>JACGTP010000032.1:889582-995240 GCA_023678845.1 Mischocyttarus mexicanus | reverse complement strand
TACCTTAATGCACTCTACTTTTATTTAATATTGTATAAGCACAGATACATTGGTTTATACATTACATGCATTTTAACATACTTCAAAATAAAAAATAATTTCTATATCTTTCTATTTTTTATAGTTTTAGATAAATCCTATGTATTCGATATCGTTGCTGAGCTGAAATTAAAATAAAACATTCCTCGATAACTTTTATTCTTTACCGATTAATTTTTCGTTAAATTTAAACGTACACGCACACACGCACGCATAGAATATAGGTATCCTAAACGTGGCTTATGTATAACAAAAATATTATTCTAGATAAATCAAATTTACCCCTCTAAAAATCATATTAAAAAAACTTTCAATTAAAGAATCTTTCTAAAAGACAACGTGGTAGTCTAACGGTGAATTTCGAAGGAGGAGGGTATATAAAACTTATACTTTGTGGTTTCGGATTAAAATAATAATTCCTTACGACTAATTAATAATTTTTTAAGAATGTCCGGTACTCTAATACGCCCTAATTGTATCGAGCCACAGTATAACAGTGAATTTCAAAGAAGACAATACATTCAACTTTTATTTTCCGAGCTTTAAGATTATAATATACATTTCCTTCAATAATTTTATTTAAATATCAGTAAAAGTAGTTTTTATTTAACTCTCAGTAATAAATTTATTAACAGTATCTATCATAAAAATCAATTAAGAAATATAAATATATAATTGTCATTCTATTTAGTTAACTGATGAAAAATATTATTTTTCTTTAATTTTTAGTAACAAATAATTATTATTAGTATTCTCGAATTTATTTTACAAGCTTTTGTAAAAAAACAGGAAAAAAAAAAATATAAGACACCCTCGAGTGAAAATTTGGATGTTTTTCCCAATTTCAATGGAAATACACTAGTACCGGCGATTTCGATAGTTTTCTCGGATTGCAAAAATGACGAATTTGTATCAGGAGAACATGATGATAGTGGAGGTATGCGACTTTCTCGATTTTAGTTCAGAGTATCGCCGCTAGATGGCACCACCACTGCAAAGTCCTTCTCCATGGTCCGTTCTTTAGAACTACCCCCCCCGTCAAAATTTACCGACCTTTTGGTGCCATCTAGCGGTGACACCCTGAACTAAAATTCTGATGGTAAGTTACCATCAAATTTTGTCGGTAAAAGAACTTACCGACCGTTTGGTGCCATCTAGCGGTAACGCCCTGAACTAAAATCGAGAAAGTCGCATACCTCCACTATCATCATGTTCTCCTGATACAAATTCGTCATTTTTGCGTTCCGAGAAAACTATTGAAATCGCCGAAACTAGTGGATTCCCATTGAAATTTGAAAAAACATCAAAATTTTCACTCGACGGTGTCTTATATTTCTTTTTTTCCTTGTTTTTTTACAAAAGCTTTTAAAATAAATCTGAGAATACATATAATAATTATTTGTTACTAAAAATTAAAATATATTTAATAATTTCAATATAATAATTTTGTTCATTAAATATATAAAAGAAATCGCATTGAACTTATACTTCGTTCCTTTAAATTATTATTAATAAATTATTATTAATACTATATTTTATTCGGATATGGCAAATTTTCTTTTTATTTTACTTTTTTTCAGGATAAAATTCTATCTTATACACGTGTAAAGATCGGTTTTTTAATAATTTTTATATTTTTATTATATCTTTATTATACATCTTTATTTCCCTTTCAAATTACAGGCGTGATCTATAAAAAGACTTTTTTCTTGATGCATTCATTTCATCGTTGATTCAGGGTTTCAAAATAAAAAATAAATATTATCTATTTTATGGATAGTATTGTATAGCTACGATATTAATTATTATAATTAATTTAATAAAATAAATACACAATTATAATTCCTGTCTGTTTCAAATTATCAATGGATTGGCGCTATCGAAAAGATGATTGAAATCGAAAAAATCGATAATCGATTTTAATCGTATCTCGAGTTCAATGTACGAAAAATGTTATGAAATACTGAATGGTATTTAACAATCATTGATTGTCACGATAATTTGTTTGTTAAAGTTTAATTAAATGATATAAAACTTTAGTGATAATAATTAATAGAATTAACTTGTGGATTGCTATTAGAATATTGCAAATACACATGATCGAACTTAATCTCTCCTTTAGTGGGTTAATTATCTAAATATTAAGAAATAAAATAAAATTCTATCATTAGAAATAAAATACAGCTGTTCAAATGTAGGTCACTGGTAAGAAAAATAGGTCAACGATACAAAAGTAGGTCAGCTGTACAAAAACATAACAATCCCATACGTATTGAATGTATTGAGAAAAAGATAGGCAAAGGTGTACGTCCGAGTCAAACGAGCTCAACATCGGTTATGTTCGTGTATCTCTCGGAAAATTCTAGGAAATTCGTTAAATATGAAATTCCCAGGAAAACATTCCTTAACTACCGGCTTAGTTGAACGTTCAATGTTTTGTTTACGTTCGGTACTCCCCGTCGTGTCGACAATCGAACGTTGTCATTTCGTCGTTCGATTTGTTATTGACCTTCGTGTATGTTCGGTACCTTTCGAATTTATTCGTAACTACTTTTCATAATAATCGATAGTCTTCTTCGAGCTTCGGAAGGTGTAACAATAATATTACGAATATGTCATTTATTTCGCGTCGTGTATACTCGTGTGCGTGTTATCTTCAAATGCAAGTGAATATGCATGTGTGAGTGAGTGTGTTAGTGCATATATGGATACGGTGCAGTTATGGATATGGATNATCAGCAACGAGGTATTTTTTTTCAAAGTAAAAAACCAAAAAAGGAATAAAATGTTGATCGGTCATCAAGGATTATTCATCGAATCTTTTCTTCAATATTTGACAATAATTTATTGATAATAATTTATACGAAGAAGAATTTTTGTCTACTTTTGAAAAAGAGATGAATAAAAAAATAAGGAAAGGAATAGGAAGAAAAAGAAGAAGAAGAAACGGTAGCGAGAGATCATCAGTTGTGTTACGATTTACGCAAAACTTGTTTTTGTTGTTACGGTGCATCGACACCAAACCTGTGGTGGTGGTGGCATCGTCCGGGTTCTATTCCTGGCACGATGACGAGCTTTTTCAACGAACTCGTAGGATCGACGACATCGAGTTAGAATCTACAAATACCGATCGACGATTACGAATCCATCAACGAGGTTGGCGCCGAAGGCGGAGTAGTCCTTGTCAGGAATTCTATCGAGCACCACGCACACACAAGATCGATCGATTGATCAATCAAACGGGAGGAAACGAATGACGACAACAACAAGGAAAAATAAAAAAAATATTAAAAAGGACAATAAAAATGTAACCGAGACGAGAATGAGGACGATGACTTCTTCCATATCAAAATCTGATCAACTTTAATCTTCTAAATAACGGCAAAATCCTTCTTCTTCTTCTTCTTCTTTCTTTTTTTTTTCATATTAATGAATATTCAAATAATTCCCAATTTCGATCTTTTGGAGATATCGCGTTAGGATCACACACAGGAAAAAAACGACAGAGAGAAAAGATTTATGCCTGCGGGTAACGTATAAATACTCGAATAAAATTAACAGATTATTCCGATGATGCTGGTAGGAAAAGCGAGGGGAATGTGTGATTAACGTGGACTTAAAAATGAGCATTATTATATTATATTATATTATATTATACAATGAACAGTAATCAACCCCCTTCCATACGTTACATTGCCTCATGAACTCACTTAAAATGTTCTAAATAAAATGTCATATTTAGTGATTTTTAATACGTATATTACGTACTTTAATTAGATTTATCAAAAATGTTATTATTTAATGCAAGAAATAAAAATCAGTCATTAGAAATAGATATAACATGTGTTAGAAAGTAGGTCACTGGTAAGAAGAATAAGTCAGCTATATAAAAGTAGGTCACTGGAAAGAAAAATAGGTCAACGATACAAAAGTAGGTCAACTGGACAAAAACATAACAATCCCATACGTATTGAATGTATTGAGAAAAAGATAGGCAAAGGTGTAGGTGTCCGAGTTAAAGGAGCTCAACGTCGGTACTGTTTAAATCTCTTGGTGAATTCTAGGAAATTCGTTAAATATGAAATACAAAGAAAAACATTCCTTAATTACCGGATTATTTAAACGTTTAATCTTTTATTTACGTTCGATACTCCCCGTCGTTTCTCGGCCGGTGTCGACAATCGAATGTTGTCATTTCTTTGTTAGATTTGTATTTGTCCTTCGTGTATGTTCGATACATATCGATTATATTCGTAACTACTTTTCATAATGATCGTTAGTCCTCTTCGATCGTTGGAAGGTGTAACAATAATATTACGAATATGTCATTTATTTCGCGTCGTGTATACTCGTGTGCGTGTTATCTTCAAATGCAAGTGAATATGCATGTGTGAGTGAGTGTGTTAGTGCATATATGGATACGGTGCAATTATGGATTTGGATATCCAGTATTGGATACAAAATAAATTCTTGGTAAGGTGTTTAAAGTTGCTACTAAATCGAAGAAAGCATTTATGTTAATTAATCAATATCCAAGCATTCATAATTTCCTTTATTTGATATCAGATGCACGTATTCGTTCGCCTACTCTTTCTCTCTCTCAAAAACCTAATTTTTATTAATAAAATCACCTGAAGGAATCGTTGTAAAATAATAGAATACTTGTGCGATAATTTCAATTAGCGTATTAAAAACAAGTTATCAAAATTTTAATTGCAATCGGATAAATAGTTTACGAATAAATCGAAAAGATACTTATAAATATATTAGAA
Source organism: Mischocyttarus mexicanus (assembly GCA_023678845.1). Taxonomy (NCBI): domain Eukaryota; kingdom Metazoa; phylum Arthropoda; class Insecta; order Hymenoptera; family Vespidae; genus Mischocyttarus; species Mischocyttarus mexicanus. The sequence goes on along the minus strand of JACGTP010000032.1, from coordinate 990,429 downwards.
TATTCACAAGAAAGTAATTTAGGTTTTATAATGTGAAATAAAACAGACAAATTTAAAAACTTGACAAAGGAATAAAAAGTAAACAAACACATAACGTTAATTTATCTGTTCAAACTTAAATGACATTATTGCCTAGAAGAGACCGAATAAATAAATAAAATAGAAACTATTTAAGAAGATAATTGTTTCGTTTAATAAAAAAAAAATAAAAGAAAGATAGTTGTTCATTTAAAAGTAACTTATTTAAAATCCGAGTTCTCTAAGATAGAAAGATATAAAATAAAGTAAAAGGAAGGAAGAAGAAGGGGTTACGAAGAAGGCGTGGAAAGAGGAAGAAGAACATCATAGTCCGTCTTATACAGCACATGGCAGATATTAACTTCCCATTAACCATGGGGTTTGCCATTAGAGAGAGAGAAGTCCAGTACTATGAGCCGACTTTCCTGGCGCCAGAAATAATCGCCATCGAGTATTAGCAACCTCTCGTACAATCCTTAAGCTGCAACGATTCCTCCTCCAGGTGCTATTTATAAACCTGCCCCCTATAGCCGCAGGTAAACTCGGAACGCTGTGCTTCGCGAACCAGGGCAAAAACCCTTTTGGTTCGTTTACTGAGATGAGATGTCCAGACCCAATCGTTTTACCCAATCAATTTTTATCTTCTACTTGTTCATCTTCATCTTTTTATTTTTCTTCTTCTTCTTATTCTTATTCTCCTTTGAGATACTCCAGATTATTCGAAATGAATATAATTGATGAACATTGCAATGTTCACAGTGTTGTACAGAAACAGTGTCGTAACTTGCAATGCTTATACGAGGGTTGTTACTAATTTATGAATCACATTATAACGAAACTGTGTTTATAGGATGTCGCATTGTAGGAGGGTTACCTGTATATATAAAAATAAAAAGAAGGGTGGAAGAGGAGAAGGAGGAAAATGGCATAGAAGTAACCATCTTGAAATATATTTCCTTCCTCTGAGTGTGTATGTGTGAAAACGAAAAATACAAGGAGGTACTAATGTAAGTTAGGTTGACTATCGTTGTTACCCTACGGATACGCAGAAAGAAGAAGGTGCATGGACATAAGCACGCAGATCGCGATTAATGCACGCGATCTATAAATGGATCTTGCTCGAAGAGGTGGTGATGGTGGTGGTGGTGGTGGTGGTGGTGGTGGTGGTGGTGGTGGTGGTGGTGGCAGAATGCGGTGGCGTGTAAAGAGAGAAAGAGAGAAAGAACATCGACGAAGGTATTACTACCGAACGGGGGGGTCGTCTCTCTGCTAACACGCGAGCCATCTTTTTCTTTCCTCCGTTAGTAAGAGAGAAAGATAAAAAGAAAAATAGTGGGAAGGGGAGGATGGACTGGTTCGAGTTGGATGCCTTCACGAGCATTCGAGCTATCGAGTTTTTGCAATGTCGAAGAAAATACGCGTAGGGAATAATAGAATATTCACAACTTTTCTAGGATCCCAATCATCATCGTCGTCATAGTCGTCGTCGTCAAATACAATCTCCACTTCTACCCCTATTTCTTTAAATATATATTTTTTCGAACGAGAATAAACGCACGATCAAGGAAATATTGATATGAATAAAATATGGTATTACGGTTTGGTGTATCACTGTAATCATCTAACATAAATTTAAATATAATAATTATAGAGAAATTAAATGTAATATAATATAGAGAGAGTTTCATCATTTAATTAATATATAAATATCATATCATATCTATTCTTTAATCTTAAAAATGAGTAATAATAATAATAATTGTGATAAGAATATTTGCATGTATAAACGTCGATTAAAAATAAATTTAGAATCCTTATTGCTATTCTTAGACTTTATAACCAGGTTTACTTTTCTCTCTCTCTCTTTCTCGGAGGATGTAGAAAATCTATAAAGGACAAGGAGGATATAACGAGCGTAAGAAGAAAGCTGGTTCTCCTTGCGAACATCATTTACTTCTATTTAGTAAAATACTCTGATGTCAAAGATACGAGGAACGTGGTATCATTTTAGAAATCTCATAACTTGCTTTTTCTTTCTTTCTTTTTCTATTTTTATTTCTACTTCTACTTCTACTTCTACTTTTTCTTCTTCTACACATTTCAATATCTTTAAGAGAAGTTTTTTAATTAAACATTAAAAAGGATCCTTGGAATCAGGGTGAAATCTAAACGAGGTGTATTTCATTCCAACAAAGACTATCGTTACCGATTTCTACTAAAGATAGTAACTAACTTATATGTGAGTAAGTATCGTGGTTTACTTGGGATTTGCGCATTCAAGGTACGTCCAACGTGCGTTGGTTGTTGTTGTTGTTTCTTCCCTCGAATAAGTCTATGGCGCACCTTGTCCGTGGACATCATTACGGGAAATAGCATTTCTTCTTTTTCTATTTTATTTTCAACGATCGTTGAATGCCAGTTTATTTATACGCTAGATACGTGAAAAGATGATCGATTGTTATTTATCTCTTTTAATATCTAACTTCGTCATTAAATTAAGACTGTAATGTTTCTTTTTCCAATGTTCCAAGATACGATCAAACTGATGGGTGAACAAAAACATTTTTAAAAAGATATTCTTCTAAATTATTATTATTATTATTATTAAATATTAATCTCTCTTTTATTCGAGTATCGAGATTTAACAATAATCAAGAACAAATGAGGCATGATTTTGAGATACCAAACAGTCATAAACAATATCAACAACATTTTTAAGAGAGTGCATGGTTCCGAGCACTACATCACAATGACAGAGTATTAGAAGATTCGATTTATTACTGGTTTTAGGATCTTCTTCTTTTTCTTCTACCTTTGGACCCCAAGGCTCCAAAAACTCGTTAACTGTCCGCAGAAAGAAAGAATAAAAGAAGAGAAGATTCGCGCCTGAGAGAAGACTCGTGTAGAAAAAAATAAAAATAAGAGAAGATCGAATATGAAAAGAATCGTTTGGAATAAGATTAGGAAGAGGACGACGACGACGACGACGACGATGAATAAATATGCTTCGGGAACTATTCTTAAAGTAATCCTTTCTTTTTCTTCTCGGTCTGCTCCGAGAAGCAGCACCTTCTCGTCTTCGATCGTTGCCACGAAAGGGATATAAGAAGAGAAAGGGAATGAAGGGAACGAAGGGTTAACATTGGAGGAAGGAGATAGGTCGGTGAACTTGGTTCGAAAGAGGTAAAACCTCGAAGGACGAAGTTGCTGCTGCTGTTGCTGTTGCTGCTGCTTTGCTCCTGGACACGGTGCTGGTGCTGCTGCTGCTGCGAATACAATCCTCCTCTTCGTCGTCTTAGTTGTCCATTCGTTCTCCTACCTTCAGCAACCTTCTTACCAGGCCGCTTTTAACTCGTCCTCTTGCTGGTTACCTCCATATAGGGAGATTCGCGCCGATACGGTTGCTGAACACCACGCAAAAAGCCAAACCTGCTTCACAACCCGAGAGAGGAACCTCCTCCTCCTCCTCCTTTTACTTCTCCTTCTCCTCTTTCTTCTTCTTCTTCTTCTTCTACATTTTCCTCTTCTTCTGCCTTGGTCCTTTTTCCCTTAGAATACAAGTCGAGCTCTCTCCTCAACCAGCTTCATCCTCCAAGATCTCGTCATTAGCTTCCCTTACTACTTTTCTTCTTCTTCTTCTGCTTCTACTTCGTCGTCGTCCTCTTCTACTTTTGATTATTTGTCTCTTTTCTTCCTTTGCTTGTTCTTATTACAAGTACCATTGACCTGGACCTTGAAAGTATGTAGCTACTTTGTGCGAATCACGTCCTTGACCCATGAAAGATCTGACGCGTTTCTAACCTACTTTTAGTGACTAATTCTTATCTTATCTTAAACTTATCTTATCCATTATCTCGTAACTTTTTAAAAGAATTAATAATACAATTAATTTTCCTCCATCAATGAAAAATATACTTTTTTTATATATGTATAATTCTTCTTCTCGTAAAATATAAATCTTGAAATGAGGAAATAAAAAAAACACGTGTTACGAGTCAATGATCTCTATCGTTTGTGCTACTTTTTTTTTTTCCTTCTTTCCTTCTTTTTCGTTTTAAGACGTAAACTAACATCTTTATGGGAAAGAACATTAAAGTCTGATTGGTAGATTAATTCCTTTGAATTAATCGAGTCAAGAAATCGTGGATACGTTGTCGAAGTATTAGAAGGAGATGGTAGGAAAAGGAAAAAAGAGACAAGGAAGGATATAGAAAATCTTAGGAGGGAGTAAAGATGGTGGTCGACGTTCTCGAGACACGTCGAAGCAGCTAATTTAGAGACTGGCGCCAGGTTCTTCTTCGGTCGTTCGTGCTAGCACCCGTTAATCCTGCCGACAGGCAACCAAGTCCGTCGTAGTCGTCCTCCTCTTCCTCCTCTTTCTCCTCCTCGTCTTATTTTTCTTCCTATTCCTCTCCTTCAACCGAGAAAAAGAAAACTATAGACCGACCCGGCACTCCCAGTTTGTTCTCTTCGCGATTCCACCAACGAACCATGGGCACGCTCGTTCCGTATTATACCACTTTCATTCCATTGGCTATTTTGCTAGGAAAATAATAAAAACCAGTTCGAGAGTTGGTTACCCTTACATCCAAATTGATACACATTTTTCACCCCTATCGTATTACTAATGGTATTAACTGTTGTTAGGGTGTGGTTGTTTAATTGAAAATAAAGGAACCAAAAAAATGCTACGAATATGATGATGATTATTATTATATTTGTATTACTGTTACGTAATGAAATTTCGGTCCACCGATAATCGACAGAATACTATAAAGTCTAAATGAAATATTAAGTAGACCGGAAAGTAATGTTCTTTCTTATTTGTTTATCATTTATCAACTTAATCAGAGACTACGTCGTGTCGAAGAAAAACATACAAAATGACATTACTTTCCGGTTGACCTAATATATATATTAAATAATAAAATTCATCGATACGTTTCAATCACAATAAGAAATAAATCAATCGTAACACAACGATTTATTCCTGTTTTTTAATGACTGCTTTAGTAATATAACTCGTTGTATTTTCCGCATAATAAAAACATACAAACTCGTTGAGAATTGACGATTGACTTCCTCCTATAACCGAGTCATCTTATTCTAAGGAAAATGAATCACGATAAAACGCGAGAGACGAGTTAAAATATATTCTATTGGAAGATTAACCAGAGATAGGGAGAATATATACGCGTAAAGTAGAATTACGCCAACTACGATCATCTCAGCTTGAATAACACACTCCGTGCATATATATTACATTGCATTATTATTTACAATGAGATTTATTCTAACCAACGATGTAAAAAATGTTTAAACGAATAATAATCGATTACTCTTCGATCATAGAAAAAAAGACAAATGAAATAAAATTCTTAAACACTTATTTGGCTAAAATCTTATCGTCGTATGATCGTGGTCCTCTCGTTTTAAATCGACTCTCGTCAAAGTTCTTCTTCTTCTTCTTCATCTCTCGCAATCTTTTTTTCTTTTTTTTCTCTTTCTTTTTGTTCGGACACAGGGCGACGACGAGTTGAATAATGGCGTTAAAGGCGAATGCCGCGGGAATATCACGATAATCATCCGAATGATGGATAATGATCGGCGCGGCTGCCTTTCGCGCCCGCTCGATCCAACCCCTTCACTCCCCTCGGACCCTCTGACAACCCCTTTTGCCAGCTATCCTCCTCATTCGTCCCACCACACGACCGACGACCGACGAATCTCCTTCTCGTCACCGACATCGTCACGCTTCGTCAAGACCGCTTATTCAATTGAATTCAATGCTACCTCGGACCATTACGGAATTGACTTCGAGAACTTTCTTTCGGGCATACGTCTCATTGGACAGACGTTACTTCCGCCGAACTCGAAGAAAGAGTTAGAAAGAAGGTGAGAATTAATAAATTAAGAGAGAGGGACCGAAAGTAAAATTACATTTATTCGTTTACATTAATTTTTACTTCGTATAGTAATTGTTTTCGATGTGAGTTTATAAATAAAAAAATATGTATAATTTATTATATATTTTTGATATGTTTGAATCATCTTAATGCTGGTACGTTCGTTAATAAAGTGAAATAAAGAAATGTTTAAGATGATGTAGAAATATAATATTTAGAGTTGAGAAATATATTAGAGAAATTAGATAAGAATCCTGAGGAATACACACAGGAGTGTTACTTTATTTTATTTCTTTGTAGAAGGAATTATTCAATTTCACTATTTGTCATTTGCAAGTTCAAATAAATTATATTAAAATAAATTAGCTGTTAATAATTGATCATTGAATAATTATTATAAAAAGAAAAAATACAAATTCAAGTATATACATTTATTCGATTAAACGATGATGGTTATCGTTTTAATTACTTATACCCGTTCTAATTTGTATTTATCTCTCATTTTTGTCTACCAAGAATACTCCTTCTCTCTCTCTCTCTCTCTTTCTTTCTCTCTTTCTTCCTCTTTTCTATAATCAGTCCGCTCATCGCATTATTTTTCCCTGAATTGACGTACCCTCATCACGTATCATCGATAAACGAGTAGACGACGACGACAACGAAGAAGACGACGACGAAGACGACGCAGCAACCTCCGTCGTCCGATCAGCGTGTTTTTCTCTTCCTTTTTTTTATTCTTTCTTTCTTTCTTTCTTTCTTTTTTTTTCTTTTTCCGGTAACGCAGAGGAGCGTGCCCGATTACCGACATTGAAAACCGACATCGTCAAGAGAAACGTCGTCCATTGTATTTCGTACTTCGCACTTTGACTACCAATAAAGTCTTGGAGACTTATTCGAGTCTGAACGTACTACGTCTTTCATTAATGACGATCCTTGGAAATACGAACGAGGAATGGAATACTTTTAATGCATTTCAAAGATTCTAGAAAAGAGAATTTTATTACATTTATTTTATCAATATGTTTATTTCATAATTACGTAACTGATAGGAACAAATCTGTTTTAGAAAATAAGATTTATTGAAGGAGGAAAGAAAATATATTTATATTATATAAATATATTTGATGAATTATTTTATTATAAACATTATTTCATTTTAATAACTTTCAAGCTTCTCGTGTCTTATCAATTTTCTCTATACGTTGAAGAATAAATTTAAAATACTTTGAAGTACATATATACATTTATTGCATATAAATACTTACACTACAATATAACACACACGCACACATATAAATGTATTAATCATTTTTCTTTAACGCTTATTATATCTTAATTTTTGATTTTTCCTAGTTTTATTTATATTATTTTTATTATCTTTACCGTTTCTTTTCTCTAAACCTCTCTTTCCATGTAACCAACACCAAGTCTAAAAAGTATTAAAAAGATTCTAATCGTAAGTTGTCTACAGTTGAACGTTAGAGAAACAGGTGTTACGTTATTAGCATAGTTTTCATAATTGACACTAGGCAAGGCTAAAAGACTTCACAAAATAAAGATTCTAACGTTCTTAGTTGTTATTTTTAACAATTATTATTTACCGATGGTAGAACAACTTGAAACTGTTGTGTGTTGGGTCTACATTTTCCAAAATTACCAACATAGTTTTTTGCTCGTTTAAAAATACCTTATTCTTTTTATAAATCACGAACGATGTTCATCAGAACATGGATAAATTTGTAAAACAAAAATAATAATAAAATGATATGATTCAGTCCACGATCGTAACAAAGTGTGTCTGTCCTTCCATAAAGGACATCAAGTATGGAATATTGTTTCCAACGACAATGATGATCTAACTTTTTTCTTCGTTCTTTCCTCGAGAGAAGTCATACTAAAAATATTAACGATCTCGTGCGTGTAATACTCACGCACGTCAATCTTTCCAAGCGTGTTCATCTTTCTTCTTTTTTTTTCCACGAGAATATACGATAAACGTTCGATACAAAATCATCGATTAAAGTAGTTTTATCAAACCACAAAAAATAAATTAAATATCCTTTCTCAGAGGGAAAAATTTGCTAAATAAAAAGAAAACTTATTAATCAGTTAAGAAACATTTGGTATAATCCGTACCATGATCTTTGTTAGCCATTGCTCGAAAGATTATGCGAGTCCCTATTGCTTAATTTGTTGACACCAGTGAAGAAGACCCTCCCAACATCGAATAGGGATGATTACACGAGTGGGAGGAAAGGGGAAAGTTATATGATCAAAGGTTTACGTTCGTCGTGAACGAAGGGTCTAAAGTATTATCAATGGAATAGTACTAGAACGATAACAAGAACACAGATTTTATTCCCACGAAGATAATAATTTAGAGAGACAGAAATAAAACAAATTTTCCATAAGTGAAAGAATTTTCCTATACACACAAAATATATTTATAAAAAATAATAATAAAAATAATAATTTAAAAGAAATGAATCATAGATTATTTGAGTCAAATTTACGAGTTAGAACAAATTTCTCATCCCTCCCTTCACTTCTCTTTTCTTTCTATCTGTCTTGGCATAATACTTAGCAAACATTGACGAAACTAATATGAATTTGAAGAATTCGTCTTGAAGGTTTTTAGATCTAACACGTGTGTGTGTGGAGATCGGTCTTCTTGAAGATAGGAGTTGACAAAACACAGTGATAGACGATACGAAATCTTAGTTTTAAAAACTTTCGTAATATTTCACCAAGACACTTACAACAGATAATGGTGATTAATATTTGACAAAGTCAATCTACATTAGTGTACAAAGTTTACTCGTTAATTGCGTAATGCAAAGCGTATAAGAGTTGCCAATGCTTATGAAGAATAATAACCAACTAAAGAACTCTTTAAACACACTGTGTAAAAAATAATTATCAAATAATCTCTGAAACGAAGAAAGAAAGAAAGAAAATACAAATGATACGAAAATTGTCAATGAATAATTGAACGATTGATTTTATTCGTATTTCCTGTCTGATGTAGAATTTGATAGGAGGGAAGAAACAACACACTAACGTTGATAAATACACAATAACCGTATATATTACTCGATCATTCATCGACGACATCCATCGAATCATTCCGCCAATGACCCTGAATACAAAGAAGCCAACTATGATCGCAAGTTCGCGGTCGTCAACTAGTATTTCGTGATCTGGCATGAGAACGATGCTTATTATAAAGCGATCAAGACAATACCATACTATAAAAGTATTTTTTTATCAAGCTAAAACTATGAGAAATAATATATGTGTATCATGTTCTTCTTGTTCATAATTATTTCGAATTATTTTAAATAATAGAATTTCTATCAATAAGTAATTTATATAACAATAATTTAATTATATTTATAATCTATTAGTTAAATAATAAATAATAATTAATGATATCCAAGGATATCGATGAATTTAACAACGAATGGATCAATGAATTCGAAGAAAAGATAAGAAAAGTGTAGACAATGGATAGACGGAAAATTAGATACAAAATGCAAAGAATGAAGTTTACAGACAGACTAACGTAATCGATAAAACACCATACTCGAAGATTCTTTTAGTGATAGTGGTTGTCAGCTGTGATGGCAAAGTATGAATGAAGGATATATCTAAAGCACCATCATCGTATCGATTCTCGTCTTCGTTCCACCTTGTGTGTCTCGTACGTGACAAGCATACACATATGCAAGTATGCTTATGTAGCATCTACGTAAGATCTAATCCCTCCTTCCTCCCTCCCTCTCACTGTCCTTCTGTCACAGTTTTACCCTTTCTTTAGTTTGGAAATTGAAGAGAGGAAATCTCGCGAATTTCGTTCCATACAGTTTTTTATTTTATTTATAATACCCTTTAGAATGACGTACTACTTTATTTTTATTTTAGTTAATTTTATTTGACGAGACAAACCCATTAATAAGAAAATATAATTTGCATAGTACTTTTTTTCTCGCTTGTATTTTTTAAATTAATGAGTTTATCTTATAAAATAAATTAAAAAATAATAAAAAAATATCAAAGGTTAAAGATAGTTTAATTATATAAGATAATGATTGATAGAGTATATCGATATTTTGATGATAGTGATTTATATGTAAAAATATTTTTTATTACAAGGTAGGGAAGCTAAAGTATCTATGCGAGATGTGACGGATGTTTGATATAAAATAATTCACGGTTCCTATAATTTTTTAATGGAATATTTGACAGATAAAAAATTGGTGACTATATTTATTGACTTACATCATAAACAAAACTAGGAGTATTAATTACAATAACAGTAAAATCATTTAAAACACTTGATAATAAAAAAAAGATATATGAAATAACCTGTAGTTTGTATATAAAATGTGTAATTGCAAATGTCAGTGGGTGTACCAACGCACAAACTATTGACCGGTAAAACATATGCAATTATTATTTTGAAATATATTTGTAATCGTTTGAGTTGTATTATGACATTTGATTCTTTTTGTCTTTCTTTCTATCTTTCTTTCTATCTTTCGGTGTTCCTTCAATCGTCGATAGATCAAAGAATAATAATAAATAGCATAAACTCGATTATAACAACGACTACTACGACCGAACAAATACGAGAACACGCCCGCTAGGATAATTCATCGTAAAGTGTAGAACAAGTTGGTTAAATGCAAATCGATTCCTTTTACGACCGGTTTAGTTAAGGTCATGCACTACATAACGAGATCATTCCCAACGCAAACATCCATGCAAATTTCTTAAACGTAAATACCTACTAGCTCTCGATACACAACTCTAATACGATTATTATTTTTTCTTTTTCATTCTGATTCGATTTTTAATCGTAATACTTTTTTAAACACGTTCATCCTTTCGTTCGTTGTTTCTTTTTTCTTACATTAGTTTCTTTTTTTTCTTTTCTAAACATATTTGAACGAGAAAAATAAAATAAGAGATCAATGGTAAGTGAATGGATCGTTCTAAGTGTTGAATTAAAATGGAATTTCATCGGTGTGAGGGAAGCTTTAGGATGCAGAATGATCGCGCAACTACACCTGTTTCGACATACAAACGCGTTCTTAGTCGACAGAGGACCGGTTCGTAAAGGTCGCATTTGTACGCTTTCAAAGGGTCCTTCTTCTTACTATTATATATATACATTATATATAATAATTTATATTATAAAAAATAGAATTCAATTATATGCATTTTCTGCTCCATTTCATACTAGGCATATCTAATACATCAAAAATTTGAACATACAACCCTTTAATCTATTTTCATCAATTAACAAATTAATTTCAATGATTACTCTAACTCCAACCAAATAAATATATTTTCCTTTCCTATATTAATTACAAATATTATTCTTTAAAAGTATACGTAAAACAAAAAACTAATCAAATGAGAAGAATAATCGAATTTTTGATGTAATAAAAATTCTAAAGAAGAAGACGACACAAATGCAATAAAAAAAGATAGTTTATCGATGAGTTTATCGAAAGAGAGAGAAAGAGGTGAAGAGGGAGTATGAGGGATAGGAGGAAAGTGGGAAGGGAACGGGGGGAATAGGTTGAACCGACTGGACGAGAGTACCACCAGCCTGTTCTCTCGAGGTCGGTCACGTACGTCCGTATAATACTCGTAATACGTATAATACAGATAATACCTGTAATACCTGTGTAACATCAGCGTACAGGCAGCCGACGACCGCTGTTTTCTACCTCCTTCTTATGATCCACGACTAACTCCCCCTCCCCGATCCCCACCTCCACCCTACTACGTTTCTCCTTATCCATATCCCATTTCTTCTTAGTCTTTTCCAACATCGACAGATCGATCCTGGAATTGTCAACGACAACCTATTTGCGAGAAAAATCTACTTTTGATTCTCGAGGACCCTAATTGTCGACGATCAGTAATAATCTGATTAAACAAACGTTCATCTTGAAACGTTTTAGGATTAAATGTATTTTTCTTACACCAATTGACGTAAAAATATTAAAATATTAAATGCAAGTATTGCAGATATCTTTGACAAATAAACCTGATCAGGGTTGAAGATAAGAAAAACTATTTGATATTACCGTTGATTTGTGAAAACTGGGATAACTAAACGTGGATTTTGTAAGATAAAAAAGCAAAAGACAAAATAAAAAATAAGATACTAAAAAAAAAAAAAAAGAAAAGGTAATGGAATAGGATAAGAAAAACGGTGGAATGTTGCTGATTGTAAGTTCTTCTTGGAGGCTACAGTAGGCTATTTTCAGTTGGCTCGATGGACCCGATCTTTTCTTTTTGCTTGGCCAGCAACAAACGGCCGGCAACAGAAACGGCTGCTTCAGCAACAGTCTCTCAACGACGCTAGCTTACAAGCATGGAAAGAAAGAAAGAAAGAAAGAGAGAGAGAGAGAGAGAGAGAAAGGGGGGGTTTCCCCGGGGAGTAAGGGGCTACGAACGGGTTGCCGTTCAGGTTTTGCCGCAGGGGATCGTTAAGATAATCGCTGCTATCCTCATCCTAACTTAGCCTTAGCAGCACGACGTATCCACGACGTATCCACGACTCGCTTGACTCGTCTCTCCAACAACCCTCTTCTTTTCTCCACCTCCTCTTACCTCTTCTTCTTCTTCTTCTTCTCTTCTTCTTTCTACTTCTTCTACTTATTCTTATTCTTCTTGTCACCCTTTCTTCCACCCTCTTCTTTCTTCTCCCTCTGTATCATAGTGAAACACATCGTATCGTTTTATACTTCCATGCCAGGAACGGCAACCCTAAGTGTCCTCGAAAAAACTAGTTGTTCGACTCGAATTCAAGGTTTTCGACTGTATCTGTAAGAAAAACTACTTGCACTCGTAGAAATCTCATTAGAATGGTAATTGAATGCGTATTCCTCTCTTTCTCTCTCTCTCTCTCTCTCTCTTTTGCTTTCTGATACAACAAGATGAAACAAGTAAAGACACACTGACTCTTTCTCTATTTATTATTAAATCAAAAAGAAATATTTTCTTTAACAGTAATCGTTGACAAGAATAATCTTTTGTATCCATTAAACACTTATTTAAAATGCAATCCTTCGTGTTAAATTTACAAATATTTAGGGAAAATAAAAATAAGATTATCTATTTGAGATAAATATTAATAGAAATGATATTCATTAAGTTTAAGTAAATATATCAGAAAAATATTAAGGCATATGAAAAAACGTGAACGTGATTCTTCCATTCCACGTTCGTCAAATTTGTAGTTTCGTTTCGTTTACGTCCTCGTAGAATAAAAAATGAAAAAAAAATGATAAAGAAGAGAAATAAATGATAGAATAGAATAGGAAAAAAAAAAGAAATCTCGTTGTCTAGTTTTAGAAATGAATAATCAGAGAGTGTTTAGGAGTAGACAAACGCATGCGCGTAAAACGATGGAAAAAAAGAACAATTGCGAGGTCTCGAAAGGATGAGAGAAGCGACGAAGGACCTTGGGCTCCTTGCGAGATAATCATAACGTTACACGATCCAAGTCGTAATGCTGTTTAATGTCTACAGCACGATGTACATTGCACGAATTGTCAAGCCTATTTGCAAAGGCAACTTGTAAGATAAGACGACTCTATTTTCCTCTATTCTTAAGGGAAACAAAAAATCCTTTTCTTTTCTTAGTTTCTATCTTTCAATCTAATTTGAAAACAATATTAGCTGGATCCAGAGTACTATTGACGAAGACCCTACTTCTTCCTTGGTTCCTTTCATTCTTCGATTCATTCCTTGTCGTCTGTTAAGAAATTCTCTGTAAAAACCTCATAAAACCGAAGAAAACGAATAAAGAATATAACCACATATCCACGCATAATCGAATCCATCAAATTCTTCGACACTGTTCAAGAATATTGCAGTTGCAGAGCTAGGAAAGCAAAAGGTGAGGCCTTTTGCTTTAACGTTACTTACTTTCTAGGAGATTCCACGACGTAGGTTCCACCACGTTGTAATGTTTCGGGTCAACAAAGTTCACAACGACAGGGTTCGTTAACGTCCCTGACGAAGTTGTTGTCGTCGTTGTCATCGAACAAGAAGAAGAAAAAGAAAAAATAAGAATAAAATAGATTGAGATTGAAATATTTGATGGGAAAAAAAAGAACTGGTAAAGGTGAAAGAGAAATGATAAGTAAGAAGAAAAAGAAGAAACTATATCACAGACAAGTTATCTGGACTATTAATTATTTAATCGATTATCGAAAAAGAGAGAAAGAAAGAGAGAGAGAGAGAGAGAGAGAGAGAGAGAGAGAGAGAGAAATGGAGAGAAAATCAAGTGCGACGACTCGATCGAAGCCGGTTGGTTGCTTGGCTGTTGGCAAACGCATCGTGACGAAAAACCGGATCCAGTTTGGGTTAAAATTAGAAGCTGGAAGATTCAAGGTCGACTAGATGTGCCTAAACCAAAGATTCCACCTTACGTGACTTTTTGAATCTTCTTTACCAGATCATCATCATCATTATCATCATTGATTCGATTCAATTCGATTCGATCATCATCCACGTATCGTTCTGACATTTTAAATTATTATTATTCTTATTCATTAATATTATCATATTTTTTTATGTTTCTTATATAACCGATAACACGATTTATATAATCTAATGTAATTTATTTATTGATTATAAGACATAGTCTTCCTAATGCCCAAAAGCAATATACAATTAATATATGCGAAGTGTGCATAATCATATTTAATTTAAAAATAGGGATTACAGGAAAAAGAAAAAGAATTTTATATAATAATGATAATAATAATAATGTTAATAATATAAAAAGTAAAAAAAAAAAACTTTGATAAATATGTAAAGAATCAATTATCGAAGTATTTTCGATTAGGTACGCAATAGACACGTGTAAATAAGGAAAAAAAAAAAGAAATAAGGAAACCTTCGAATCCAATGAGGTCACGGCTATTAAAAAAAACCCAAACTTCTCGTTTAACATATAATAATCCTTCATAAATTATCTAGAAATGCCGTAACGTGTTTCGAAGGACAACGATCTTACGATGAAACGCGATTAAAACCAGGAATATCGAATAAATGATTCATCGTATGATTAGCTCTACTCGGAGATAGATAAAGGTTAATGCCATCGATATTAATACTTGGTTATAATACAAGACACGAAGAAGTGACAAACGAGATTAAAATCATTCCTTCATGGTTACGAACAAAGAGACGAATTGTCTATCACAATTAATCAATCTAATCTTCCATCTAATGGTCATTATATATTTATAATCAATCAAATGATAGAAAAGAAATCATTGAATTGAAAAATATACATTTTAACGATTATTCTTGATTATTTATAAATAAAATTATATAAAATATAGGAAGAAATAACAAACGAGATGAAAATCATTTATCGTTGCAAAACAAAAAGATGAATTATTTATTACAATTAATAAAATAATAGAAAAGAAATTATTGAATTTAGAAATATATATTTTAACATTAGTTTCAAATAAATTAATTAAAAATAAAATGAAATTTGTAAAAATCCAATCCATGTAATCCAAAGACGAGTATAGAATAGTAAATGAGCTGAATAAATGCAATAAATGCAATAAATGCATCTAGGCTAACAAAAAACAAACACTTATCACTTTTTTTTCTGTGTAAATTTCCAACACAGATGATATAAACTAACAATACTTAGCTCATTGTTTCTAAACGGAAATGGAGGTAGAGAAAAAAAAGTGAGAACGAAAGGATAGAATTTTTCATAAACATCGATTATTCGTTTATTTAGGTTCGTCGTTACGTTACGGTGATTTGTCGATCCTTGAAATAAAAATTTAGATTCTTAAAAACATCGATTAGAATGATAATTTAATCATTTGTTTACTAATGTATAAGAAAATAATAAAAAACCAATAGAAAGATACATAATTTTAATATTTTCTTATTAAAAAATGTCTGATCGTTTAGGTATTATTAAATTAATACGATAACACTCTAAAACTAATCGACTAATAATACCAAAATCTTATTTTGAAGTTCATTTCCCAAGTGGGACATTATCCTTGTTAGAGAAACACGAGAAAAACACACAGATATTACTCATACATAGCTCTCGTTCTCGGTCCCTAACTAAAGCTAATTATTATTACCGAGAATAACATCTCCTTGTGTATGTGTGTGTGTGTCTATTTGTATGTCTATGTGTGACGTGGAGAGTACAGGACGACTATGCGTTTCCTTTTCACGCGCATTTAACTTTTTATTTCGTTGACGGAGCTCGTTGAGCTCCATCGGCCTTGATGCCGATCATGGAATACTAAGAAAGATCGTACTTTACGAAAGAGAGGGGTTCAAAGAGAAGTACACAGGGAAGAGTGGAGTAAAGGGTGAGGTGAAGTGCATGTGGATGGATAGATAGATGTATGTTTGTGAACGAGGAAACGAAAAGTACCACGGTCGATCGATTTTCCGCTAATTAAGCGCAAACTAACTCGAATCATCTTTACGTAACTCCTAGATTGCTATAACCTTAACTATATCTCTATTTTCTATTTATATTCTATTAATATTATAAATAGGAAATAGATTAGGTAGACCTAAATATTCCAGTAGAACCGGAAAATTATGTTCGATTCAAACAAAATAGATATTTTTCTTATACCGTCAAATAAACTTTAGTAAATAATATATATAATTGCCAATTATTATATGAACAGACAGAACTTTCCGGTAGACCTAATAATACAATATTTTGTTGTACAACCTTCGTTAGTTTTTTGGAGATCTCTAAATCCTTCTCTTCTCTCCCAAAGCTTACCACACTCCACACTTCTCACCTATTCCACTCCTTTATTTTTGTTCAGTTATTTTCTTTCCATCTCGAGGTCTTCCAATGGATACGACGATCGAATATGAGCAAAAAGAGAGACAGAAAGAGAAAGAGGAAGATATATAGCGAGTAGTCAATATCGATTATGGCGTCGTCTCTAACGGTACGTAACGGTTGGCAATCACCGGTTGTAAAACGTTTACTCGAAACAGCGTAGAAGCTTCGAGAAGAAACCAGGAAGGAAAGGGATTTGCTGAGAAGAAGAAGAAGAAGAAGAAGAAGAAGAAGATGAAGAAGATGAAGATAAAGAGGATAGAAAGAAAGACAAAAAAGAATAATAAGGAAAAGAGGAAGAATTTTTCCCTCGGGCTAACTCAAAGTCTATTCTTAGATCGCGAATGTTTCTCTCGGTAATACTATAGTCAGTTTTTATAGTCCAATAGACAGAAAAAAGGGTTGTAAGTCAATTCGAAAGAAGGGATATTACAATTTCTATTAAAGAATACCTTATTTTATTTAAAAGATCAATCGTATTTTCTTTCGAGAGGTAAATCGTATCAAATCATTAAACACACCTGTTAGTTGAAATTACTTTTAAATACGATTGCTGGATATGAAACTTCGTCTAAAATGTGATTCCTTGTGTTTAGATTATACCACTGATTTATTACATTACCGTATAACCATTATACATAAATTAATATAAACGTTTTGTTCGTATAATCTAATTGTTTTCTATTGCGTTATTTGTACGATTAATAGAATCATAAAACTCTACTATTAACTGTGAATATTTCTATTAACAAATTATATTTTTATATAGATTTTGTTTATATATAAAATGTCTTTTAATGTTAAAAACAAAAATGTTATATACAATTAATTAGTAAAAGAAGAAACATTATTTTATTGATCTCTTAGTGAACGAATGCCACCAACAAAAGTGGCATGATGTGATACTTTATGAAATCTATTAGATTCTTTATTAATTATGTATCAATCGTGAACCTAATAGATTTCCTAGATTCAATAGAATTCTTCTAATTTCCTAAAGGTTACCATAAAACACAGTAAAAGTGTCACCCCAAACAGAGAGCTCGTATAGAAAAGATTAACTGGAATAAGCTGTTCATAAAAATCTAAAATTTTTGGATTTAGAAAAATAGAAACCATTTGTCGATCTACCACCCTTTACTCTCATCCCCTACACCAACAACACCTCTTTTGCATTGAAGGATTAGCGTAAAAAAGAAAAAGATGAGAATCTCTTAGTCGCACGCGTTCCAGATTCAATGTTTACAAAATAATGACGTGACACGCGTGCACAAATACGCTCGTGTAACTCGCGAATCGCGAGGGCGTATGCGTAAATTATGACACGTGCGTGCAAGTGCAAATGATTAGGTCTGTTCCTCTAACGATGAATCACTTCGTTGTCGTCGTTGTCGTCGTCGTTGTCGTCTTGGTCGTCTTGGTCAACGTTGAAAAAGAAAGAAAAAAGAAACAAACAAAAAATTAACACGTTGAGCGTAGGTGTCAAATTTACGTCGAGTTCTGGAAATTTTTTTTAATAGAAAACACTTTAAAACAACACGTACACGTACACGTACGTAAGTAAATGTGTGTACAAGGTGTACGCAAAATGTGACAAATCGTATTTATTGTATCGTTTAGATACGAATGGAACTTAACTTTGACAAAGACTTCTTTCGTATACACCAAACAAGAAATATATATTTTTATATACAACGGATAATGAAATGAAATAAAATAAAATAATATGAAAGATAGAAATAAAACATTGATCAAAGAAGAGAAATACTTTATCGATGATAAACGTTTATAAATTGACACGAGAAAACTCATTTTGATATATATATATATAAATACGCGTTTATAAAAAGATTTAAAATAAGAGTTAAAGTGTATACTTTCCTTAACAGCACTCTTAATTTATTTAATATTTTAAATAAGCCAGATAAAGGGATAAGAGAGAAAAAAAAAAGAGAAAGACAGAGAGAGGTAGAGAGATAAGCCGGATGAGTTTAATAAATAAAAAACAAGATGACACGGTGAAGTGTTGAATGTGAGGAAACAAAATTCATAATTTGTGGAGGACACATGAAAATCTTTGAAAGATAACTCTTCTCACTCGTTCATCTTCTTCATCATTTTCTCTCTCTTTCATTTACTGTTGTTGAGTGTAAGAAAAAACAATTCATAATACATGGAGGACACACGAAAATCTTCGAAAGATAACTCTTTCACTCGATCTTCTTCTTTTCCATCATTTTCTCTCTCTCTCTTTCTTTCTCTCTTCCATTTACTATGATGATGTTGCGTGTCTTGATCTCTCGGTAGACGGCGTGGGCCGGAGAACGGAAAGAAGTTGAATCGAAGAACACGATGTAGGAGAAGAAGGAAGCGGTGGAAGAGGGAAAACATGGGAGAAGGAAGGAGGGAAGAAGGGGGAAGAGGAGGAGGAAAAAGGGTGGGAGAGTAAAAGACACGGAAACATAGGAAGAAAGAGAGAGATGTATGTATACGGATAGAGATAGAAGGCTAAAGAAGGGAAGAAGCAAGAAGAGTTGAATAAAAAAAATAAGAGAGGGGCCCCCCCCTCCCCTTTGCGAAGGAGGAATAGTAGCAGAGGGGCCCCTGCCCGATCCTAGGAGCTCGTCGAGTGGGTAAATGGGTATATAAGCAAGGCCCGAACAATTCCATCTCGACACACGACCCAACCTTCATCCCGATCATCACGGTCCTTCGCAAACGAGCATTATCGCACGCGCGCGACCGACCATATTACGCGAGTATTTCAAATATATCAGATAACTCTCTCTTCTAATCAAGACAAAAATAGAAGAAGAAGAAGGGAAGAAGATTAAATAGTCGGATTCTATATAAATATATATTGGTTTTTCGTGGAGTTTCTCAAACGTCGATTCAAATCAAAAGGAAAGGAAGTCGTCTTCTACTTGCTGCTAGTTGCTGATTGCTACTTGCTGCTACCATTGAAGCTGCTTTTCAACTTCCGTTGTATAACGAGTTTGACAGTAAAGGAAGATTATTTTAACGTGAGTACTCTAACCCACCCCACTCTACTTGAATTGATAAGTTACCGGAATTGATAAGACTACCAGAATGTTCCGTTCGTTATTATTTCATTGTTCAATCTTTAATAAAGTTTATTTTTAATTAAATTTATTGACGGTAAAGTTCAAATTTGTAATATTTTATACCAAAATCGGACAGAACTTTCCGGTAGATCTGATATATTACATTCTCTTTCTATTTTTGATACTCTTCGATCATCTAATTTCTTTTTACGAGTGATCGGTGTTATTCGTCAATCGAGGAAACCAATAACTATACAAAGAAACAAATCATTCTTTCTTTCGATTTTAGTAACAACGAGAAAAAAAAAGAAAGAAAGAAAGAGAGAGAGAATGAGATAGTAGAGTAGCCTGTGATTACAGTTGGATCGTTAAACTTGCGAAAGAAATTTTGCAAGAAGACAAAATGAAACAGAAAGAGAGAGAGAGAGAGAGAGAGAGAGGACTTGCTATTTCGCGAGTCGTGCCTCGATGATTATTTTCAAACTAAAAAAATAAAAAAAAAAAAGAGAGAGAGTAACACTGAAGACAAGAGTTAATTTACTGTAAAATATTCACGAAATTAGAATGAGAAAAATAATGGTGAGAGGGGGGAAGAGGGAGAGTTAGCGTTTAGTCAAAACGACGTTCAAAATCATTGACTGGGGACATATAATTTACGTTTCAAATCGTGTTGATGATGTCTTAACGGTATCTTTTGCGTCATTTTCTTCTTCGTTTCTTCTTCTACACTCTTTTCTCTTTCTCTCTCTCTCTCTCTCTTTATTTCTCTTTTACATTTGACAAACAGGAACTTGAGAGATAATAAATCCACCTTTAATTAATTTTCAAACACACACGTAAAGTTTATGAAACCTTTGTCGTAAGATCGACCTTACATTGATGAATACTTTTCAATGATTATTTAATTAATTAACAATACGATCTGACGTGATTGATCTATCGTAAATTTGGATAGAAATTTTCAACGGAAAGGAATATAATAAAGAATAAGAGGAACATTAACGTCGTTGACGCATTGGATCCTCTCGATTCTTTGCAACCGTCACCTCCACCCTCTCTTACCCTTCCACATCCCTCTCACCCTTTCTCTCCCTCCCCCGCATATTATTATTCTTTTGTAAGAGCGCTACCCATTATTACAACTCTGATGATCTTGATGAGGTAATGGGTGTCCATCATCTCTCACAGGCATTTCCTCTCGAGTCGATGCGTGCTCGCAAGCACCGCATTTGTCCGATTCTATGATGAAAGAGAGAGAGAAAAAGAGAGAAAATAATCAACTATTTTTCCTTACAAATTCAACTATCCAATTAATTTCTTAAATACAATCTTATTTTCTCTTTCAATTTATCATCAATCGTATTATTGTAGAAATATTATTCCAAAATCTTAAATTAATCGATAGATTCGATATTAAACGTTCAGGTGAACGTTGTAAAATTAAATCATACCTTCGATGTTAGAATTAAAAGATTAAAAAGGTATTGTTCATCTTTCATAGTTAATACTCTTTTCATAATTATTACAAAATTATTATTCATAGAATATAATGAAAATAACAAACCAAGTCGTTCGTTATTTGCGTTGACGTGTATTTTTCCTTTTTCGTTTCAAAGTTATAATCTTCAAGCATGTATATCGATAAAGAAAATAAAATGAAAGAAGAGAGAGAATGATATTCTTTATTTTCGAGCTTAAACGACGAATATGCCTAGATTGGATTGAAATAAATGAAAATAATATAGGAGTATAAATTTTCGATCTCTTTCTATCAAAGTAGATTGCCTTCGTGTAAAAGAACTTATTGCGCGAACAAACCACTCGCAGACGACTACAACTATCGGTATGGTTACGTATAATATGTTGCCAAACGCGAAATCAAGCTAGTCGGGGTAAAAACTGGACGGACCGTTGTGTGTCCTTCCCTTCCCTTCTCTCTTTCTTTCTCTTTCTCTCTTTCCATCTCTCTCTCTCTCTTTGTACCATACTCCATCGAGTTCTTTCCCTTTCTCGATTCTTTCCAAACGCGAACAGTTTGCATTCCATTCGATTTCAAAGTTCGATAATATCTTTTTACACATCGAACAAAACAAAATAATCTCTTGAGACTTTATCCTTTCATTTTTATAATATTTATAAATATCATTTTAAAAAATAGAATTTAACAACTAAGGAGAGAGAGAGAGAAAGGTTGTTTTTGTCATCGATGATCGTATAGTTAAATAATTTTAATTGGAAGACAAGAAAAAAGTACTTGCATTAGTTTTTCATAGTATTTGTATGAATATTGTACAAAAGTATAAATTGTTCTATTAAAAATGATTATACGATTATATATCCCATGATTAAAAAACATCCTTCAAGGACTTTACGATAAAATGAACCCCCCTCTTCATTTCTGAACGTCGTTTCCTCTACGGAAGCTTTCCCTGAATGTTAAGAAGGTTAACACCGCATTATTCATATTACGTGGGGAGACCAGACGGTACGCTCGACTTTAACCGAAGTAACAAAAAAAAATAAAAAGTAATATCAGATTCTACTGGAAAATTCTGTCCTTGTTTCCATGACAACAATTTTCTACATTTAAGCAAATATTTATTGGACGGTAAGAAAAATGTCTAATTTGTTTTATTCCAATATTGGACAGAACTTTCCGGTAGACACTTAATACTTAATAACCGTGTGTAGAGAATTGTCTAAACTATCTAAACATCTTTCTTATGAGAAGGAAAGACAATCATTAAAATTATTATCTGATTCCCATATGCAATGGGT
Organism: Mischocyttarus mexicanus; assembly: GCA_023678845.1. Lineage (NCBI taxonomy): Eukaryota > Metazoa > Arthropoda > Insecta > Hymenoptera > Vespidae > Mischocyttarus > Mischocyttarus mexicanus. Next base: position 967,768 of record JACGTP010000032.1, on the reverse strand, counting down.
AAGAGGATTTTATTCTTCAGAGACACGCACGCGCCAAGTCGTTAAAACGCGTGCACGAAAAGAAATACGCAGTATACGTGGTGCGTGTGAGAGGAAGAGAGAGAGAGAGAGAGAGTCATACGCGTAACAAGCGTGAGGGGCGTGCATCCTGTCATTAGTTCCATAACGTGCTCGCCTTATTCAATGCATTCGGCTCAATGTCATCCGTCCCTCTTCTTCCTGCCGATTCTTGCACTAGCAACAAGCACCAGTAACAACACTATCAAGCAGCATCACCATCAGCTCCGAATACTTTTCGTCTCGGACCTTCTCTTTCTCTCTTTCATCAGTTACCAACTTCCTTTTATTCCATTCAAAACCAGAGCTACATATTAATTATTCGTTATTGATCTACCTTAACTGACTAATTGCATACATAAACGCATACGTATGCATGAATAAATTATACGTAAATAAATACTTTAATGTAAATTTCCAATTTTTGAATAAAACAAATTACAAATTTTTCTTGCCGTCAAATAAGCATGTACTTACATGTAGGAAATTGTTATCATAGAAACTGACAGAACTCTTCCCGGTATTTAAATATTAATTAAATATTTTTAATACTTCTTTTTTTTACAAATAATTGATTAACACTTATTTGTGTAGGATCGATATTCATCGTAATTTTCGATTATCGGTTATTTACGTTATTCTAATGTCTCGATTATACACAGAGACAATTTCTCGATAAATAAAAGTATAACTGTCATATAAACATAATTAAGAAACAATACGTTGCGTTTCGTTGCAGACCGATGATAAAGATGATGAAGATCGTGTTAATATCGATGGTATGCTTGCTGGGAGCAAAGGCTGCTCCCTTGGCGAATCACCATGAAACTGAATCACCTCAGACTGTGGTCCCACTCAATAAGATAGACTCAGCGTCTTCCGAAAATGTTGGAAATGCTGCTTCCGATGCTGGTGTACCTTTAGTCGCATCACCGGAACCTTCACTGGCACCAGCTGTTGCGGAAAATGCAGAACCCAAAGCAGAACTTCCAGCAGAATCTCCAACGCCGATTCTTAGAAGCGAAACGAGCGCGGAGAATCCTCAACAATCCCAACCATCCTCCTCCTCCTCTTCATCCTCCTTGTCGGGGGAGAAAAAGGAAGAGGAACCTCAACTGGTAGCTCACGAACCATCATCGGAGCAAGCTAATGAAAAGAAGGAACTCCCTGAACAGAATGCTGAACCACAAGCAATACCCCAATCTGAGCCACAAGCTCAACCACAAGCTCAGCCACAGGAACAATCTGCTGAGAATAAGAAGGAAGATGAAAGTCTCAAGGAAGCAGCATCCGAAGTTAAGGAAAGCGTGCAAGAAACATCGCAAGCTCCAGCTGATGCAGCCGAAAAGAAAGTAAGTCGGTTGTCATAGAATTGTGTAGAAACTTCTTCTTCATGTATCATCTCTCCATTTCGGAGATTGGCTATTCTGATTTTGAAAGCTATTGCTTTGAATAATTCAAATGACTTGTCTTTAAACCATTCTCGCAAGTTCTTGAAAGAACCAGGATATTTTTCTCCTTCCAATAGATCTTTTTCTTACAATTTTTCCTTGGATTGCGAATCTTATTTCTGGTGTAGAAATGAAATCAAATCAATTACTCGTGCACGATAACAGTGCCATTAAATTAGTCGTGTTACGTTTCAGGAGGAAGCAGCAGTACCAGCTGAAGGAAAGAATGCTGCTGAATCGCATGAGGATTCCCAAGAAAAAAGAGATGTAACGAAAAAGGAAGAACCAGCTAAAGAACAAGAAGAACAAGAAGAGAAGAAATCCGAAGGACATGCTGAAGATTCTTTGAAAAAGACAGAAGAAATCGTCCCTGCTATTTCTGAAAGTAACCCTCAAGAAGGTGAGAAAAAAATTGAAAATTCAAACGAAGCCAATAAGCACGAGGAAGTAAAAGAAGAAATATCGAAAGAGGAAGTAAAAGCTGAAGAAAAACCAGACCGCGTTACACGGGATGCAGAGGAAACTGCACCAGCTGTCTTACACGAAAAATCTCAGGTTAACGAAGATGCTAGTAATAAAGAACAAGAAAATAAAAGTAATGATAAAGCTGAAGAAAATAAAGACAACGCAGAATCCAAAAAGGTAGCTGAAGAGAATGAAAAACCAGTTGAACCACAAGGAAGTTCTTCTCAACCAAGTGGTAATCAAGAAGAAGGTGCTAAAGACGAGAACAAGTCAAGCTTGTTACCCCAAATCGAAAAAGAAGCTAAGAGCGCCGAATCCGAGGAATCAGCAAAAGAAGATAAACCAGAAGGTAGTCTCGAAGGTGTTGCAAAACCAGAAGAATCGAGCCAAATCAAACGAGATGCTTCAGCCGCTGAAGAAGAACCAGCTAAAGCAAAATCCGAGGAACCATCATCTCCAAAAGAAGAAAACAAGGAATCTGAACCCGCAGCCGTGGTTGCTCCAGCAGCAGCAGTACCAGTTGGTGGTGATTTAAAAGAACGTTCAAAGGAATCGTCCTCCGAGGAAGAAAAATCTGCCGAAAAGGAAGAAGCTAAGAACAGCAGCGAAGAAGACGATGACGAAGATAAGAAATCTTCATCGTCTGAGGAAAAATCTTCGAAACCAGCGGAAGAATCTAAACCAGAATTATTGCCAGAACCTGAGGAAGTAAAAGACGCAAAAGTTGATTCTTCGGTCCAGCCAAAAGCTCTCCCGTCCTCTTCTTCGGTCCAGGAAGAAAATAGCTCGGCGGTAATCCCTGGAAGCAGTAACGATGCTAGCCAAAAAAGCGAGGAAAACAGCAGCCAAAGTAACAGCGAGGAGAAGAGCACTTCATAAAAGGATCACGATCGGCAGGATATCCACGAGACCAACATCCTCGAAGGAAAATCAATTGAGAGGAGAAGAAGAAAAGAAGGAAAGAGAGAGAGGAGGAGGGTTAAAAGTCGCAAAGAGTGAACAACAAAATGTCAGATCAAGATTATATTAAAGAGAATGATATTATAAACATCGATCAACAAATAACAAACTAGCTAAAACGAAAAAAAAAAGATAAAAAAACAACAAAAAAGAAAAAGAAAAATAAAGAGAGAGAGTGTACAAGCATCAAATGCGGATGTGTGCGCGTGTGTGTGCATGTACGTATGTGTTGGAAAGGTAGAAGTAGAGGTAGAAGTAGAGGTAGAAGTAGAAGTAGAAGTAGAAAGATAAAAAGGAGAGAACGAATCCGATCGACAGTAGTACAGGGGTGTATATTCTCTGACACGCAACGATTCTAAATAATCCGAGAGACGAATTTTATCCTTTTTTTGTCCTTTTTTTTTTAAGGAAAAATAGAAAAAATGTAAGAAAGGAGATGGACTTTGGTTAGTCGCGAAACTCGATAAGATTTGAATCTTTCTTTCGCGATTGTCCTTCTTCACGAGGATCCAATTCGACGAATTTTCTTCGCATTGTGGTGCATCCTCGTTCATCCTGGGTGTACAATTTACGACACAACACGACTCCTTACTTCCGATGGATTGGATTGGAGGACAAGACGGGAGGACGAATCTTCTTCTGCTCTTCTAACTTTTACTTTTTCTCTTTTCTTTCTTACTATTCTTTTTTTTTTTTTTTGGTTCACTATCCTTCATCCCAAAATCTACCATACAATTATATAAATATCCTTTTATTTTGTTTCGAACGAACGTACGATCAATCACACCTAACCAGCAGACCACCCATTCCGATAGATTAGCGATTAGTTCTTCGAGTCTGTCTTTTTAGATTTTAACGCGTCATTCTTATTATTTTTATTATTTTATTATTATTATTATTATTATTATTATTATTATTATATATTAATATTATTATTATTATTATTATTATTATTTTACGTTCTAGTACCAGTTCCATAATAATAATTATTATTATTATTAATTAATTATTAATTATTATTAATTATTATTAATTATTATTAATATTATTATTAATATTATTATTATTATTACGATTTAGTAAGAGTTCCATAATTATTATTAATATTATTATTTGTATTATTGCTGTCATCATCGTTATAATAATAATTATTATTATTATTACTGTCATCTTCAACGTAAATTTGACGTTTACTGATACCACAATCCTTTGTAAAAGAAAAAACAAAAAGGAAAAAAAAAAAGAAGAGAAAGAATAATCAAGTTAAATGATACTTATCTCCACCCACCCTCATCCCTTCATCGTACACAATTACAGTTCTCATCCTTACAGGATAGTTAAAGTAAATTGAAGAGAGAGAGAAAGAGAGTCAGGGTAATTTTTGAAGATTTATATCTCTTAACACCTTGAATCCTAATATCTGAAATTACAATCAGCTGACGATCGAGCAAGAAAAAAAATAAGATTCAACTTGTAATCTTCCTTCAAAGACAACCAACGACAACATTCTTCATACGAAGAATTCCTTTGCGCAAGAGACAACGAACGATAACAGCGTGAACATTTATTCGTAATATGCGTGCAAAACATTCGTACTCTTTGCGAAGGCCGAATAAAAACTCGATGGGGGAGTTATGGGTAAATGCAAACAGAGTAAACAGTATTGAGTTTTATAAAGGTCGGTGTACTCGATGAAATGTCAAGGCACGAAATATTTTGCAATCTATTGCAAGCAAGATTCTTCGATCTATCAATGAATTAAATGAGCATAGATAAACGGAATGAATTATAGTATATTTAAGTATGTCCTAACGGTAAATGACTGATTCTTTTCTTCATTCGTTTCTTTCTTTCTTTTTTTTCTCTCTTCCTAATATCAAGGAGAAAACATTGCCTTTTGAAATACCGCAAGATCCCTTTAGAGATCCGTAATCGTGTGTAATAAGAAGAAAAACAAGATAACTTATAAATGATAACCGAATTAAATATTCTCGTTGCTGTAATGTTTGTGAATTAACTATTCCAAAGAAATTCGCCTATACCTTTGATATTTTTTCATTCATACGAGAATTTTTATTTAAACAAGAAAATCACGAAAGAGATATTTGTTTTATACTCGCAATTAAAAAAATAATAACTCGAATGAGTTCATTAGTTTTAAAAAACACGTTTACGTTTTCTAATTGAAATATTTGCAAGATAATATATTTTTATTGTTTAGATAAATTTTTATGTAAAATACAATTAAATAAAATAATTATAGGAGAAATAAAAATAGAGAAAAAAAAATATGACAACGCTATTGACCCCGACGTGATTTGAACACGCAACCTTCTGATCTGGAGTCAGACGCGCTACCGTTGCGCCACGGAGTCTCTTGGTCGACAATGCTTTTAAACTAGTTATATACAGTCGAAATAGTTTCTAATTTAAACATAACTCCGTGACACTTGGAAATAATTTGCATTTGTAAATACAAATACATTAAAAATATATTTTTTACATACCTGATTAGTGAGTAGGAAGCACATTAAAACCCCGAGAGACCACCAGTCAACCTCTTGTCCATAAGATTGCCTTTTCAAAATTTCTGGAGCTGCAATTCATTCGAAATGAAAATGAGAGAGATATGAATTTTTAATTATTACAATATATATAATAAGAGAGAAAATTACCCATATATTCAGGAGTCCCACAAAAAGTATTCGTCCTTTGTGTACGATGTAACCACTTGGATAAACCAAAATCTATAATTACAGCATGCCCTTCTTCATCCAATAAAATATTAGTTGCTTTCAGATCTCTATGCACTACTCCAGCATTATGTAGAAAATCTGGAAATAAGTGATACATACTTCTTATTATTTGATGATACTGTTAAATGACAAAATTTTAAATATGTATCTTATGTTAGATCCTTACCAATAGCTAAAGCAACTTCGGTAACATATATTCTAACTACTTCTTCAGGCAAACATCCGTACTCCTCTACTAATGAAAATAATTCTCCACCGCTCATGTAATCTGTTACTACGGAATATAAATAATTTAATAAAATTAAATGACATAAATAATCTTTGCTACACATTTTAAAATAAGATTTACATATATATAAAGTTGTTCTACTTTGCCATCTGTGGGTTGAATTTACTATGAAAGGATGATGCCCGACCATTCTTTGGATAGAAACCTATAAAATATATATTTGCAATGAATTATATGTACATATATATATTTATTTTAAACTATATATACCTCTTGTTTTGCCTGAGTAATAGCATTCTCAGTGACAATTTTAGCTTTGGCAATAACTTTCAAAGCAAAAACTTGTCTAGTTTTCCGATGTTGAATTTTATAAACTCTTCCATATGCACCTTTAGCAATAAGAGCGAGGAAGTTGTATTCTGTATTTAAAGTCATTTTTCTGACTTGAAATTCTGGAAGAAATATTGCTTCTGACCTAGGTATTGGCCACGTCGTCTTAGAAGAACTAAAAGAACCATGGTCTAGGCTTTTGTCCCAAATGTTAAATAAGATATATTTTGTCTATTAATTAACAATAAATACGTGTGAAAAATAAACCTATAAAAATTAATTACCTTCTACAGGAAGAACGAGAGTAAGATTTAGTTTCTACATGAGATCTTGTTGAGCCAGCACAACTCCCAGAAATAACGTCGATAAGACTATACTGTAAAGGCATATATTTAATACGCTGTTTAATAATGAAACATTATTATTAATTTATTTTACATTTAATATTATTGCACGAATTGAAGAATTAATTGTTTCCATTAAGAGAAGTTAAAATACCTGACTAGCATATTTCTGATTAACGTAATATTTTTCCTTAGCATTGGAATTGCCCATCCAGTTTAAAAAATAATAAACGATTGTCAAATTTAATGTACAATCGATAAGAGAGAAAATAATAGGATCATTTTCTAGTTTCTTAAATTCTTATTCCTAAACATTCATCTATGGTATCGCTGGATAGATGAAATGGAAATTCATTAATTATTCACTGAAAATTTCAAAACCTTACAATTAGAAATATTGTAATAAAAAATTGAAATAATTGTTTCATCAAGATCTTGTTGCTTGATCGATTATTACAAAATGATAAATACCTATATACATATGTACATATATGCACATGGGAGTAAGATTTGTTATTAAACTGACAATTAAAGATAATCATTATTCTGTTTAATTTTCTATCAACATAACCAAAAATACATAATATTGTCAAATAAATAAAAAATATCAAGCTGCAAATAAAATACGATAATCAATATATGTATATATGTATATTTTTGACAATTACTTACATATTCAGGGATATATTAAACTTACAAAAAGAACAAATAATAAAGAAAATACAAATATATAATATATCTTATTGTTAGAGATTTTTCAAATAACTTTATTGATAAAACAGCATTTCGTATGAAAATAATACAGATATAATTATTATTTGTCACAGTAATTAAAATAATATCAACGTTTTGTAAAACCTTTAATTATAATGTCACGTGTTAAGATTTACAGGATTGTATATATTATATCGCGAGATTACGTTATTAAAATTAATAAAAAAAACAAATTAGTATGTCGATAATACAGTTTGCATTTATGTCGTTATCATCTGAAAAATAATTCAATATTTACTTTTAAGAGGACGCTTTTCGTCAACGTTCAGATCAATCAGTGAGAATTACGTCAGTACGAGATTTTTAGCAGAAGAGTATTGTTACATTTAGTAATGGCTTTTTCAAGATTATATTCTCGTATATTTACGAGACAGTTTGCAACTACAGCAGAAAAACCTGCAAAGGGTAATTAATTGAAATCAATCAAACGTTTTATAATTTATATAATTAATAAACAATGTATAGTCATATTTACAATTATTTTGTCGAGCATATCTTTCTTATCTTTTTTTTACATATTTTCATTACATTCGTATTAGATATTATATTATAAATTGATTTATATATATATATTATATACACACATACACATATGGAAAGGAAATAGAAATATTCTTATTCGCAATGCTGGTCATACGTATTATATAATAATTATTGTTTTCAGACAGTACGGCTTTGTGGAGAAATTTATATTTATTCGTTGGTCTCCCAGCTACTTTATTAAGTGTATTAAATTGTTATCTATACGAGAAAGAAGAACACAAAAGACCAGAATTTATTCCTTATGAACATTTAAGAATAAGGACCAAGGTATATATTTGAACACATTCGCATAACCAACAACATTGATCATTTTCTATCTTTATTTCATACCATTGATTTATTATTTAGCGATTTCCTTGGGGAGATGGACAACGATCTTTATTCCATAATCCACATACAAATGCCTTACCTACAGGCTACGAAGATTAAACAAATGTTATAACGATAAGTAGTACTATTAAAATATAGTTTCTTCGTTGAAACGTTATGTCCATCATTGAAGGAAGAGTTTCAATAAATTCATAAATTTATCTCTTATTGGTTCGTTTTTTTTTTAATTATAATATCAAATACCTAGAAAATAATATGAGAATCAAGAAGATTCATTAACTTTTGTATCAAAGTTCTCATAAAAGTTTGGCTGGGAAATGTATACACAGATATTTTAAAAAACGTTATTCTTTATTAACAAATATAGAAAAATATAATTCGAATAAAAAGAAATTCTTAATAAGTATACTCTGTATTCTTTATATAGATCTATATACGTAAACAAATGTATATATGATAATAGAAACAACTTGTATGCGTTAGTGTTCACTTACAATTTCTAAAAAACACTTCTTTTATCTTTGACAGAATTATCTTAGGTGGTTTACCAACAATAAGTACTGGTCAAAATAATATTGTTCGTTCGTATGCAAAATAATAATATGAAAAAAAAAATACGCATGGATATACAAAAGTAGTATGCTATATGAATAATTATTTGCTTATTATATATATATAATTAAAATTGTTCAGAATTTTAAATTGCAGAAACGTCACTGCTAAACTTTTTCTTCAGATTTTTTTCCACTTGGAGGTTTACAATGTTTAAAATGTTCTTCTAACCAATGTACTGTTGCACATTCTTTGGTACAATAAGGAGCCTCTAAACAAGTTTCGCAAAAAACTGTACTTATCTTAGGACAATTTAAACAACGAAGATCATCATGTGGTATCTGAATTTGTATTTCAATTTTATTCTGTTCCATATTATCGCTGGTAGACAATTGTGCATCATTCGAAGGAGAAGTTAAATCTTCTCCGATTGCATTGAATAAGTTCTGAGATATAGTTCGTACATCTATTATATTGTGTTGAGACATAATTATAACACTTTCCCTCGATTCGCTTTGTTGACCATCAATATTATCTTCAATTCTCTCTTCAATTCTCTCATCAATCCTCTCTTTAGGTAATAAACTTTCTTCCGTTTGTATCGCTACAACCGGGACGATTTCTTTTTGATTCGTCGCATCTTTATTCGTGGAAATATAACGTATTACATTGATGTTGTTTTGAGTTTCAGTTATATTTCCTAAACTTGTAAAAGGTTCTTCTACATTTGTGGTTTTTTTCTTACGATTTGTTTTTCTAACTAAAGCTAATTTATTTAAGTGTTTGCTTTTGTTTGGCTCATTTGTATTATTTTGCAAATTATCCGATGACGTTGTGCCATCAATAGAATATGGCATACGATTTTTTGATTTACGCGGTTCAGGCCGTTTTTTGAGTTTTACATCGACTGATTTTTTTGATTGTTTAAATTGCGTTCCTCCTACTTGTAATTCTAGATTTACAAGCGGTGAAGAAGAATTAGGACTTGTCATATTTTGATTAACAATCTTCATTCCATTTAATTGGTTTTGATATTCCGTTTCTTGCAAATTAATTTGCCATACTTTCCTCTGCTTGTCTATTCCTCTCTGATATATAAGCTTTGCATATTTACTTTGAAGTGTTACGTGTTCGTTCCTTTGTAATTTATACAAAATAAAATTGCACATTTTGTCCTTCCATTCTGTTTGAAATTTTTCTAATGTACGAGAACATTGATTGTAACAATTTTGTATTGAACAATTACCAAAACCTTCTTCGAAACAAAATGTTATTTGATCCCATATCTGGAATAATAAATCATATGGAATTGGATACGTCACTTGAGGAAAATTTTGTGAATAATTAAAGTGCAAGCTTGGTACTGATTTAGATGGCATAGCAATAGGGTATAAAGTTTGTTGTACATTTTGGGTACATATTCCTTGTGACGTGTTATACGACAAGATGGTTTGGTTATGCGCTTGTTGTCTCATTTCTGGAGTACAAAACAATTCAGATGTACTTCTTGTATTATCGATTCTTTGTGGTTTATTTGATTGGCATCCTATTTGCGAATATACAACACGTTGATCGTAACTTGGCATAGATACATTGTTAATTCTATTATTTTGTAATATTTGTACATTATTATTTACTGGTTTCATTAAAAGAGGGTATAAAATCGATGTATGAGCTTTTAACGATGCTTGCGAATTATTAACATTAGATTCGCTATTTTGGTTTGGAGCAATATAATTATATGTATGTTTCTTTGGTAAATTATTTACTTCAACTTGCGTATATACTGGGTCTTGTAAATTTGTTGGGAGAAATTGTATTAAAGTTGTTGCCACATTATTAGCATTTGTTACATTAGAAGCAGGTGCAATAGAAATAGATAAATTATTAGAAAGAGGTTTAAACGTATCATCAGAGGTAGTAGCAGTAATATTACTTGAAGTAGATACAAGCGTATTACTAGAGCTAGATTTATACAATTTAAATGATTTATTAGCTACTGCTAGATATCCAAGAATTTCTTCTAAAGATATCGGCTCACATTCAGGCAATAGCAAACTATCATTAAATACAGATACTACATATCGTAGTATTTCTTTTAAATTATTTATTTCCAGTTCATTTCCTAAATTATGTAATTCATCAAAAAGTACAAATGAATAGGAATATAATTGCATATCATTAATAGCTTTTTCTTCAGCTAGTAGATTTTGAGAATTGCTTAACAAATGTTTTGATATCGCGCGTAAATGCATTATATGTCTTTTTATAGACGTTATTAAATAAGACTTTATGTCGCGTGGCTTAAATTTGCCATCCTTAATCAATTGTTTGGTATCAGTCTCAGATGTAACATAATTACTATTTTTTATAAGCCCTGTTGTTTCATCTAGTGTAACATTAGGTTCGATTATCGATGTGTTTAAAGGTATATCGTTTTCAGGAGTATTTACAGGAGATGGACACCATCTGGAACCTAATTCTGCACTAGAAAGAACCCTTATTTTATTTCTTTTTATCGATTCTGTTTGCTTATCATTACAAGAGGGCTCGAGCGAAGTACGTTGTTGATTGGAATTAGTTTTATTCAACGAAGTTTCATGAATTGGTGATCTTAAATCGATCGTTACTGATTCTTCTAAAACCATTTCATTTTCATTTGTAAGATTATCAGAGCTTAATAGATCTTTCTTATTAATAATATTGCAAATGTCATCAACTGTTTCGAAATTCTCTTGAATACTAATAGTATTTCCATTAGATACAATTTTGTAATTTTCATTTATATTCATTAGTAATAATTTACTTAAATCTTCATTAATATTTTGTTGAAATCCTTTCGTAACATTATTTATAACATTTTCCTCATATTCCTTAAGATCCTTTAAAATATTAGCAGCACAAGTTTCGACGTACGGCTTTGCTCCGATTTTTTTTTTCGTACTGTTATCATTGATATTCTTTCTTGGAGATTCCATTAAATTAGTACTCGTAACAATAGAATCATTTTTTAATTCCTTCTGTTCATCGACAGATGTATCATCGGGAGTTTTTGAAATTGATTCTGAAGTTTCAGAATGATCTTCGATATTTTGAGACTTTGTACAAATATTTTCAACTAAAGTATCTAAGTTTATTATTGGATTTAAAATAGTAGTTTTGGTATGCGAATCAACAGAATCGATATTTAAATTATTATTGTCATTATTATTATTATTACCATCCTTATCAACGTTATCATTATTATTATTATTATTATTATTATTATTATTATTATTATTATTATTATTATTATTATTATTATTATTACTATTACTACTATTACACCTTTCACTTATTGGTTTTATTTTAGTAGCATAATCAGGTAATACTTTATCATTAACAGATCCATTAAAGAAATTAATATTAATAGAATCTGTATCTGTTTGTACATTAATAGGCTCTTTTATACACTTTGGTGTTAAACTATCTTCCACCTGGAGTACTCGTACTTTAATGATATTATTTATTTGATTGTTTTTACTATTGCTGATAGGTATAGAAAATTCTAAAATATTTTCTTTGTCTCTGTAAGACTCAATTTCTACAACTTCTACATTTTCATTACAGACAGTTAGATCGTTAATTTCTTCATTACATTCTTCAACATTAGTAGTATTTAATGATTCAGTATTCTGATCCATTGGTTGAATACTTGGAATCTCAGAAGTTTTCTCTAGAATTGTATCTTCGTTTACTACTAAATCCGATGTTACGTTTTTTGTTTCAGGAAGAATCAATGTCTTATCATTTAATTTAAAAAGAGAAGATTTTCTAGATGTTTTTCCTTCTTTTTTATTTAAGATATTATTTATAATAGATTCTTCTTCCTCTTCTTCGCTCATTGAAAGACACGGACCAAAAATCAGACGAAATTTATCCTGGATTTTTCTTTTTTTTTTTCTTGTATACACTTGATTTGCTGCTTTCATTAAAAACACCATTGTAATTCTTTTGAATTTTGTCAATAATAGTTGTTCCATTGCATTGTTTATATTCATTAGATTTATCATTTAATTTTATTTTATGATCAATTTTATTATTCGTTGATACAGTTGTATCATTTTTTTTCTTTTTATGATTAGAAACAGTCGAATCTGCTTCCATGATTTTAAATTTATTATCAAAATTTGAATTATCGTTATATTTGTTTTTATCCAATTCATCTGTCTCATCTAAACAAGGTGGTAATTTTGTTTCGTTTATTTTTTTAGTAGGCACTTTTATTAATAAATTCGTGTCACCATTATTCGAGATAACTTCATTAGAATTATTATTCCTATGTAGTTTTCTATTATTCAATGTTTTATTCAATGTTCTATTCAATCTTTTATATTCATATTTGAGCTTATGTTGTTTCAATTTATATTTATTTAAAGATATCTTTCTCCCATTGCTAATATGTTTAGATTCATTATTAGAAATGTTATGTTTATTATCGGCTAGATAAAATTTGGTATGTTTGGTTTTAGATATTATCTCAAACGTATCATCATCTATTTCTAATTTTTTCTTCCTTTCATCGGAATATCTTTTCTCCAGACTTTGTAAATAACTATAATCTTTTTTATTCTTACCATCATTTTTCATAGATTTATTATTATCTAAGTATAACATAAATTCGTTGCAATCGTCGAAAGCCTCTTCTCTGTTCTTCGCATTGATACTCCGTATTAGTTCCGTTGATCTAAAATAGAAAAAAAAATATATTTTTAAATTAAAATAAAAAAAATTAAAAGAAGATACTAAAGTAATTAAAAGTATTTTTACTAAGCGTCCATTCAGTATTATCAAAAATGAACAGAGGAACAAAATCAAAGATACATACAGGCACACACCAGTGTATTTGTATATTCAAAAAAAAAAAAGAATATATATTATTCCCTTTTGGTATTCCTATTTCGTATATAAATCTTTCTTCCTTATCTTCATTTCATATATTTTTACGATTAAATTATACGATTAACTCTACAAATCCACCAAAAACACATATATTTTTCCCTCATACCTTCTTTCGTATTATTCGCAACACGATTAAATAATATTTATTCTATTCTCTCTCTACGCATTAGAAAAATATAATAATAATAATAAAAAAAAATCTGAGCTATATTTAATCGTCTAAAAATAACAATGATTTCATCAAAGACTCTTTCTACGGCAAATGATCGAAGGAAAAAAAAGAAAAGAAAAATAATATTCTGTTATGTAAGATTAAAACGAACGAAGAAAAAGAAGATGTAACGTTGACCAATTCCATATGGTAACTAAATTTTAAAACCGAATTTTAACATACGAGAAGTAAACTCAAGGAGACCCTGGAAAGACCCTAAAAAAAAAAAAAGAAAAAAAAAGAAAACCTCTCATTCCGTTTCTAATTCTCCCCTCTCTTTTTAAAATTCTTTCCAACTTGAAATCATAAAACCATAAAGTTTCCAAGGGTATTACGAGTGAATGAGATGCGTAGGTTGACCTGAAAAGAATGCATTAAACACATATGTGTTTATTAAGTTTAATAATGGTCATTTCATGGTTGAAATAATCATTATTTTTCTTAGAAAAACCCTTTAAATTTATCTTAAAATTATATTTTACCGAACCCGACAAAAGATATGACGATATTCGTGATATTGTTTCTTCTTAATTCTTTACGATTATTATACAAATAAATTTATCTATATTTTTATCTTTATCTACATCTATCTATCTATCTATCTATCTATCTATCTATCTATGTACATATGTTATTAAAGAATAGAACAGATTCAGGTAGAAGTTTACGCTTTCGTCCCTATCCCACGGTCTGAGAAAACCTAACATAAATCATCCTATTTCTCAAAAAAATATAATTCCGAAGGGAAAAAGAAAATATGAGATAGCAAAATAAGAAAATAAATTTGATATTTGAACATCAGAAGGATTATTCTATAAGTTTTCTTCATCATAAAGAATCCAAGAATATTTTTCTATAATTATTTTTCAACTTATTGGTCTAATTCCTTTGTTACGCAAACCTCTCTTTTGAAACGAATCTAATACATTGAAAGGACAAAGTTATTTCTTATCAATAATATCGTAAGCAAATTCTTATCAAACTTCCTTCTTTCTTTCTTTTATATAAGTATATATACATTTATAATATTCAATTACACAGCACGAAGGAGATTTCTTTTTATCGTGGGTCTCAAGTTTCAAATCATTCGATTAAGTAATACGAGAATATTAATACATGATAAAGTTTATTCATTTATAGATTTATATTAAACCTTTTCCTTTATTTTGTCCTTACAGTAATCCTACTATTTATATATGTTTATATATGGTACTTACAATGGATTAACAACAACGTACGTATTGGTTATCAATTGCAACAGTCCTTTCCGTACTTTTCTTCTAGACAGATTCAGCTTTTCTAAATCACGCTTCAACAACAACAAAATAATTAAAGAAAAATTTGATTGAAGGTATTTGTGGGAATTATTTTGTTGTTGTTGTTGTTATTGTGGTTTAAATTTAGAAGAAGTAAGCTTACGAAGCTAAGGAAACGAATAAAAGTAAAAGAAAACTTGCTGTGGTTAATTTCTTGTTAGAAAATATCATAGACTTTTAATAACTTGACTCTAACATGTTTGATAAATACATTTAGTAAATTAGTTGAATTAAAATAGTACGTCAGAATAAGATAAGAATTTTTGTTGATTCGTTTAACATTGAGAGTAGTAAATTTGTGATAGTTTCGTTGATGAGGAACGCGTTATGAGATTAATCTCTAAAAATTCATTGTGTAATTATATCAAAACTTATAATGAAAAATACATGCAAACATACACACAGAGACAGAGAGCGATAGAAAGAGATACGAGATATAGGTCAACTGATATTTATATATTAGAAATTGTATTGTATCTTCATAAATATATGATTAATATACCTTTAGTTTTGTTTGAATAAAAACTGAAGTATTGTGGAAGTCGCGATAACCTTTTTCTATCTTTGAATTCATAATTATCTATTTGGCAGATCTCTTAATACAGCTTCTCACATCCGGTAAAGAAAAAAAGCAAAACAAAAGACTATTTAACAAAACAAAGAAAGAAAGAACAAGTCACTACACAATACCGTAATACACGATTATCACTTGAAATGATATAAATAAAACACATTATTACACGACACGACACGACACGACTTGACACAACACAACACAACACAATAGATTTGTCAAATATTGGGGTACTCTCTCGGTACTTGGTCAAATCGAATATTGGTTTAAACTCTGATAAACAGATGAAGCACACAAAAGGAAAGAGAGGTTAGAAAAACGTTAAAAATCCTACAAAGGACGGGGGGGTCTTAGTAAAACTTACCTTTTGAAGATGCTCTTTTCGACGAGGACCGGCATGCACGAGCCACAATTTCAATCCATAATTATCATAAATATTTGAATAATTATTATTCATGGTACTTTTTAAAACTAATTTCAAATTTAGGAATCTACATTTGAATGATTATTTCTAATCGAGTTACCTGTTGAATGTAAACATTTGAGGTCGTTAACATCAGCAGCAGAACAAGAATAAGAAGAATAATAAGAAGAATATGAACAATATTATATTAACGAAAGAATACTAATACATCTTTTCAAATGTTATGTTAATAACTTTTAGAAAAGACAATGTTTTAATTTATAAATCTCGAATAAAAAGTAGGTATACCGATTGACAAGAAAGAATCCTTCGGTTCTACTCACTCAACGATTCTTTTTTTTCAAATAAAATTTTGTTCAGCCTCCTGCACAAAGAGCGCTTGAACAGGATTTGTAGAAACTACCATCCAACCTAAAAAGCCGGTCCCCTCCTTCTGGTGTTTATCTTTCCTCAAGGAACGTTAACACGTTGGAAGAAGGGAGAGGGTACCCAAAGAAAAAGAAATCAAATGAAACCGAAAACTACAACGAAATTCTCTTACATGAGAGAACGATGAAGGAAACACTCTTTCCGTACCCTTAAATCGATCTACTACTCTGCTAAACTAAAAACTAAATAAACTACTCTCCTTCTTCTTCTTCTTCTTCTTCTTCTTCTTCTTCTTCTTTTCCTCCTCTTTCTCTTCCTTCTCTTCTTCCTCCAACTCTTCTAAATCGCGTTTAATTTATCAACCACTCCGATCTCTCATATCTCTAATTCGTATTTCATATTTTTTTTCTTTGTTTATTAAGAGTTTCTTATTTCATTTCTTAGAATTTTCATGCTTGACCTTAACTCGCGTGGTATTATTTCGTCGACGTTAGTGTAATTTGAAATCGAAGAAGTGACGTATCTGTTTCCTTCGTATATCATTCAACAGGTCTCTTAAAACTTTTAAATAAATTCTTTGAACTGTTAAACACAATCCTCTTCTTCTTCTTCTTCTTCTTCCTCCCTTTGATCGATTGTTGAGAGTATTTTTTTATACAAGAAAAAAAAACAAATAAAATATAACAATTTAAATCTTGTTATTGTTGTTGGAAGAAACTAATTTTTTTTCTCTCGTATATAAATTAATCGAAGAGTTTTTGTCACAGTTAGAAAAATTAAACTCTTAAGTCCCTGTGACTCATTTCAATTAATTCCTGTTAAGAGAAACATCTTTTCTTATTAAAAATATTATTATTATTATTATTATACTATAAGGTTTATATTATAGTTAACATTAACGATTCGTTTAAAACTATTCGATAAATTATATACAAGTTCGAACGATTTTGTTGCATCATCTTTCTTTCTTTTTTTAGGGTGGGGGGGACTTTTTATTTTGCAATGGTAACTGTAAAGAAATAATTTCGATAAATTGGATAATTCAATCAGTGACATAATCTTTAAGAAACGTTACTTTTTCTTACGTTTTAAAGAGAGACGATGAAATTTGAATTTTAATAAGAGGTCCTCTTAACCAGGAATCCTGTAAGTGTAAAATCCTTTTCTTGTAATATTTATCTGTTTAAGAATCGATAATTATAATCGAGTTTATCGGTAACTCGCTTGGGAAGTAGCTTTGCTCGTTAAATTGTCCTCTTCGTTCCTGTTTCATGGTTTAAAATATAAAGAAAAATATATAAAATCTATGGTATTTTTATGATGTATTTTTTTTATATGGTAAATATAGCGATTAAATATTCTAATAAATATAATTAGTAATAATTATACTTACGAAGTAACCAAGTTGGTATTTTGACCAAGATCTATCGAAGCCCAAAGGATAATAGCGAAAATGATCGTAAATATAGCAAACGATAATAACCATTGTATTTTATTTAATGTCATATCACGATTTTTCGATCAATTGTTTATTTTATAGATCTAATTTTTATATATATATAATTTCACTTTCGATTTATCGATGTTATTATCTTCAGTCATGTTTTATATTATATATAATTATTAATTTTAATCCTAATTTTTCCGTTCGCGTACACAAATGAGCTGCGTATGTAATGATTTAAAATAAAAAAACCGTGACTAAACAAAAATAGTATCTTCTTCTTCGTGAATATGAATATAGAAAAAGTATCATAATAATACGTTCAATTGAATTTATTTATCGATAAACGGTATTCAACGATATATTATCGATAATTTCGAAATATTTTATACAATCCAGCAGATGGCGAAACTTCTACTATTTAAAATTTAAAATACATATATTACTTTATTTTAAGAATATATTTATAAATAAATAAAATACGTTCATTCGGGGTGAATAAACTTATCAATTATAAAAGTTATTAATTAATTTTTAATCAGTTTACAAATTTTCGATAACTTTTTAATGAAACGTTTACACATTCGATTGTTTTATACATCGATATATCTATATTACATCGACCTTTCGATATAACATCGATGAATATCGATAATCCTTAAAAGAAACCGAACCGTTTATTCGGTGACGTTTAGTATCTTGTTAAAAAACATCGTTCTTTTAATTAATTATACATCTGTGTATTTGATAATATAGATAAAGTTATTAAAAAAAAAATAATATTATCGATAATTGTGTATTATTGAAAATAAATATTCAACGAATTAACGAATATTAACTAATACGTATACGGTGTCATATAAAAATGTGTAAAGGGAATGTAACCTCAATTTGCAATTAAATGACATTTCTTAAAGATACAAACTGATATTATGTGTAAACGTGATATATATATATAAAGAATGATAAATGTTGGAAAAATTAATCTCGAAAAATATCTTAATATTCAATGAATTTAATATGTCATTGTGGTATACTGAACTGATAAAAATGTATCAAAGTTTAGAATTTTGTGTTTAAAAGTTAAGGAAATCTATAATCATGGCAGGATATACTGGCTTGGTTCGAATTATTCGTCGACGTTTAGTTCTGGGACTGATATTTACATTGTCCTTCACTTATTGTGCATTTTCTTTATTCCGAAATGAAGTAAGTAATATTGCACACATTTTACAATCATTTCAATGTATTTTTAATTTCTTGATATATTTATTTATTTTACTGCAATAAACCCATTATTATTACAAACAAGAATAATACAATTATAAGAGACCATATAATATAACACTCGTATAATATGTGAACCAGAAAGTAGTGTCGTTTTTAATATTTCTTCAGCACAATTTAAAAGTAGACTTTGATCAGCTGATAAATGATAAACAAATATTGACATACCCAAAAATGACATTACTTTCCTATACACTTTAATAGTAATGATATAATATTTGTTTTTTAAAGAGAAAAACAATGGCATTGGATAACGATCTCGATGATATGATAATGAACGATAATAACGAGGATATCATTTCTTATGATGATCTTTCGTTTCAACGAATTAAAGGATCTGCTAAACCCCAATTTTGGGATATAGATGTTCCAAACGAAGCTCAGAACGAGGAAGGAGGTCATGAAAATCCACTGGATGTAGATTTGCTTTCTAATTTCAACGATAGCGAATCTTCGAACGAACCATGCCGAAATTCTATTCAGGTATAATACGTAAAATATTAATTTTAATGTTTCTTACAAAAATTTCGTAATAGAACTAGTGGAATAAATTCAAGTCTTTTCCAAATACTCATAGACTGTATATTGTCCTTATTAGATAATACTGTAACATTAATATAAAATATAATGATCTTTTTACAGGGCAAAGTATTGATAGTGGACGAACAAGGAGTTGTATGCTCGAGGCATGAACTTTTGCCTAACGGATGCTGTAACACAGAACAGAAGCAGACATTTAAAAAAGAAGAAGGGGGAGTTACGAGTCGTAAAGAGAGATACAGTTGTAAGACTTGTAATAATCACGGATGTTGTGCTATTTATGAATATTGCGTATCTTGTTGTTTACATCCTGGCAAGGTAACTTTTTCTATTATTTCTTTTCATTTCTTTTTCGTAACATTTTTCTATTTCTCCTTACATTTATTTTTACCATTAAATCATTAAGTTAATTTAGGTAATTAAAATCTTAAATACAATTGTTATTATGTTAATAGCAGATAAAGGGAAAGAAGAGTACGGTAGAAAGTGGTAAAAATAATCCTAAAATAAAGAAGGAAGAAGAAACGGTAAAGGTACTTCTTCGCAATATGGATCGGTTTCAAATTTGCCTTGCCGCTTGTCGTACTTCAAGTGCTAGCGTACGTCATGAAAATACATACAAAGATCCTCATTCAAAACATTGTTACACTGTTCAGCCATCTTATAATTATCAACGACATCGCCGTGATATCAGATCATTGAATAATAATCGCGACAACGATGCAGTTGTCGTTACATCTTCTTCTGTCGTGCAATTAATTATCCTTAACAGGATTTATTTCCTTTCCCAACGTTAAATTATACAAATTATTATTATTAATATGAAATAGAAGAAAACTAGGAACCAAATCCATTGTAATAAGTAATCTAATATAGGCTAGATAATAGTACATATTAGATATATGAAAATCTACAAGGAGGATTTTATACCTCGTACGAGCGTTGATTTAAAGCTCCAAATATCTGCATACGTTACATTTGTTCCAGGGAATCGTTTGCGTACATACTCTAGAACCTCATCTTGAATCCGTTTCTCTGCTGCACTTTCGGGCTATTAAAAAAGAGATATTTCATAAATTTATTTAGATTATTTTTGCGTTAAAATAGGAAACGTAGAAAAACTAAGAGATATGTATATTACCGTAATGTAATAACAATCTGAGGCAGCGTAATGGCAAGAAATGGCCCTTCTCGATCTGTTTGATTGATTCATTCCAGATCCGTGTATAAGCAATGGATGAAAGAAAATTGTATCGCCTGGTTTCATTGGAACATAGACTTTTTCCGCTGGTTGATAATCCTTTATAAAACGTTAAAACCAAATTAGATATTGTTTATTAAGAAATATTATAAGAAGTTATTAGAAAATTACGTACCAAAATACCGTGATAAAACTTGTTAACCGTGTTTGATTTAGAACCAATAGGATAATCATGGGGATATAGTTTGCCCTGTGTATGAGTTCCAGGATAAACGTAAAGGCAACCGTTAAGACGATCGCAGGGTTCTATCGCGGTCCATGCTGCTACTATCTTGTCAGCCGGTCGGAAAGGAAAATAATAAAGATCCTGATGCGGTGGATGTCTGAGGAATTTTAATTCACACGGATTATTGATTTAATTAAAGTTTATTTTGTTGTATTTGTTTTGATGAGAATAGTTTACTTACGTACTCGAACCGAGTCCTGCATCGGGTGGTTTGGCTATTAACATGCTATGCACAGCTGT
Organism: Mischocyttarus mexicanus; assembly: GCA_023678845.1. Lineage (NCBI taxonomy): Eukaryota > Metazoa > Arthropoda > Insecta > Hymenoptera > Vespidae > Mischocyttarus > Mischocyttarus mexicanus. The sequence goes on along the minus strand of JACGTP010000032.1, from coordinate 946,144 downwards.
TATATTAGGACCCGTGAAACACTCAATTATATCTAACATTTTTTGATATTCTATATATTCTCGAAAAACGTCATCATTGTTAATATCTTGTATCTTGTTGACTAATTTCCTGTTAACAATATCTTTCATAACAATGATCATCCCTCGTTCTACTCTCTCTTCAACGATATCATCGTATCTACAAAAACGAACAATTATCGTTTGAAAATGATCATTCTCTTCGATAAATCTTTGTCTTTTACCTTTTAGAACATTTCTCCATTATAGATTCCGGTATAATACCGGTCATTAATAAATATCCATTTTTTTCGTAGAATAAACGTTGCTTCAAAGTCAGTCGATCGTTGTTTTTGGTATAACGGAATGTAATCGATGTCATTGTTTCTATTCGTTCAACGCAGAATTGCAATAGTTTTAATAATTGTTAAATACTGAAAAAGAAGAGAAAACCAATAACAAAATCATAAAGTAATGGTTTCTAAAAACGTGTGAATCTTCTAAAAGATTCAAACACCTCGTAAAACTTTGAATATATTTAGATCGAATATTCATTTTTCAATTTGGTAAGGATTTGTATAAAAAAAAGAAAAATATACAGCGTGATATTTTTGAAGAATATGATTTGGGTAAGGAAACAAGTATGGGGGTGGGTGAGTAATAAAACGACTGCATACAAATATGCGGAGTTTGCGCGTTAAGGGTTTACCCTTTTGAACTTGCGCGTTTCTCGGCATCAGCACGTGGCATCAAAGGGAAGGATATCAAAGGGGGGTGGTCGTTCTTTCGAGGCAAACACGGCGACGACCCTCGCCGTTGTTAGTCGTCGTTCCTGGTTAAACGGGCGCGCAAAATCGGATAGATCAATCGATCGATCGATACATACACATACATACATACATACATACATACATATATTTATTTATTTATTTATTTATTTATAAATCGATGTTTTTATTTTTACATACTACTTCGTCTCGTTGTTTTCTTTTTGAGAATCGGTTGGGGGGTTTGGGGAAAAAGAAAAAGGAGAAAAAAAATAGGAAGAAATATTTAACCGCGAGTGACGATATTTAACGCGACAATTAGAAAAATACAATGTTGATTAGGAAAATCGATTCTTCGAAGGATCGCATGATCGTTCAAATGCATCCTTCAACGGGGGTAAGTTTTACGATATTTTTCGTAGAAATATGAGAGTAGTATTTCAATCACAACAACAGGTGTTTTATTGTTCCGTTCTTTAGTCCAAATTTATTCCTGATTAGTATTCCTTTTCTATTTTGTCTACTTTTGATATTAATTATTATTAACTACACTGTCATTTGATTCAGTTTACTTTGATTTTGACTGTAAAGGAATTAGCGGTGGATCTTTAACGAAACTTTTAGAGTTTGTTATTATTTTTGTTTTTGTTTCGTAACTTTAACGCGTTGGATTACGTGCTCTCTCGTAGAATGGAAACGAGTTTACGGAGCTAGACAGACAAAATCGATGTACATTCGCGTTAATAATGAAGAGGGAAGGTCTTCAACCTTTGAAGAAGCTACCGTGTCATAGGACCGACCTTTCCAATCTAGATATACGCACAAACAAATACTCTTGCAGTTTCATACACGTATATAATATTTTTAATTTATTTAATTGATCATTGTCTTCAAATAATGACAAATCATTAACGTTAATTCGTATCTTATCAACCGATTCAGATTAGTAGTTGTCTTTAATTGGTTATTAAAGACGAACCTCCCCGAAGATCATCGAAGACAATCATAGTTTATGGATAGTAATTTCCGGTTTATAAATTAGGATATTTCATCCTTGCATTGTATATTGGATTAATCAATATTATTCCAATGATTAACGTGAATTTTTATTTTAAATAATAATATCTTACTTGTTTAATATTCCAAAGGAACAAATTTGGATTTATTCCAATAGGAAGATATGGTTTATCAATTAACAACCTTTTTTTTTTGAGTTATTTTGTTTGAATTTGTAAACCCTTGGTTTTAATTATGTGGTTTTTCGTTTTCATTCATAGTTGAAGCTTGTGAATAAGCTCTCTTTCTCTCTCTCTTTCTCTCTCTTTCTCTCCCTCGTATAGGATACAAATGAGAAAACTTTTCCAAGAAAATGACGAGGGAAAAAGGAAGGAAAAAAAAGAAGAAATAGAGAGAGGAAGAAGAAAAAGAAGAAGTAGAAGAAGTAGAAGAAGAAGAGAAAAGGTTGTGTATACGCAAGAGAGCCGACTTGGCTTAGGTAGCGAATAAACTATACTTGGCTAGACATCGTGGCACCCCCTTGTCGCCTAGCCCGTTTCTGAATCCCGATCAAGAAATATTCTTCCTGGCAAGAAAATCTTTCCATTGAAGACCTGGTAGTCGTATTTATTCGAACAAATTTTCCAATTGTTCCAGTTTTTTAAGGAAACTTGTTTATTATTCTTTCGAAAATGATTTTGGAGAATTTATATTTGTTGTCCTTCCAATTGAAACAACTGCAATTTTAAAGGAGACTTTTTAAGCAGATCATTTAACGAAAAAATATTTATCCTCAAACGTTTGGACGTGTATTCTCGAACAAATTGCAAGTCAATGGAAAACGTATTTTCAGTTTATTTTTCACGGAATCTTAGTTTCTTTGAGAATTTTGCTAGCTTCTTATTTGATTTATTTTCATAAATTTCACTGTGTAATTTTGAAGATCTCTCGAATAATATAAGAATGTGCAGCAACAACGAAAAAATCAATTTATTTGATCAGACGTACTAGAATATCCACCTTAACTGAAAAATAAACCGTTCTTTACTTACCATGCAACGTTCGACCCAGTAAACGATACTTTAAAAGAATCAGTTTTAAATTTACAAAGAAATATAAATATTCTTCTAAGAGATAGAAAGAGAGAGAGAGAGAGTACAAATTTATTACCAACAATAATAAGTAGGAGAAAAAAAAAGAAGAAACTTTTCTTTACAAGTTCGTAGTATAAAAATAAAAACGTTGATGTAAAAGTTTTCGCATTTTACGGTACCCCATACTCTTGGAATGTTTTTCCATTAAATATCTCGAGAATGATGTAAAAAAAATGTAAGAAATTGATTTATCCAGAAGAATGTTAAAGGAAAAATTTCATTCGAGTGTTCACTTCGTATCTAAGAAAAAGAAAAAAAAGGTCAAACGAATTGCTCGTTTCGTTTGAAATTTAGTTTTGGAAATACATTTATCTTCCTTGTTGTATACAGTTTAAATATTCTTAAAAGAAACTTATTTCTGTGTATAGACAAAAGTATAATAACGTTTTTAAGTTGTTTCAATACCTTTTTGAACGATATGAAACCTCGAATAAAAACGTTTGACTAAAAATTCGTGATAAATGTTTTTGGCCGATATATGATCAATGTTTCTACTTTGGAATCATCTCAATACAATTTATTTACAATAGGAAACACGTAAATTAAAATAAAATAAAATACCCATAAAATAAAATGAAAGGAAAAAGGAAGGAAGAGAGATACACGCATTCGTGCGAGAGATTTTCTGATAGAAACCGTAAACCCTTTTCGAAGGGTAGTGTAATTCGTAACTAAGGTAAAGTTAGGTACCCATTAAATTAAATTCGACGAGTAACCCTTTTACATTGGCGAAGGGAGTTTACTGTAGCCAACTACAAGGTGGAGGGTGGGATTCACCTTGCCACCAATAACCTTGCAATACTAAAGTACACTAACACTGTAATATGGCAACAAACCTTAGCCCCCTTTTTTCTTCAATATTCGTTGTCTAACGTCTTCGTGTTTTCTAGAAAGAATAATCTAACTGTAAGAAAAGAAAAAAACAAATAAAATTGTGAGAGATTGGAGGAAGGTAAAATTGTGATCTTTTATGGTTGACTTAAATAAAGTAGGACGAAAGTAGTTGAATCAATATGTCAGTAGTCGTTCACTTTCAATTCGGTATTCGGATCGATACGTCAGGGGAAAACTTGTACCTTAGATTCAAATAATCTATGCTCATAGAAAACACAGCTTAAAGATCATTTAAAAAGCTACGGGATTTCAGCTGACGCGAGGGATACTAAAATAGGGGGGATGTTACTAAAAGGGATTCTAAAAGAGATTTAGACACAGTAGGAGACCGAAATAAATTCCAGATACGAAAAAGAAATGAAAAACGTGCCTACCCTTCGTACTTTTACGATTTTTCTTCTTCTTCTTCTTCTTCTTTTTCTTCTTTCCCCTTTTCGATAAATAATTCTTTACTTAATACTGCAATCTTACAATATCTGAATATTTCTTAACTTTTTTTGTAGGGTTTAGACCACCTTGACGTTTGGAAAATATAAAATATAAAAATTTGTTTTTTTTTTTAACCCTGAAGTAACCTTTAGGTAACCTTGACCCAGCTATTAAATATATATTTTTATTTGATATACGTGCACACATGGTAGTATTATGAATAATAATAATCTTAAAATTGATGATAGTCGATGGATATAAAATTCAATCTATTCCAACATTTATACAAATACAATTTCTTTAAATTAAAAATATTAACGAAGGGTATAACGATCAGAATCTTGTATTATTTATTCGTGGTAAGATTATATCAAAAGTTGCTGATAATATTGAGATTAAACAATTTCTAAAACCTTCAATTAATAAAATATATAAAATAAATATAATAAATTATTTAGTATAGAAATATAAATATATAAATCTTAGAAAATAATCTACATTTATTATGGGTGAAGAAAAAAAAAGAAAAATGTTAGTATACTCGTTAAAGTAAAATTTAACTCGTCTTCTTTTAGTCTAGAATTTTTGTCTTCGACATTCTAAGGTAAGATAGTTCCTTTTCCGCCCTTAACATCATTTCCCGTTTCATCAACGTTCACGGTCCTTCCCTATTTTACCGCTCGATTATTCGCTCGAGGCATCTTTCTTTTCGAGATAATCTTCTTCTTCTTCTTCTTCTTTTTTCTTTCTTTCTTTTTTTTATAATTTCCTACCACAGGTGGGGAAACAGTTTTCATTCGCAAACTGTATGATCTAAGTAGTTTGTTGAACGTGCTACTAAAAGAGTATACTTTAGGTATAAACGGTATAATCTGTATGGGTGTAGGTGTGTGTAGGTGTGTGGGTTAATGTTTTGACAAGAAAATGCTCAAACAGAATCTCTTAGTCAGCCAATTTAATTCTTGGGACAATCGTGATAAGAAATATCCTACATTGTCAGTCAAAATTTAAGAGAACCCTCTCAATGAATCCTCCAATGATATTCGAGGATGATAGGAAGCAAATTTGGATGGGATGCTAAACGAGAGATTAGTATCAAGAAGAGATAACAGGTTGGATTTATATGACTGGCCCTTAAGGTTCTTGATCTTCTTCAAGTAGATGACGATTAGGGATAAGGCTCTTCAAATCCGTCGGATGGGTAAAACTCGTTGTTTTAGGAGACCTTACAACAGTGAAGACAATTTTTCTCAAGGACAAATACTCCTCCTCCACCTTCTACTTTTCTTTCTTGTTCGATCGATTTTTCTTAGAAGGGTTGAATATTATTCGATCGTTTCTTTATTATTTCCATTTATTATCATTCGGGTAACTCTGCCAATGTGCATCGTCACGAAGGTTACTTCATCGTTAATCCTGACAGTTTACTAACTTTCGATTTATTTTTTTATTTTTTTTTTTACACAACGGTTCGCGTGTCGATCGAGCACAGTCTTTGTTTTCCGACAAACAGGGTGGTATCTTTTTATTACTTTTTTCTTTTCTTTTCTTTCTTTTTCAATCATATCCAATCCTACAATGACCTTGCTCTTCTTACCACTTGCGTTTACTCGACAGAACAACTATAATACTATTATATAAAATTATCCTCCTTTATTTTTCTTCTATAGAGTCATATTTTCCTAATTTATGTTTCTTCTTTACTAGAAAAAAATAGTAGAAGACAATTTTGTAGCTTTTAAATGGGGATCATTTTCCCCCTTTTTAATTAACGTAATTCAACTCAATTGAACGATCTTCTAATAAAAATAAAAAACATTGTCAAAGTAGGTTTTGTCGTTCTTTTCTTCGAAATCTCTTTGAAGTTTTAATCCAATAATACTCGATGATATTCCTGTTGACACGCGACAACAATCGAACGGCAATCGAACACTAAAAGAGATTTGATTTTTCCAAGAAGAGCTTTTCTAGTCATTGATATATCCCTGACACTCAACGAGTTTCGAGTGTTATTCCATCACCGTACGTAGTTATGGAAGTTATGGAAAACGTAGCAGAGCAAACATAGAATCGGATGCTGTTGGTGGGTTCCCGGGAAATCAAACCATTGGCGAAATCGATTATCGATTTCCCGGTTCACCCCATCTAGAAATAGAGTTACTTTAATATCCTGACATTGCTGGGAAGAGAAATACGCGAATGGTTCTTTCAGATTTTTCCTTCAAATATCCTTATAAACAACGAAACTGTTCTCTCCTAATCTATTTCTTGATCCATTTAGAAAATGAATAGAAATTTCAAGACATTTCTTCTTACGAATTGGAAATAAATGTTTATCATCTTTGAAGATTTTTCTTTATCTCGTATAAGGTTGCATAATAAGATTGCATATCTTGTATTTTGTATATTAGTATTAGTATTGATATACATACAAAGTGTAACAGAATAAATGGGAAATATTGTAGGGAATGCACTTACAAAGGCTACACCATAATTGCTAAGCTCAATTTTTTATAAGACTTTACATATTTTTAGGAATCTATTAGGATTATAGATTGCATCCCAGAAATAAGAGTAGATACCCAATCCTTTCAAAGATATCAAACGATATTTGTTCTTTTCAGAACAGGTTTAATTCAATTATGTGCATTTTTTGCTCCATTTTATACTTGACAATCTAATAGTTGATACAAGCCATTGATGAAGCAACTTTACAGTTCAGGTTCGAAACTGCAATGTCGTTGAATCGAATCTTGCACGATTAAATATTTTCTTTCTTCCTTGAAATGTTATGAAATATTTTCCATCGAGAGAAGTCCTGTTACTTGAATAAATGTTCAGAGAACATCATTCCACTTGATATTGAATTATATCTTCGATATTCGAGTAAATCTAACGTATTGTTTTACATTAAGCTCGAGTTATGTCCATGGTAACAGGTGTCGAGAAATTTCAAAGTAGGCGGTGTAATAAAACGTTAGAAGAAAATATCAACATTATTTCGTACCTTTTTGCTTGAATTATATTTTTCTTACATCGAATCTATGCAGGATAATCAAATTTAACTACGAAGAAGGTTACAAGAAAATATTACATTTCATATTTATAATCTATGTCGAGAGAGAGAGAGAGTTGAGTTGAGTTGAGTTGAGTTGAGTTGAGTTGAGTTGAGTTTGTGTTCCCTTAATTTATTTCACTGGAGATAGACGGTTGATTCATTCCAAGAGTATCATCTTCTCTTCTAGATTTATTCACCATCTCTCGGTATCATTTTTCATCTTTTCTTCCATCGTGAAAGATTATACCGAAAAATGACTGTAGGTTGGATAGAGAATGATCCTTGGGAAGGATATCATTAGTCTTACGTTAAACTCATTTCCCTAGAAATAATATTATTATCAAACCGAAACTTATTCTTTTATATTTCACGAAAAGAAAATTTATTTAAAAACAATCAATTAAATGTATTGCATTCGATTTGTTTTGATTAATGGTCAAGAAACAAAATATATCTAAAGAGAAAACGTAAATACAATATTAATAATAATAATAATAAAAATAAAAAGAGATACAAAGTAAACTGATCTAAAAAAATAAAACTTTGAAGATTCCCTTGAGAAACATTCGTTGAGGTACTTGTTGCTCGAAACACCTTACACGTTATACTATTTTCAAGAAAAGAAAAAGTTAAGAGAAGAAATATCGATCGATGAAAAAGCATTCCAAGTTTTCAAGTTTCTTCAACTTTTCTATCCTCTTAAACGCGATATTCTAACCCGTTTCTCATTTAGTTTAGTTTAGTTTAGTTTCTCATTCTGTGTTTTTATAACTTCAGAAAATATAAGATTTAAAATAATTTCACGTAAAAGAATATTATATTTCTTTAACTCTCATATTCTTGTTAATTTCAAAAACACGATTATTTTTCATTCGATGCAATTATTTATCCACGTTTATTTTTTTTCTTTTTGTAGTTTTAGTTTCGATAAACAACCGAGAGAAGTGAATTTGAAAGAGCGTCTAGGGCCGAGAGAGAAAATATTAATGGTCGATAATTAAAGTACCAGAACATAGACCTAATCAAATTACATACTCCAATTATATTAGTGATTTTGAAAATAGTATTTGCATATGCGTGCATGCAAACGTGCATTTGCCTTTCACTGAAACTCCTTTTTGCCATAGTTACCTTCCTTCGTTCATATATTTCCTTCGTTATTGGTGTAATGAAATTGTTTAGACCAGGTATCGATATTTTTACTCAAACTAAATTATTATTATTATTATTATTATTATTATTAGCTGATATTAGGAGGGATTCATCATCCATGATCGAACACATTCAACACAATTTTATTTGATAAATTCGAATTACTTTAAGATCGACTTATTCAATTTTCTGCCAATGTTTTCCCATAATTTCTTCCAAATACTTTACTCTAGTTTTGTAATTTAAATAATATAGGAAATTTGAAGAAATAAATCAAGGTGGGAGAAAAGGGAGGAATGGGCCCTTGGGCCTTTGGCGTCCCTCTCATCCTTGGCTGTGCTTTGGGTCTTCTAATTAACATCTACGTTCTATTCGTAGTTGTTGGTCTTGGTAAACAGGTAATAAACGAATTCTTTAAATTAACGATAAATCTAAGAGTACAGGTAGACTCATCCTATATATTAGATTGTCAAGTATGAAATGAACCAAAAAATGCACATAATTAAGTTCAAATTTGCTCCATTTCATATTTAACATATCAAATAACACGGTTTCGTTCTAAAACGATAGAGAAAAATTGCTAGAAACCTTTTGCAGTGATCCAGCCCAATACAAAATCAGCCTCAGGTTTAAAGTAAGAAGAATAAGAAGAGAGTATTTGTGTTAAAAATTAACTAGCTTATATATTTGTATTGACTTTGGATCTCATAGTTTCAGTAAACACTATTTTCTAGGAACGTATTTAACGGTGTTATAAGAGGATTACCTGTATTACATATGTAAATAAAATTAACTATAAGAGGATGAGTTATACTGCATTAGGTTTCTCTTTCTCTTTCTCTTTCTCTTTCCCTCTCTTTCTCTCTTTGTCTATTTGTTCGTAGACGCAGCAACAACAAACAGCAAACACTTTGCTATTGATTCATCTTGGTGCTGTTGAAGCAGCAGTGTGTCTGATATTACTGATCTTTACTACTACACCTTGGCCAGTACCCGGTGGTAGTTGGTGCGTATTTAATGGCTTTCTCTTAGCCCTTTTACATCCCGTCGCATTATGGACCGTCACGGGACTGAATTGTGATCGGTGAGTGATAAACATTTCTTTTCAAACATTTTATATCTTCCAATTATTCTTTCCTTGGTTTAGATTCGACTATTAAAATAAATCCTTTAATTGCATTTTAAGATTTATTTGCTAGGTATTTAAACTATCATATAATAAAACCAACTCGTAAAATTTTTCTCTATTTATTTTCCTCTTTTTCGTTTTGGTTTAACGCGAATACCGGAACGAACATAAAAATCCTTTACAGACAACTTCGGAAAACTGTCATATGTTTCATCTTTCTCTTTCTCTCTCTCTCTCTCATTCTTCTTTTATCTATTTTCCAACGTAGAATAGTCGTTTAGTATTATTCCACAAGGTTTTTCCGATACATCGTTGAGTTTCGACACTTTTTCGATCCAAACTTTTCCCCCGAATAACAACGGGAACTTTCAATCAATTGTTTTCTTCTCTACCCCTGTCACCCTTTTCCTTTACCTTTCCCTTTGACGTTATTCCAAATATCAAATCAAAATCAAATATATGTATCATCTGTGTGTAACTTGTTATAAAAAGAAAAACCAAATTGAATTTGTTATATTCATTGGAAATGAGAATATCGTAATAAAAATAATAAAACAGTTAGGAGTGTGAAAGTGTTTTTAACGGTCGATAAATCGAGCTCTGTTTTATTCTTCAAGCACGTTGGCCCGTCATATGAGAATGATATAAAGGACAACAAACTGTTTGATAAGAAATGTCAATAATGACATTTTCCGCATCCGATCCTTTCTCTATCTTTTACCCTGTCAATTTCAAGAAGAACGTTTTCCCGTTGATATGGAGTATCAACTATTACATCCTCCTCACTTTACTTAACTCATCGTTCGTTCCATTAAAGTCAAGAGATGAGAAGGAGTGGATCTTGAGATGGGAAGAAGGATAGAAAGAGAGAGAGTGAGAGTGAGAAGAGAAAATGGTGTTCTATAAAATATTAGGTGTACAAATTTGTTTCCGCCTTTTTATTTTTCAAATAGATATTACGCCATTGCTGCACCCTTGCATTACACGGCATTGGTTTCACCTAAACGAGTAATTGTCGGTTTGGTAGCTTCCTGGACGGGAGCTATTCTTTTGTGTTTACCACCATTCTCCGGATTGGTACCACCTTACAGGTAACTCTGTCATTATTATTTTAAGCATTGACACATAACACGTTACTCAATAAATTCTGGACCTGACACATATGTATATAATAAAATAAAAATTACGTGTATTTAACTGTGAGAGTATGTAAACATCATTTACAGTTTCAGCCTCCACTAAGATTTCATTTTTTACTTTTATTAAAGAAAGTTTGTTTAATCTTCGTTAACTTCTATATTTTACAAATTATATAACTTGCAATTGAATAATTTCTTGACTGTGTCATTTTTCCAAGGAACAGAAGTATGAATTTGTTTGATCAATACTTGACGAGATATATGTCACTAAAGTAATCTCTAAAAAAGAAATCCTTTATTTCTTTTCCCCCAAAACAAATATTTTCCATGTAACTTTAAAAGTAAATTCGTGGTACGGTTTAAGTAATAATAGTTATTATGGTTAGCAAAATACCAGTAAGATAAAGATCTCTTTCGATAGGTACAGTCCAGGATTAGGTTGTTGTGCACCAGATTTTGGAAACGGAAGTTGGGGTACCGCAGCGGCACTTTACGGTGCGATTTACGCGATTCTCGGTCTGGCATTGCCAGCAATTCTCGTGACAGTATGCAATTTGCGTGTACTCGGCATAGCGCGTTATCATCGACATCGCATAGCTAGTGCAATTTACGAAGTAACGTTAAGTGCCCAAGTGACCATCACCCATCAACGAAACCCATTTTTCGTGCCTACGGTCACGGCACCCTCAGCTGGGGGTCCTCCTCGTTTTCATAGCGCTGCTAGCACGGTTCGTAATTATTTATTAACGATAAATAATATAAGTATTATGAAATTTTGTTAATCTTTGAGGTATGAAGAAAAGATTAATTTTTATTTCATACAAAATCATAAAACAAAAACATGGAAAACTTGTAGGTGATGCAACTAGTCGGTTCACTTTATTTGCTGTATTTTCCCTACTGCGGATTCATACTTTGGGAATCCTGCGGAGCCGGTAATCAAAATCGGGTACAGGCTCATCCTCGTTTAGCTTCATTGGCATCGCTTCTTCTTGCATATTCACCACCAATCAATGGTCTTCTTTATGGTCTCAAATCACAGACACTGAGACGATCCGTGCAAAATTATTGGCGAAAAAAAGCGACCAAGTCTGAGTTGCAACAGGTAATTAAATAAATAAATCTATCCTGGTTGGATGAAAGTATTATTGGGTTGAATTTTAGGAGATTCAAGCAAGAACTCCTAGCGTAGCTGGTTCGAGAAGGCCATCGGGAAGTGGAACCGTCGGATCGTTTTTTCCTTTTCCCCCTTTGCAACGACGACTCAGTGAAGCTCTATTGGCAATTGGTAATTGCAGGTCAGGAAATAGCATCGAACAGGGGAATATTCAATTCCATCGTACGAGATTACAACCCGCAGCATCGTGCAACACCCTTAGAGTACCGTCAATGGAATCAGGTAAAAACTCAAACTCGTGTATAAATATTTAAAATGATACTAAAATTCGAAATGTGGGTAATGCGTTGAAGGTGAAAGTGGAAAATTGGTGAGGTCCAGTGCCAGCGCGGCTAGTTTAATGGGTCCCCATTATCGAGGTGATTTTCCTGGAAACGAGATTGGAACTAACCGTTCGATTTCAACTAACGAAACACCTAGACGAAGTCCAAGAATTTTAATAACCCGTGCTTGCAGCGAGGAAAGCCAAGACGGTGGAAGTCCTCTTAGGAAATCTTACTTTCCGAATTCTGCTCATCCACCTTGTGAAAGTACATTTCATATTTTGCCTCTTCCCATTTTCTTTGCCTGATAATAGAATAATAACTTGAGATATATGTTAATATAAACTAGTATTTTATTATCAGGCAAGATTTTTATTTAGATTATCATGTTTTTCAAACATAACAATTATAACGATTTACCAAGAACGTAGATGGAGATATTGTAGTACCGGAAGCGATAGTAGTACTGGAAGTAGCGAAACTAATGTTTGGACAACTGGAGTGGCACAAAAAAATGGGCAAAAATAACGTAAAAAATATGACAGACATTTGGCCAACTAGTAGAAGATTAATACGCGTTAAAACACTCGAGGAAGATTCATTATCGATTGGTATCAGGCCTAACAACAACAGTGAAAGCAGTGATACAACCGATACTACAGCAACGACAACTACGACAACTTTACCGATCAAGACAGGAACTCTCGTAAGTAAAAGAAAAAATCGAATTAAACTAATCAATACTGGAATGTTTTCTTTCCTTATCCCGCATACTTAATCATACCTTCTCATCTTCGAAACAAGAAAGAAACATAAATCATTTACCCAGGTTACAGAAAGATCAAATATTATTCGTACGGTCATAAATTAAATCTTAAATTTAGGTAGTGTACATTTAAACGTGCATTAACTTTCTGATACTGGCTGATTATATGCAGGAGGAGGATGAAGAAGAAACCAATACGAGAAGGAGGAGAAAAGAATCGAGGAAGAAGGAAGATAGAGTTGTGGATCAAAGCGAAAGTGAAAACAGTTGGAGCAGCAGCGTTGAAGAAATTGAAATGAAACAAGTGATAGAGAAAAATAAAATTGTACTAGGAGATGAGGGTGATGATGGAGTAGGGGAAGAAGATAGATTAAAGTCAAGAAAATCTCGAAGAAAGAAAAGAATAACACCGTGTCCTTCGAAGGATTCTGAAGATCGGGATGACGATGCACAGTTGAGGCCACTTTTAACTCCATCTTCTTAAATCTGATAGATCTGAGACCTTTTTAATTTCCTCCAATTAAATTTTGAAGCTAAATATCGAATAACACCTTATACCGGATACTACCGGAACCGGTAGAGTATTAAAAACAACACCGAAATCGTATTTGAATCCAATGGGTGTCCAGTTTGAAGAGAATGGGTTTATTCGCACCCACGTGTGTTCAGCACACGTCAAGTCGTTTAATTTGGCCTAACATAATCAAGGAAAATATTCGATCGATCGAATCCTGCATCTACGTAAGCAGCCAAAACACTCACACACATACACATATATATACGGTTTATTTAAAATAAGAAAATATTAAGTTGTTTAGTCGAAAGTTTCATTTTTTTAAAGAAACATTCCTACTAGATTGTAACTATTTTTTTAAAGTATTATAAAAATAAAACAAAACAGTAGAGAGTTTTTTAATGGGATCATTCTAATTATTAGAAACGTAAATTAAAAAATCTACTTTCGATAATTCGAAGGAAACTAATCGATCTCTGTGACTTCGTACACCAAATGGACAAAACATGAGAACACCTATGGTGTTTGAAAGAAGCCAACTTAAAACAGTTCCTAAAAATCGCGAAATACAATTTCCTTGCATAAAATAATAATAAATAAAACGATCGTGTAATCGGATTATTTCTTATCAGGCTTCATTTTCTTTCTTGTTTTCATTTAAATTATCTTCTCCAACTAATTGTAAAATACTAATTTGTTTAATTATTTATTTATTTTTCCTTAACGACGAAATTATAAAAAGAAGAAATATAATTTCAATTGTAAAATAACACATAGAAATATCGTAGATATTTATTAAATTTAAGAATTTCGACAAAGATATCATATATTAAGTTGTCAAGTATGAAATGGATCAAAAAATGTACGTAATTGAATTGACAATTTGTTCCATTTCATATTTGACAAGCCTAATACATAGTTTGACTATCAATTTATTTTAAATCATTTTTAAATAATGAATATCTTTACCTTCCATGTAATTCTAATCTCACCGAAATGACATATGACATATGACATGACAATAGAAAATAGAAAATAAAGTTCCAAATAAAAATTGACCAGGTCATCGTTGTCGTTAAAGTATTAACACAGAAATATCAATCATTTCTATCGATTAATTAAAAGAAAAAAAATATAAAATGAAAATAGGAATAATTTGTAGATACTTTGTTAATATTAAAACGTTTGATCGATGTTAGAAAGGTAATCGTCTGTCTGTCTGTCTGTCTGTCTGATACAAGGTCAAACGATTCTTCTATCGCGTGTTATTAGTCCTTTAATAATCTTCTAATGACACTTAATATGCATACCTAATATGCATGTATTAGGGGTAGAGGGTTGGGTAGGGTCTGTGTGTATCCGGAAGGGTTGTAAAAACATTTTTGCATGTAAAAAAATGAAATATAGGAAGTAACCGTTTCTTTCTTTCGTTGAATAAAATCGTGTGTTGAAAGTTTCATGATTACCTGAAATTACTCTAAGGACGAAGCAAGGATTAATCAAATACGGTTTCTTCCATGTTTTTAAGAAAGAACCACTCCTCTAATAAGGGTAGGAGGGATTAGTTTAATCAACCCTCCGGATGGGTTATATATGAAATTTTGAATATGTAAATCTTAGTGTTAGAATGTGTTCGTAATCTGCTTGGAAGAAAAAAAATCAAGTGTTTGTTTGACGTTAGAGAAGTAGATTAATGATTATTAATCGATTAGGAAACTATGACAACTTCTGAGTAAACATTATTTATATTAATTCGAGTCAAAGAATTTTGTTGATTAATTTTGGAATATTTCAATATTAAAATGATGATCAATGTTTATTTGAAGGTATATTGAAAAATGTAATACACGGTTTTCAAAAGATTACTGTAAATATTCTAGTTGTATTTTTTATTTTTGTTTCGATTAGTCAAAGTAAAAAAAAAAACCTAACACTTCTCGTCTCGTTTATTTCTATTTCTATTTCTATTTCTTTTTTTTATCTCTGATAGTTTTGTTACTCGAAATTATCGATCGCAACTGCCACGAAATCAAATATCCGTCTATTAACGTCCCTCGCGTTAAAATTATTTTTAGCTTATCGAGTTCGGTCATACCGGTCTACTACTCGCGAAACGATTTCAATTAGCATGGATAATCGAGTTTCATCTCTCTTATACAGAAGAATCGTTCCTTAATTGTAAATACACGAAGAAACACTCTGATGCGAAGTTTTCCGCAATTAGAAAATATTCCGAAGAAACGTTTACGTTGAAAATATTTTAAAGAAACGATGGATGGTTTTACATTTAGAAAAAGTTTGTAAATTTTGCTGGTATTTTTAGCGTACGAATCATTTTGTGCATGGAAACATGTTTCGAAAATATCTTGGAATCGAGTCACTCGGTGGACGTAGGAATTATGGAATAAAAAAATTGAATAAAGTGGAGAAGAAGAATTGGAAAAGGAACAAGTAGAAGAGAAAAAGAAGAATCTGTAAATGCAAGGACTTTAGTCCTACGTTTTGGGACTTGGAAGAAGGACGTGAACAGGAAACAGCAGAAGAAGGAAACATGGTGTAAATGGGACTAATTTCCCAAAGAAAAAGGAAGTTGTTATGGGTCCGTGATGGTCAGTGTCCAACACAGGGAAAAAATCTGGACACTTTGTCGGTGAGAACAAAATACAAAAAAGGGGGAAGAAGAGAGAATGGCAGAGATGAGACGCCTGTGGTGGAAACAAAAATATTCCAAAGGGGGGACAAGAAAGAAGATGGAAGATAAACTGTTCTACCGACGGGAGGAAGAAGAAGTGTGCAAAAGATGGCTGTAAGCAAAGAAAAAATGTAAGCTGAGGAGGAATCCAGAAGTTGGCAGCACTGAAATGACGAAGACAAAAAGGAAAATTGCTGATTTGGGTAGGGAAACTGCTGAGGTTTTAGCAGGTAGATGAAAGATAGGAAGGAAAGTATGAAATGAGATGAATGAAAAAGGGAAAAGGGAAAAGGGAGTAGGGGAATGGAAAGAAAAAATATGTAAATTAGTCAAACACAAGTCAAAAATAGGACCAGTCAAGGCATTGAAAATACAAAAATTGATCGAATAAACTACCCCAATAATTTTACATTACTTTATATTAACTTACTGTACCAATTAATTACTTACACATTAATTAATTAAACTAACAATATTAATATTAGATATGTCAAGTACGAAATGAAGTATTGAATTGAACATTTGCTTCATTTCGTATTTGACAACCTAATAATTAACATTTTAATGTAAAATGTGCAAGTTTAGCTAAAAAAGGGGATAAAATGTAAAAAAGATCCAAAGATCTGATGTAAAAAAATGTAAAAAAAAAAATACAAACAAATAAACAATACTTAAATAAATAAAAGGTAGGAGGTAATAGTAAAGTCTTGATGTAAAAATAAAATAAGTTTTGTGAAAAGGGAGTAAAATGTAAAAAAAGATTGAAAGATCTAAAAACTGTAAAAAAAAAAAGGAAAAAAGAAAGTACAATACCGAAACGAATAATAGAAAAAAAGGGTAGGTAAATAACAAAGAGAAGGTAAGACTGGTCTGGTTTAGGACCGAAACCTTTTCTTTAAACGTGTTGTGTTGTGTTTACTTGTATGCTTGTATGCTTGTATGCTTGTATGCTTGTATGCTTGCTTGTATGCTTGCTTGCTTCTCAGACTAGGAGATATTACCTGCACCTATATGTGGCTATCCGGCTGTCGTCAAACGATGAACCGGTTCAGTGTGGCGCCGACATTTGGGACGATCGTACGCATTTCAAGAAACCTATGCTCGATCGAGCCTCGCAATTATTATCATAAACCCTATAATATTATTTTGTTTATCCGATAAAATATAATAAGAAGAACAGAAGAAAGAAGAAGAATACAAACACGGTAGAAAAGTTTCATTCATTTTTTGTATTTTTTACTAGGGGGGAAAAGGTGAGGTAATAAGCAAAAGGGAAAGTCTTTATTCTTATCTTCGTATTTCATTGATTATTATTGCAAATATTTGAATATTTAAAAATCGATCGTTTTACTCACCGAAGATCGATGTTGTTGTTCGTAGTCTCTCAACTCAGGGAACAACTGTGTTTCCAGTCCTGAAACATAGAATCACGAAACACTTTATATTTTATTTTTAATTTCTTTTTTGTTTTTTTAATATAAATGTAATCTAATTTGATAATTCGAGTCAGGTAACTATCGAAGGATATTATTTTTCGTATTTTTCGTATTTTTCGTATGTTTCTTTCTTTCTTTCACTCTCTTTCTCTCTGTTTCTCTCTCTGTATTTTACAAATACGTACTCAAATAATCTCAGAAAGGACCGAATAGTTTTCAATACGCGAAAATTATGTTCCCACACATGTTTGTATATTCGGGATGGTAAAGAGAAAGGAAAGATATTTTAAGATACGATTGAACGAATCTTATTTTAAATTAACTAACCAAAGACTTCTATCGTTCGAGAAGATATTTAAAATAATAAAAAGAAGAAGAAGAAGAAAAGGAGAAGGAGAAGAAGAAGAAGAAGAAGAAGAAGAAGAAGAAGAAGGAAAGAAATAAGATGGCAAGAAGGAACAGTCCTATGTATACATTTGAACCACCTCAAGAACCAAGGTAACGAAGCTCTACGATGTTTCTATTCTTTTATGAGCTTTACGATTCTATTTTTATTCTTTTAAAGTTATAAGTGTGTGTATGTTTGTGTGTGTGTATCTATCAGACAACCACCATTCTATCATTTATATCGGTTTGGTATCGTTGTCATTTACTTCGCGTTGAGTTTTAATACAAAAGAAAATATATTAATTATTATTTACTTTCAATTTAAACTAAAATCTATCAAAACTACATTATTTTATATTATAAATATCTATTAGGTTTATCAAGTATTAAATGGAGCAACAACTGCACATAATTGAATTATGAATTTGTTCCATTTCATACTTGACAACTTCTAATCATTAATTTAATACAATTTTATATCAAATATATTATTTTATAAATAATATATATTTATTATATATATATATTAGGTATGTACCGGAAAGTTATGTCCAATTTTGTAAAATAAAACAAAATGCAAATTATTCTTTAACCATGAAACACAAACGTGTGTTTTGGAAAATTGTCGTCATAGGAACTGACAAAACTTTCCAATAGACCTATATATATTTTTACAATGAAGGTATTATAGAAACTATCGGTGTAATATTTTTGATCGATCAATTTGGAGCAGAGCTCGACAAACGAGAAAATATCCAACGAAATCGAGGGCAATAAAAAGAGTTATTCGCGTACCCTTTGCTTCCAATGACTACCTTTTTCCAGTTACTTATTACAAGATACGTTAGGGTAACGTGATATGGTGTTACGTAAGCAATTTATAAGTATTTCCATGATAAGATATTCCTTTTAACGTATACATATAAATAATGTATATTATTTATTCAAACGAATGATCGTTAACAAGCAACTAATCGTTAAGGAAATTCTTTCTACGATTATGTTTGGTTTATAAGCACAGAAAAAATTCTATCTCCATTCTCTCTCTCTCTTTTTCTTTCTCTCACACTTTACATGTGAACCGGTTTCTTTTGTCAATCGAAAATAATTGAAAAGATACGAAGAAATTGGCTACGAAGTTGCATTTTGAAGGTGTCTTTTGGGGAAACAAAAATGTTAATAATTCGTACGATTTTGCAAAATAGAAGAAGATGAAAAATTGATTCGTAGAAGTTCCTGGGATTAAATTAAATATTTATATATATATTTTTATGATTAATAAAGTGAGAAGAAGGAGGAGGAGGAGGAGGAGGGGAGACATTTATTTAACAGGCTCGTAACGAACGAGAGACTCTCGTGATACGGTCATGAAACGTTCCTACAGGTTGACGAACCCGCATTCTTTTTTCTCCCTCTTCTTCCCCCCTCTCTTTTTCCTTCTCTAAGCATAAAGCCCCGTGTGTACTTTAGTTGTATATCGTGAGTTGCTCCTGACAATGACGTGGGTAAATGTATTTTTGGTAATTAAACAGCTGATTTGCATTTTACTTCTCATTTCCGATCAGCTATGGGACTCGTTTTGTTTTTAAATTAACATTTACACTTTATCGTTTCTGTTGAAAATGGATATTATTTTAAATGAATACAATATCGAATATCTATTCTATTAAATTGTCAAGTATGAATATTTATTATTTGATGGAACTTTTAAGAATTATTTCTAATCAGCTATAGTCATTGTGTTTTAGAATTTCTCTTATAACTGTATTTATATTTTAAGTATTATAATGACTTTAAAAATATCGTAGAGTAAAATAAAATCTAAATAATTAGATAATGATTATTGAAAGATCTATTTTTATAGAAAAGGACTAACAATTTCATTAACTTGCAATTGGTTTGAGATTAAATATCGTAATATGGGGTTTATATATGCATCGTTAATTAAACGGAAACACATGCTGGTTTTGCTATAGCGATAATATAATTCTGTGGAATATAATCTCATGGACGGTTCTTTTCTTTCATGGGTATTTTCGTTTAGAAATCCTCGAGGATATCCTTAACAGTAGCAGAGTATCTGATAAATTGAAATGCAGGGACAACCATACGCATGCTCGGTTCGATTTTTCACGGTCAGCTGATATAATCTCATCTCCCTTTCTCTCTCTATCTGTCTGTCTATCTGTCTGTCTGTCTTTCTCTCTTTTAGGTCAGTAGATACTTTTGAACAGCTTGCCGTAGGTTCCGACGTTCGGTTCGGGTTCCCTTACTCGTGAAATAGAGTCCTTCAAGTATCGTCCCCATTCGACGAGGTCTACCTCGAATCCTTTCGAATATGAGACGACATTATTTAAGGAAATGTCTACGAGCTGGATCACAGTGGAAATGAAAACGTGAATGCAGTGCGTCGAGAGAAAACGAGCTTTTCGAGTAAGTTAGTTAGTAGTCGTCTTGTCGAGATTTCGTCGAGGTTTCGTCGAGGGTTTTCGTCGAGATGTCGTCGAGATGTTGTCGAGGTATCGCGACTCTTACCGTCTGGTACATATACATATATATATAAACATTCAAGAGAATAAATGTTTATAATTTTAATGTTAAATACAATAATTCGTCATTTTTCGAAGCAACTCACCCTTGTTCCCATAATAAAAATGTCGATATTTGGACAAAAGTTACGGATTGTGGCGCGTTATTTGAAACAACGAATAATATCGTAGGAATCTGTACATTTGAAAGAAAAATTCATTGCTTTGGTTTATAATTGTATTTTCTTATTTTTTTTCTACTAATGGGTTTGTCTCCTTAAAAATAGAATCAAATAAAAATATGGTTTAACCGGACGGTAGATGATCGCTCCTCTCAAAATGATTTTCATGAATATACCAAAATTTAATATCAATCTTCTCTCTTTCTCTATTTTTATTTATCGATCATTTTCGTATAGAAAAAAAAAACAACGAGTACCAGTACTACGTCAGCCAGTACTACTGCTCCTTCATTTTGCATAAACGTTGACGGTACTCGACGATACTCGACCGACGACAATAGATGCAATTATCAAGAATTGGAAAAACTCAGCACGGCAAGACTTTTACCCACTTATCCCAACGATTCACGTGGACAAACTAAAGGATTTGTCGAGAATTTACGCGTTGAAACGTGAGTCGCGTCTTTTTTTTTTCTCTCTCTCTCTCTCCATTAGGAAGACAATTTTAATTATAATAATTATTACAAAAACATTTCTTAACAACAACTGTTCATCCAATTAACACATTATCAGCATTTTGTTATCTCAACCAATCCAAAGTATCGTTAAAGTCTTACTCAAAGATCTTACGTCATTTTTGTTTTAATTACGAAAGAATATTTTGCTTATAATATTTGTGAAAAAGATATTTCTTAATAATTGTTCATTCAATTAACACATTACCACCATTTTGTTATCTAAACTAATACAAAGTATCGATATAGTCGAGCTCAAAGATTTTATATAATTAATCGAAACTCCAACAGATGACAGCAAATAATTTATCTTACTTTTACAATACGTTACGTATTATAGTGTTAAGTGTATATTCTATGCTCTTAACTTTTGCAGGAAAATAAACCTCTCAACACTTTGTATGTATATATACATATTATACATATAAACATATAAATAATTTAATTATTTTTGTTTTCAATGTACCATACTTTTCTATTCGTTTATTAATCGAACTAAACGAATAAATTATCGTTACTGTATTAATTATTCTTCTTTCAAAATATCCAACAATTTCTTATGCATACGATCACAAATAAATAATCTATATGAACAATAATAATTACTAATTAAATACTATTGTCCAATTATTATTAACAAATTGCGTTACGAAATTCAGCTTTCTTTCAACACGTTTTCCTTTGCAGTTTTGTACAATGCAAATATATGCAATGTTTCAGAACTTAAACTCTACAATTATTCTTGCTAATCATTCTTCATAATATTCAAAACTTCATTGTTTCAATAACATTAACGAGAAACAATTAATTTATTTGTAATTTCTATCGTCGGATATTAAAAAAAGAAATCATTAAAATGAGATACTCGTGACCCGCGAGAGCAATTAGTTAATTGTTTATAGAAAAATTAAAATAATATAAATATTGCTTACTCTTGTAGAAACTTTGGATGATACTTTTAACGGTAGACACGGTGCCCAATCTGCTTTAAAACTAACTCTTTTCGTTCCAAGCAATTCCAACTTCCAAGGTCCCCTTTCTTTTATCGGAGAATACGTCAGAAAGGAATTTTTTTTATATGCTGATGCAGATATAAATTTCTTACTTCGATCCATATGTAAAATTATATTCATATATATATATAATTCATATTTAATTATATATGCAATATTTATAGTAATAGGATAATTACAAACACGTGATACTCATACCTAAATTTAGTATTTTAACCCTGACGCAACCTTAATGCATTGTCATTTCGATGATAACGTGAAAATAGCGTCAAAAAAAAATATATATATATATGTATATGTATATATATATATATATATATATATTAAACAAATACTAAATGAATAATTACTCTCGAACTCCAACGGTTTGTCTGAATGAATGGTTATAATCTTTCAGATCTCGTTTTCGCACGAAAGGTGTGATCATAATTGGTATCGTGGTTGCAGTGATCCTCAAAATAATCATTGCCGTTGGGCTTTACGCCATCCATGACAGTTTAAAATATCACGACAATGAAGGGACTCTATTGCCACCAGATCCGGAGACCAACCAGCCACCTTCCTGGAGCAAATTGAGGGTCTTTAAACGTGGTGCCGTTTGTGCCGATGGTGCACCATGTGCTGTCATTGGCAAGTGAGTGAAAATCAAATACAAATATTAATATTTTAATCCTATGTAATTGTTTCAACTATAGATTTTGTTTTACATCTTTTTACATAGACCTCAATGCACGACAGTCTTTTACAACTGCATTTAAAATCTATTTTTACCACTGCACCTTAACGATGCAATTTTTTTTCTACAAACACGACACTAAAATTTATCAGAAAATAATTATAAAGTAAATAAATGTTGTATTTATTGTAAGCGTTGTTTCTTTTTGCTCCAGGAATATTTTGGAGAAAAATGGTTCGGCGGTGGATGCAACAATTGCATCTATGATATGCAATGGTCTTGTAAACATGCAGAGCATGGGTCTAGGAGGTGGATTTCTTATGACGATTTACGATAAAGCAACTGCAAGTGCTTATGTATTAAATGCAAGAGACAGAGCACCCTTATTAGCTAATGCAACTATGTACTCTGGTAAACCAGAAGAAGCTTCTTCGATAGGTAAATAATTTGTTATTCTAACGATTCTATTTGTAATATTTGATTTCGTAATAACAATTGGATATTTCTTTGAAATTCATTTCCATGTGATAAACAATTGCATTCATAAATATACAGTCAATGATTTTAGGACCTCTTTCTATTGCCGTGCCTGGAGAAGTGGCAGGTTATTGGGAAGCTCATAAAAGATTTGGCAAATTACCATGGGCAGATTTATTTCAACCGAGTATAGAATTATGCGAAAAGGGTTACACGTTATCCGATATTCAATATGACGGAATTGGATATAACGAGAAGAATATTTATAAGGATCCTATTTTAAAGTAATTTTTATTTATTTTTATTATTATATATATACGAATGGTTTATGACCTGAACTATCTTGCCTGCACCTATATAATTACATTACTAATATATAATTATATTTTAAGACTTCTAAATAATAATACGCAATAATATTTATGTGCAACTTTAACGCATTGTCATGTCAGTGATAGCATGAAAATAACGTCAAAAATTATTATATTACTAATATATAATTATATATTTTATTAATATTCTTTAGACTTCTATCATTCTCTCATATCTTTATTTATTCTTTTTTTTTTTAAATATTTATAGTAAATTATTCATCGATCCTAAAACAAACAAATCCGTGAACATTGGATCTATCATAAAACACGACACGCTCTGTGAAACTTTAAGAATTATTGCCAAAGAAAATGCTACAGTATTATATAACGGAACACTTGGAGAAACGGTAGTGGAAGATCTACAAAAAAGAGGCAGTATTATTACCATGGAAGATTTCAATGCATTTAGGTATTTTTAAATAAGTTAAACGCTTCGTTTATTATCACGAATAATTTTCTTATTAACGATTACGTTAACGATAACATTAACGATCATTATTCAGAGCTACGTGGGAGAAACCAGTAGAGGAAAAATTTTCAAATGGTGTACAACTTTTTACACCAGGGACACCTGGGAGTGGAAGTTTACTTAGTTTTATTCTAAACATTTTTGACGACTTCCAATTTACGTCCGAGAGTTTGTCGGATTTCAATTCAACTATTCTAACTTATCACAGAATGTTAGAAACCTACAAATATGCCTATGCTTTAAGAGGTAACATGGGCGATAAGGATTTTGTCGATATGACCGAAGTATGTTTTATTTAATTAGAATTATAATATAAGATGTTATGTTTATTAACACTTTGAATATCACGTTGGACATTTATTAAACCTTGACGCGTCATTGGATGCATTTGAACTATTTAAATTGTAAAAATGTTGAATAAAAATTTATAATTGACGTATTTAAAATATTATCGCTAATTAGAATATACTTTGAAGTAAAAAGTGCAACCATTGAACGATTAACAAATTTATAAAATAAAAGATTAATTTCTGTTATTATAGTAATAACGTTATTTATTTTCTTGATTATTTCTAGATAAACAATAATTTAACGTCCAAGTATTACGCGAATCAGATAAGAATGAAAATACAAGATGCTAAAACTTGGAACGATCCAAAACATTATGGGGCTTCCATTAATAGTAACATCGAAGATCATGGAACTGCACATCTTTCAGTTTTAGCACAAAACGGTGACGCTGTTTCGGTTACCAGCACGATTAATTTCTAGTTTGTACAACTAACTAACATTTGGTTTTCGTCAAATAAACTCCAATCTACAATCTATCGAATCTTTTATATTTGTTTTGAATATTTGTAGCTTTGGTAGCGGTGTTACGAGCGAGAGAACTGGTATTTTATTTAACAACGCCATGGACGATTTTGGAATACCATTTAAAACTAATTATTTTGGAGTTCCACCTAGCCCGAATAATTACATCGAACCTGGGAAACGACCAATGTCATCGATGGTACCTTCGATTTTAGTTGACGAAAATGGAGACGTTAAATTAGTAGTTGGTGCATCGGGTGGTACTAAAATAACAACTGCAGTATCCCAGGTAGAAAAATATTACATTTTCTTATTGATTCCTTACTTAATTTCCCTTATACGAAACCGATTACACGGTTACGGGTATTCTATTAGATGTGTTATTGAAATAATCAAAACTCTTTAAACGAATCCTTGAAATAATTGTCTGTTAGGTGATAGCTAAAATTTTATGGATGGGAAATACGGTTAAGGAAGCAGTCGATGCACCAAGAATACATCATCAACTATTTCCGGCCGAAGTTGCTTACGAGTACGGTGTACCCAAACAGGTGATTGATGGTTTGAAGAATTTGGGATACAAGACCTCTCGTTACAGAAAACGTGGTAGCGTGGTTTGCGTTATTTTTTTGCCATAACGGTACCATCCATGCTAATGCTGATTACCGAAAGGGTGGGGACGTTTATGGCATCGATTGAATGAATACTTTATCATGAAAATGAAACAATACCATCACACACACACCAGCGAGTCATTTTTTTTAGTACAATTATTTCCAATTACAATAAAAAACAGTTTTGCACGGTACTTTGTATATGTGTGCGTGTATGTATCATCATCGTGTCATCCTGCTATCAATCACCATTGTTTATCCTAACACACTACGAATGTTATTTATTTGAACTAAAACAGTTGAGATAACTCAATGAGATAAAGACTTTGCCGATGAATTAATATGCAATTTACTATAATATCTATTTTTAACATCCAATGAATACATTACTCTTGTTTGTTACCGTCGTCATTATCTCGTGTTTGAACGTTGAACAAACTAATTAATAGTAAAAGTGAATAACTTGACTTTTACGGATACCAGGGTATTTTCAATATTCACCTAAAATGTCGAGAGTGAGAAATCGTTGGAAATTTGCATATGGTCACGGCAAACAACGCCGTTTCATTCCGTCCCATACCACGGTCGTTGTTGTTTACATGTTATTTATCTACGTGAATTGACTTTACCGATCTGTCACTTAAATATTAATCCTGATAATGTAT
Organism: Mischocyttarus mexicanus; assembly: GCA_023678845.1. Taxonomy (NCBI): domain Eukaryota; kingdom Metazoa; phylum Arthropoda; class Insecta; order Hymenoptera; family Vespidae; genus Mischocyttarus; species Mischocyttarus mexicanus. Next base: position 919,868 of record JACGTP010000032.1, on the reverse strand, counting down.
GATTCTAGATCCCTTTCTTCCTATATAATACATTGATATAACTTTTATATTAACATAAACTTAGGTACACAAACAAGTTTCCCGAAATAAGATTATCCTTGATTAAACCAATTTCCATAGTTTAATCTCTGTTATAATCTAAACAAACTAATTATTAATAAGGATAATTGTTGCTACAGGATCATTCATCTCTCTTAAATATTCTCCTTTCATCTAACATATTCTGTCAGTTTAAATAACGATTTATACTTGGACGATTACTATACTTTCTTCTAACGAAATGATAATTTGTATATTTGCAAGGATAAGAAAAGAGTTTAAAAAAAAAAAGAAAACTGAGAAAGAATGAAAGAATTTCTAGACCTTTAACAAAAATAGCAAATATTCTTTCTTTCGTAAATCGAATGTAAAATATTACTCGTGTTTGTTGGTTTCTACTCGTTTCTATATTTCGTGTAAAGAGAAATTCTCTGACGCGATATTTTTAATAAAACTGGCCTTGAGTTAGTGATAATGCTAATTATGTTTTGACATTTTTATCTCGATCTTTCATTATAAATAATATTATATTATGGCATCGGTTTATCAACAATCGGCGATTAGTCATAGCTAATACTGAAACAATAAAAGTCTTTCTTTTTCTTTTGCACCTTTTGTATACATACACATACACATATATATTATATATTTGTGTGTGTGTGTATGATATATCGAAATGTGTATATCGAGATATCTTGTACGATAAGTAATTTTTGTAATGATGAACTTTTTGTTCATTATTCGATGCTTTCTTTACAGACCTGTCTTATAAACAAATACGAATATTGAAAAATTATTCATGGTAATGAAATAAACATAATATACTTACGTTAAATATTTAAAAATATATTTATATTCAACCGGAAAGTTCTGTCCGTTTTTATTTAATGTCCAATTATTTGATAAAGTTTATTGACGGTAAGAAAAAAATTAATATTTTTGGTTTTATTCCAAAAAAAATCGGGCAAAACTTTCCAGCAAGTGCTGATATATTGTTTTGTTAGTTAAATTCAAATAATTCAAGCAACATAATACACATTAATAAAACAAATACACGTACACACGTATACACGTATAAACATTGCTCGTTCCTTTCTTTTCATAATTTTGAATCTTTCCAAAATATAAATAATACGATAGAATTCTTTAAAGATAATACGAATACACGTGTCGTTTATTTGATAAACTAGTACACGATCATCTAATCTCATTCGATAAACTCAAGATTGAAATGACTGTAAACACCAAAGTTATAATTAAAATTGTTATAAGCATGTTTATGTTTTATTCGAGATAACGGAATAATCTGTGAGACTTCTTGTCCAATGAAATTTTTCATAATCGTGTTTATATAAAAAAAGAAAAAAATATCTAGAGTTACGTTAATAGAAAATAATCTTGCTGACATAAATAAAATCAGGATTCAAAGTTAAAAAATATTCTTAAGTATGCGAAATATGATATATATTATACATATTTACGTATGTATATGTTTTAATGTATAGTTAGTGCAGGTGTACAGTCTGTATAATGCAATCTGGAATGTGGAAAACGACGCAAAATAATTTCCTACTTCGACGTATGTATGAAACATATTAAAATTTGAAAAATAAGAAAAAAATAAATACCAAGTAAAGAAATCTTTGAAATAAATAAGGGTAAAGATATTAGAGTGTTGTTTTGGTCGGTTAAGAAAATAGACAAAAAAAATGAGACAGAGACAGAGACAGAGAGAAAGAGAAAGAGTAAGAGATGAGGAAAAAAAAAAATTAAAACGTACGGAGTCCGTGGTGTTTGAAGAGATAAAAGAAGAAAGTATAGTCTTCTCTTTATAATAAGTATAGTGCAAAATACGCCTGCGCAAAGACTCGAGCTTATCCTATAAAAGAGGGTTTGCAAGGACGTCATCGAAATTAGTATCGAATCGAACGTAAACTCGGTGCGATCAACTAGAAGTATTATTTGAAATAAAAGGCGTTTAAATTACTTAACGGCGTTTATTCTACTTTCAGTGGAACGTATTTTTCTTTCTTCTTCAATAAAATCGCATATCTTTTTTTATTGTGGGAATATTAGAAAAGCTGAAATTATGTCCGAAAACTACTACGTCGACGAATACGAGCACTTTAATTACGATTACGACAAGCACATTTTCACCGGGCACGGTGGCAAACAAAGATCAAAACGCGAAGCTGACGCTCATACTAATCATTTCGATCCGAGCGGCCATTCCAGGAAGATCTTAACAAAGCTTATGAATTCTGAACATAACAAAAGGCAACAAGGGAAGACCAAAGCGTAAATATAACAGTGTAGGTATACTCCATTTTTAAATAATCTCTTATTCTTTCCTTATTTCTCATTTCGAATTAATTTTTATAATATAATAATAATATGTATTGTTTGTAAACGTTGCTTTGTCATTTCTCTCCATTCTTATTTTATTCTTGCTAAAGGAACAAAAATTAAATGAAGTAATATTCATTTTAGATCGATTTATTTATTCTTATTATTTTTCTCATTTCTAATTAATTTTAAAGTATTTTTATTTTATATTTGCAATATAATAATAATATTTATTGTTAGTAAATATTCCTTTGTAGTTTCTCTCCATTGTCTAATTTTATTCCTGTTAGAAATGAAATAAATTCATAAAAATAATAAAAATACATTCTAGCTGAATTAATTCGCATTATTTTTATACTTTAATTAAAATAAATAATTTATATAGATGACATTGTGTCTATTATTACGCAATAACGTTGAAAATGAATAAATCGATGCTACCCCAGGAATATACTACTGCGTCTTACTTTTCTTATCGCGGCAGCCATTTTAAATGCAATTCTCTGATTTACGCCCAACATTTTGCGTCTTTGAGAAAATATATTATCTCGTTTAAAATATTTTATCAAAATTCAATTATTCTTCTTGGATGACTTTATTTTTATTTTTTTCTCTATTACATTAGATTAATTAAAGAAATTATTAAACACGCGAATTAATTTATGAAATATTTTAATTATAATATTTATCTGTTATCTTTTATTTGTTTGTTTTTAGGTCTGTGACATTGGCCGCGTATCCTCTTCGTAGGAAGGATTATCTCATCTAAATTTCTCCTTCTTTCTACACTCCTTCTTCTCCTCCTTCCCTCCACCCTTCCCCCATTAAAAGGGGACACAGACCTTCTTCAATAATAAATTTTCCATGTTGTGTCAACAAATGCATTTATTCATCTATCACAAATTTACATTTGCAATAAAATTTTTCATTAGGATTGATAGAGCAAGTGTTATACGATATCGGAATAATACATTCTGTATTTCATAATTCATGAACGCAATTTTCTTTATTTCTTTCTTTCTTTCATTCTTTTCTTAATTTCCTTTCCTTTTGATTCTTCTTTATTTTTTTTAAATATTTTATTCGAACAAAATGATTGATTAATTATTAAATAACCGCAACTTGCAAAACTTTTCGCCTGATACATATTCTTCTCTATTTTGTAAAACATTGATTTGATTTAATCAGAGGAAGAAAAGAAGAAAAGAAAAGGAAAAAAAAAAAAAGTAAAGTAAAGAATTATATACAAAAATAAACTCTTCATTTTTTTTTTCTTATATATTATTATAGTGTTTTGGTTATTTCGCTAAATGATTTATTCGTATTATCTAATTAATATTTTGTTTTACCTTCGTGTTGTATTATGAAGATCTTTAATATTTAAGTTAAGTTATATCTGTGAAAAGTAATATCTACACAAATATTGAATAAGGACTCTTCTAATTAAAATAGAATATCCTTCTTAATGTAACATTGATTCTTTAATTAATATAAACATATAAACATAGACATAAACATTAGAGATTTAAATTACGTAGATAATTAAAAATGATATATACAGATTATAAGATTCCATTAATCCTGGTAACAACAGATAATCTATTTAGAAATAAATATTTTATAAGATCATTTACCTCAGCTTCTTTTTTATAGAAAAAAAAATAATGTAAATTTGTTGATAGGGTAAGTCCATTGATATTTTATCGTAAATTGGGTAAAAAAATATGGCAATTATTAAAATGAGATTTAGAAAGTTTTCTCGCATAGGCACTTATGATGAACATGAAAATAAATATGAAATAATTAAATTAATTTATGTCGAACAAAATCTAATTCTTGTTTTAAGATACCAGTTAAAAGGAATTCTGTAGATTGTACGCTAATATCATCAGATGTTTTTGCCAACCATTTTTGCGCGCTATACAAGTCATTCTCATGACTTATAATTATTGTTTTTTTTGGTAAATTTACAGGAGCACGTATAAAAGCTTTACCTCCGCACGACGCAATCATAGCTAAAGATTTATAATAAATAAGTTGATTTTAATTGATATTTTTGTGGTATAGTATAAATAATATATAAGATTTACCTTTCAATTCCGATATTGGCGGTGAGATTATATTTGGAGTTAATAAAACTGTATAACCGTCTAACAATTGTTGTTTTTTAGCCTTTTCCAAGCTCTTTTTCAATCTAAATCCATATTTAGCTTCCATAGCTGGATCCTTTAATATATAATTCTTCCAATCTAATAAATGTCCAGCTTGTTCACTTTCGTATAACCAATTAATAGATACGATTGGTATCGCTCTTGCTAACGTACAAAGAAATTTAGTTGTCCTACGTATTTTGTCAGTAACTAATACAGTACACTTAGAAGGATCGTTCACTTTAACACCACCTATTTTATAATAACACAAAATAATGAAATTAAGTTAAACAATTATACGATTAAATTGATATTCATTATAAAAGGTAGAAAGAAAAATACCTAATAATTTTATTATTTTAACAAATTCGTCATCTGGTATACCAGTAAAAAGAATTTGTTCTTTCGTAGAAAAAGTAGAATTCAAATTAGAAGTATTTTTATTACTCTCACTTATATTATTATCTTCTTTATTCATTGAAACATCCTTTTTTCTTCTTTTATTCGAAACAATAATATTATTTTTATTTGTCTCTTTTTCTATATCTTTAGATTCAGTAATTGAAGATTTCTTTTTAGATTGCGTAGATTTACTTTTGGCCTTGTCGGTCAATAAATCTTTATCCGATTTAATTGGCTCTAGTTTACGTTTTCGTTGAATATTTCTTGATGAACTCTTGTTACTCAAAGGATTGCTCATGATCATAGCGACTTCTTGTGACTCCAATCCTATTTCAATATTAGATTCATCGTTTTTCGTTTTATTATTATCTCCCTTAGTCTCCTGTTCTTTATTGGTCACAGATCTAGTATTATGTCTTGGTTTTTTATTAGTTACACTAGATACTATACTTTCTTTAATATTACTTCTTCTAGTCATCGAACGACTCGATCTATTATTGTTATCTTTCTTAGAGTTCAAACTTTCAACCGGTTTTTTTAAACTTGTATTATTTTCATTTAAATTTGTATCTGTTAAATCCTTAGCGGTAGTAGATTTAGATTTACAAATTTTAGATGAACTAGATTTTTTATTAACATAAGACAGTCTAGTAGACTGTCTAACTGTTCGTTTTGCTAATGGCGAAGATTTAGATGAATTTGAAAGAGTACCAGATATAGTAACCTCTGGTAATCGAGATAAAATGTCATCATCTTCATTTTCTAAATCAGTTTGAAAATTGGATTCAGCTAATTTGAATCTCTTATCATTAGTAGTTTCTATTTCTCCTATTATTTGCGTACTCGCTGATTCATAATCGATTCTTTCTACATTAGAATTAGATTTGGTTGTATTACTTTTATCAACACTATTGTCAATCTTAGAAATGTCTACTACTTCCGTATTTATCGTTTCCATAATATCAATATTATTTTTCTCTTTTTTAGTTTGTTTTTTTTGTGCATTTGGATTGTGGTTAAGCGAGGATTCCAGTTGAGATGCTGATTTATCAAAATCATTGATACTATTCTCCTTTAATTTACTATTTTCTTTAGCCGAACATGAAGATTTATTTTTCGACTGATTGAGCTTAACTGCAATATCCTTTTCTACGTTATTCAATTTTTTTATTAGAACTTCTACTTTCTTTATGGGTGTACTTGTCGACCCAATGACATTTTGCGTTTTCTCCATTACCATTGATTTATCGACATTAATATTTGTATCATTGTCTTTTTCTGTCGACAACGACGAATCTTTAATATTTCTCAGATATGAATCGATAATAACACATTGCGTAGCTGCATCAAATATATCTTCAGATTCAGTGCTCGTACTGTGTTTGCTTTGTTCGCATGTGCTATCATTTATTTCTGTACTAACATTGTTTTTGCTTTTATTTTTTAATATCTCTCGAGCTGATTGATTTATGGATGGACTCGAAGTAGTACTCTAAAAAAAAAGAAATAATTGTATTTTTAAATAAGAACTTGCTTCTGTGTTTCTAATTATATTGCTCTCGGTATATTAACTAAGGTTTCTGGAATTGAAACTATTACATTACTCTGGTTGATACTTTTAGGAGTTTCAGGGATGACCAATTCCTTTTTCGAATTACACGATTTATAAATTGCTTTTATTCTGCCAAATTGAATTGTACTATTGTCATTTAATTCATAATAACGCATAGGATGTAAGAAAATCTGCAAGAAAATGATCCTTTTAGATAATTTCAATAATTAGCATAGTAATTACATTTCTTTAGAATCTATTAAATTTGTCTATATAAACTTTTACATTATTAAGTATTGTTTTATTGGACGAATTCAAATCACAAATCCATGATGTCATTGGATTTATATGTCCTTCTATCTCTGCATGATTTTTTGATATGCTCTGTAATAAAAAAATATATAAATAAAAAAAATATAAATAGTTAAACATGTAGATTAATTAGAAACATTTCATTAAATAAATACCGATTCTTCAAATTTAATTTGGCAATTTGAACTACGTCCTATATTATTAATTCCTTTATAAATAGGGTATGAATTAGAATTGACAATCAATTCACCAATCTAAAACATTATTAATTATTTACTTATCCAAATATTATGTTATAAAAATAAATCTTATAAATTTTGATTATCATACCTGTATATTACGTTGTTCTTCTGTGTCTGCTTCAATTTCTTGAGTAGGTACATCATCATAATCATAAAAACGTTGAGTTGCTAACAGATCCATATCAGATACGAATTCAACCACAAAAGCTTAACTTCTGTATTACCAAAATTACATATCTTGAAAATATTCATAATAAATAATTAATATTAACGAAAAATGTGACCTTTCTATATAGTATGTATTACTTGTTACACTTGACACGTTTATTCAAAAGTGGAGTAATATACAAATTTACTCAAGTGATTTTTTAACCTTCTATGGGCCGAATTTTTTCTTAAATATAAAATATTAAACCAGAAATTTAAAGAACTTTATTTATTTATTTATTTATTTCATTATTTATGTCAATATGTTTATTAATTATCTCAGAGAAATTATAAACTTTAGACGTATAGATTATCTAGTGAAAAAAAACTAAAATTATTTAATACATGACTTTAAGTTATAAGGATCCATAGAGGGTTAATAATAAGAAAATTAATATGCAATCAAATGAATAATTCTTAATAATAATAAGAAATAAATAAAAAATTAACTGTACCAAGCACGCTGTTTTAGGAATACGTTTTCTCTATACAAAAAGTAACTAGAGAAAAATAACTGACACAGCAGCGTTCTCTCAGCTAAACTAGTTCATTCCACTATGTTGTTTAAATCACGAATCAGCACCAACTTTGACGATTGAGCGGCAAATTTGAAAAGCGTATTTACAATTCGTGATAAAATTATTTTATATGTTGATCCTTATTTTTAATATATAATTAACTGCTCTTATAAATAATTATTATATTATTCCAAAATAATAGATATGTTTTATTACTTTTTATAGATATAAAATATATATAAACGTGAATTAGATTTTATATAAAAATAATTCAATGTTCGTTTTTAAAGTTTACTCTTATACTTGTGATAATTTTATAAGAAGTTTATCCTTTGGAACGTTATCACCGACCGAAAACAATACATCTTCAACAATTCCATCAATAGGTGCTTTAATTACGTGCTGTAGAAAAGAATAATACAATTTTATGAGTGTTACAATGAAACAAGGTTATGAATTATACTTTGTAAAATTTACAATTAAAATCAACTTACTTCCATTTTCATAGCTACAATAACAATTAATGAATCACCTTGCTGAACTTTATCACCTACTTTAACAAATATTTTTTCTATTATTCCAGACATAGGACTTGATGCTGCTGAAGATTGTTGTTCTGCATTTTTGGTAAGCTCCAATAAAAATTTAGGATCGGCTATATTTACTTGCCATTCTCGAGTCTAGAAGATGAATTTTTAATAGATGAACATTTAATGACAAATAATTATCAACTAATTGATCAACTTACATTAGTAAATAAGTGCAGCCTATTTGCAAGTTTAGTAACTCTTGTTCTCGTAATTACTCCGTCTATTTCTGTATTCAATTCTAATGCATTATTTATTTTCTTCAATGTACCGCGTACTTTTCTCCATGGTCCAATATTATTGATTCTCATAGAATACATTTCAGGCTCGGCATATTTTACACTCACTTCCATATCTTTACCATCGACAATAAAGTTTAATGTTCTATTTAATATATGATTAAATCTAAGTCCAGTTTCTGTAGCAAATGGGCTAAAAGGATTATTTGTTTTTAAGGATATAGTTAAAGCATTCATTTCCTCATATAAAATTAGCGCAAGGGTACTTTGTGCCAATATGCTATCAGGAACTTGTAAATCTGGAAATAACTCTTTACTATTTTCCTCTATGAAACCAGTATGAACTTCTCCATTTTGAAACTTGGGATGAAAGCATAAATCTTTAATGAATTCGATATTTGTATCAAGCCCAGCTATCTAGAATTAAAATAACAATAATACTTTTCATTGATTAATATATTTTTATGTTTAAATTTATAAACTTACATTATATTCGCTAAGCTTAGATCTAAGAATTCTAAGTGCTTCATTTCTGTTAGTTCCCCAAACAACTAATTTAGCTATCATTGGATCATAATGAACTAGCACATCGTCGTTTTCCTTAACACCAGTTTCAACTCTAACAGTTTCTGATGTCTCAGGAGTTCTCAAATAAGACAAATGTCCTGCACCAGGTAAAAAACTATTTCTTGGATTCTGCCATGGAATAAGAAAATAAAATAATAAAAGATTAATTAGAAATTTAGGTACTAGCATGGGGCAATAACATTAATTAAATAGTATACAATATTAAATATAAATATTTACTTCTGCATAAATCCTAGTTTCAAAAGCATGTCCATGGAGATGAATTTCTTCTTGCTTTAAAGGAAGTATTTCACCAGCAGCTATTTTTAATTGCCATTCCACTAGATCCAATCGTGTAATTGCCTCCGTAACAGGATGTTCTACCTGGAGACGTGTATTCATTTCCATAAAGTGAAAATTGTAGTTAGTTGGATCCATTATAAATTCTACAGTACCGGCTCCGACGTATCCTACAGCCTTTGCTGCACGAACAGCAGTCTCCCCTAATTTTATTCGTAGTTCTGGAGATATACCAGGCTGCACGATATATGCAATATATAAAATTTAAAATTTTGTCTCTATTAATCTATTGGGTTTTATAATAATACAGATAACTTACAGCTGGTGCTTCTTCTATCACTTTCTGATGTCTCCTCTGAATAGAACAATCTCTTTCAAATAAGTAAACTGCATTGCCATGTTTGTCTGCAAATATTTGTACCTCCACATGCCTTGGTTTATTAACATATTGTTCCAAAAGAACAGCAGAGTCTCCAAATGCTTTTTGCGATTCAGTTCTTGCCGATTCCAAAGCATCCAAAAATCCATTTTCATTTAAAACAATCCTCATACCTTTACCACCACCACCACGTATCGCCTTTATCATTAATGGAAAACCAATTTTTCTGGCTTCTGATAGCAAAGTTTCATTGGATTGATCGTCTCCGTGATAACCTGTTGAAAAGTTATTGAAACTATAATGAAAAATAATATATGATATAAAATTTTTTGTCATTTTGTATAATCATAATCATTGAATACCTTCTATGACAGGTACACCAGCATTAGCCATTATTTCCTTAGATTTATTTTTAATACCCATATCTCTAATTGCGTTTGCAGGAGGTCCAATAAAAATAACATTTTCTTTTTGACAGAGTTCTGCAAATTCAGTATTTTCAGAAAGGAAACCATATCCAGGATGTATCGCTTGACATTTTGCTTGCTTAGCAGTGGATATTATTTTATCCTGTCGTAAGTAACTTTGACTAGATGATGCAGGGCCTATACAATATGCTTCATCAGCAAGACACACATGCATTGCATTTCTATCTGCATCGCTGTATACTGCTACAGTTTTTATTCCTAATCTTTTAGCTGTCCGTGATATTCGACATGCTATTTCTCCTCTATTTGCAATAAGTACCTGCAATGTTAACAAATTTTATTTTACAAAAATGATCATACTATAAAATAAGAAAAAGCAAAGAGAATAAATCTTACTTTGTCAATTTTTATAAGCTGCGTAGGGTTTGTAGTGTATAAGCACGCTTTCGAGGTTAACAAATTCCTGTAAGAAAATGATTATTATGTGTATGAAAGTATTAATAAAAATAATCATTAAACAGTTTCTTACGTTTTTAGTAAAAGTTGAACTTTCCTAGAGTGATACATGATTTTGATAATTGTAAAAGTAGCACAACATTAAAAACCCTGTTAAAGAGTTACAATTTTTGTTATTATCATAATTATTTTACTGAAATGTAAACATGAGTGTGTAATTTACGTCATCATGTTTTTTTTTTACATTTAATCGTTGTTACAAAAGTTATGCACCACCATATAATGAAAAAATAAAACGAGTTATAGAGTTTTCTACTTGTCCCTTCATATACAAATGCATATGAAAATAGTACATATGTATACTCATATCTATCCAGTAAACACATTTTTTATTTTTTTACTTTGAACTTCGAACTTCGATAACACATTTGATAACACAACTTTTGTCTTACGCAGACATACGCGCAGCACATACGCGCATCACATGCATGTAGCATACATGCAGCTCACACCGTTGCACCACTGCAGCAAACACACATACACATAAAGTTCATGTCGTTTGTATCATATATCTATTATACATATAATGTATATAATTTCTAATGCTCTATTTATTTATTTTATAAAAAAATTTAAATGAAAAGTTTGTCATTAATTACGGATTTTTCTTTTTTAAAAATAAATTTGATTATTGGTTTGGAAAAAAAAATATATAGTGGCCCTTGGGGGGATCGAACCCGCGACCTTCGCGTTATTAGCACGACGCTCTAACCAACTGAGCTAAAGGGCCGATATGAAAATACTATTCAATAGTAAAAGTTTCTCCTCACCATATATTACTATGATCATTATATACATATATATATGCACACACAATAATGAAAGTAATCTAATAATAAGTTAAAATTAAAGAAAAATGAGTTTATCAGTTATTTCACATCACATTATGCAATATAATTTTCGTAATATTATCAAAAATAAACTATTAGATAGTACTTGTTATTTTAACATTATATAGAATTCTCATTTATGTTAATATTCAAATGTAATTCTTTAAATATTTCAAAACAAGAAATGTTTATATGGATTTACGTATAGTAATCTTACAGTAGAATATATTTTAGAAACACTTTCTCAATCATTTTTTAATGTTTATGTATTTATTAAATAATACAATAATTAACAAATATTAAATAGCACTTATTGTAGTTGGGCCTTCTCTTGTTGTGTACTAATTCTTTTCAACGGAGAATATAATAAACCTAAAAGTACACAATCTGCTTCTAAAATAGTAGTATCTGTAGTTGCACCTAGAAACCTTGTAGATAATTCCAAGTCCTTTATCTTTAAAATTACCAACGAGCCCCTAACATAAGATCTGAAATAGAATTTAATTTGAAATTATTAATCTCTTTGGCTTAATAATATAATAGATATTGAAGTAAAGATAATAAAATACATACTCTCCATTTTTTAAAGGTCTAGTGCATACGCAATGAAATTTCCATCCAAAATCTATGTACAAATCATTGTTAACAGTTTTAAATATTTTCCCTATGACCTTCTTTCCTTCTGGAACCCCTAACTGCAACGTAACTACTTGTAGTACAAAATAAATCTAAAAATTTACAAATCTTTAAATAAATAAATATATAAAAAGCATACATTCATAAACTCTGATTGACGCAGTAAAGTAGTAAAGGTGGCAGATTCTTTGATTTCTTTTGGTTCATTAATATGTGAAAACTTTTCAAATGTTTGTGCAAATCCACTCAACTTTACTTCTGGTTTTGCTAAATCCTCAAGGGATTTCGCTCCATCAGATTCAGTATTAGAAATTGATTCATCAGATTCATTTAGAGATTTGTCAGATGATTTTATTTCTTTAGTCTCTGTATGAGTGTTCTTAGTTTCATTGATGCCATCATCTGGAGGTTTTTCACTGCTGAATAATTTTATAGATGTTTTATTCGTTCTGATGACATTAATTAAACGTAATTGTTTCCACAATATTTCAAATCGTTGCATTGTTTATAGTAGCAGACAAAATTTATTTTCTTTTAATTTATAGGTTATACATATACTTATATATATATATTTTTTTTTTTCTTTTATATGTTACACTTCAGTTTAAAAGTTTAACACTTCAATTTAATTTAAAGTTCCATATTCGTGAGAGATATTCAGATAGATTTTATTTATTATTTTGGCTATGTTGATATAATACTTTACTAGGTTTTTTTTTAATAGAAATGTTAGACGTTGGTATCGATATGTGCCGGTATAAGTGCGCATGCTCACTAACATTAGTTTAGTGTGATTATTACGATCGTACTTTGGAGTATACGATTTATTCGATAGTCCTTTTAAATATTAAAAAGTAAAACTATGAAATTAGGAACGCATCAGAAAATATTCATTGGATGGTAGGTGCGTACAAATATATATTTGCTTTTCAAGAAAATAACTTGAAATTATTAATTATTAGTTCTATGCATTTAATTATTTCTAACCTAAAACATGTACTATGTATATATAATACTATACAGTAACGTATATACACGTGGTATAAATTATTGGCTTGTTTTAAGATAAATTAATTAATATAATATTATTTGTTTGAATGCTTTATTATTGTAATGAAACCATTGTTGCAGGACTATAATCATTTCCTTTGGAATATATAGCTTTAGTTTGTCAAGAAAATATATAAATTCTAAAAGATATGAGATTATGAAAGCAAGACAGCGTATGAGGATAGCTGATAATATTGACAAATAATTACTTTAAATACTTAATATTGAATCTATTCGAATAAAATAAAAAATAAAATAAAATAAAATAAAATGGCAACTCTACCTATGTTAGATGATGAAAAAATCAAATTGGTACAAGATTTGGAAATAGAAATGATGTCTGATATGTATAATCGTATGACTTCGGCGTGTCATAGAAAATGTATTCCACCAAAGTATACTGAACCAGAATTGGGAAAAGGAGAATCAATATGTTTAGATCGTTGCGTAGCTAAATATTTAGATGTTCACGAACGTATAGGAAAGAAGCTTACACAAATTTCTTTGCAAGAAGATAATCTTATGAAAAATAAAGTAGCCGAACAACCAAAGACAAGTTAAATTATGCATCATGTATTTTATTGCAGAATGACCATGGTGCTAAAATTGTTTAAATCATTTCTTACCGAATTCATAATTTATTTAGACAAATGCAAACAGTTGCCATATTGTAATATTATCATCGCAAGACATTAAATTACTGTAGTTCATGCGTATTAACATAAAAATATATAAAGTACAACTTTGTATTTAATTATTTAATTGTTAATAAAGTTATACTTTCTTCTTTCTTTCTCTTCTCTCTTTAAAAATAATCATTAATATCATTTAATAATTACGCATTATATGAAACATTTATTTCTCATATAAATTATCAGTATATACAAATTGATTTCAAAACTTCAATTGAAATTATTTTTATGTAATATTAATTAATAGATTTGCAAGAATATAATATTGAATGCCTGTGTTAAAATAGTATTATACAAAATTTAAAGAGCAGGAAGATATACCTAAATGTGTATATATATATATATGCACGAATACATATAAAAATAAATAAATAAATCAATAGTATTGTAGAAAAAATTTATTTCTGTAATACATATTTGTAAATAGAAAAACTAACAAAGAAATTAAACAATTTCCACTATTATTATGACAAACACAATGATTTCATTTCCGATAATAATGCATTATATACAAATCTGAAAATTGTTCTCTTATCAATGATTAGATTTGAATGCATTCAAATATTGATTTCGATTGAATCTTCGTTTTCGTCGAATAGTTAATTAGGCACATTTAATTTACACACATTTTTAGTCCTTCGTTGTCAGAGTTTTATATCACACGTGTGATATATGTAACATGAATATTACATTACTTTCAAATTAATCAACAGTTTTATCTTTTATTGGGCGAGCTATTGCTAGAATTAATGTGTGTTGTCCACCACCAGAAACTTGTATTATTGTTTTGTCTTCTAATTGCTTTCCTTTAACTAGTTGAGGTTCTTCAACGTCTTCTTCCGTTCCTGTACCTAGTTGTCCGCTTGTTCCCATTCCCCAAGCATATAGAGCTCCTAAAATTATAAGAGAGTAAATCTTAATAACGTATTTACATTTATAGTATGTATAGACCAATAGTGCATATATGTATTTAAATACCTGACTCTGTAACTGCAAAAGATTGTGCGCTACCAGCCGATATATCAACGCATTTCATAGAGTTTACAGCAGGAACTGAAGTTAATTCCTTAGCATCTAAACAATTAGGTCCAAGGCCCAGACGACCATATTCTTTACGACCCATTACGAAAACTTGACCTACATCGTCTAAAGCAATGGTATGATGTTGACCACTACTGATATGTCTCCATACTTTCCCACTAAAAGTTTTTGATACTTGTGGATGAAAATGAGTAGTGGGTTCGCTTAGACCTTAAAGGAAAATATAGATGACGTTTATATTTGCATTATAATAAATGGTAGTGAATATAAAAATAGATATTTACCAATTTGATAATAATTGTTTAGACCAAAGACATATATATCTCCTTTACTATATTCTTTTAGAAAGGTACAATATGTACCAGCCCATATATCATTAAATTCTAATTTTTTAGTAATTTTAAATTCAACTATTCCAGGCGTTAACAAACGTCCCATACCATGACGACTATTTCTATTAGCAGTTCTGGAAGCTATTCGTCCAAGTTGACCTTGTTCGCCGCAACCACAGGTATATACATTTCCAGATTCGCTAAGTAATACTAAATGATCAGCACCTGATGCTACTTTAACTATTTTAACATTAGGTAATAATTCTATAGGAAGTCTTTCGTTTCCTTTTACTGTTAATCCCATAGTACCATGAGAATCCTAAAATGATCCAAACGTTGTATTTATTATTAATTTCATCGTTAGAAGAAAGAGAGTTCATAGAGAAAAGAATGGAACTTACTCTAAAAGAACCCCATGCAAAGACTCTACCATCTTCTAATAACGCGGCGCTGTGAGAATCACCAGCTGTTACTTGAATAGCTTTAGCAGGTAAATCTACACAACCTGGAACAGTCTCAGAGCCTTCTTTGGATGTATCTCTTCCGAGAGCCCCTTCGTCGTTACATCCGAATGTTATTACCTCACCGGTTTGTCTTAAGCAAATATTATGCATGCCTCCAGCTGCTACAGTTACAATATCTTGAAATCCAGGAATAGTCGCAGGACGCATCTTTTCAATAACATCTTCTCCCAATCCAAGTTGTCCAACATCACCTTGTCCGAATGCAAGTATATAACCGCCTGCATTGGATTGCCGTAAATTTGGTTTCAACTTTAAATCTGCCAAAGAGTACAAGCTTTAGAGTTTATCTATAGTTTTATAATATTCATAGGTAAACTATGAAAAGGAACATTTAATTAATTAATTTTACGGGATAAACCTATTAATACAAGATAAAAAAAGAAATAAGAAAATACAGTTATTGAGATATGGAAATAATACTAAATAAAGATTATAACAAACGTTGAAGATAATTTCTTCTAGAAGAGATTGATTGAAAGAAAATATCAAAATGATGATGATGATACAGATTCATATAAATAATATTAGGTTTAACGAGGTTTTTAAGTTCTTAATTGTAACGTTGAAAGATAAGAGATTGATGATATCAGGATAATTAATAACACAAAATCATGAATAAGAATGATAATAATAATAAAGAATGAACGTTATATAAAGATTGAAATATTCTCAGTTAAATGAAATTGAACAGATGTGATCTAAAAACATTCCAGTTACCCCACACTAGGTTCAGTAGTTGAATCATTAGTACATTCAAAAATCGTAACTCGTAAGATAATATATCGACATAGATATAAATGAAATGAAAAATATTATTACGATAATGAACATATGAAATTGTTACCTAGCTTTTTTTTTAGCTGTTTAGACTTCGTTTGTCCCGTTGGAGGAACTTGGGCGGTTCGTTTAGTAGCTTTCCTTGGCGGCACTATAACATTTGTTAGGTTATGTTGATAAATGTTGTGTGTAAATATTTTTCATAACTGTTACACGTAGTCTTTAAGGCAATTTTAATATTGCCGTACTTATACATACTAATATTTTCCAGCACTTGCGTGGAATACGATTGTAATGTGTTTTTTACTTGCTTGGCGCCAAAACTAGCAATGCTTCTTAATCTAAACGTCCGTTGCGCAACTCGTCGAAAACTTAATGACGGATTTCCAACAGAAAAACGATCATAGCGCGGGTAAATCCTGTCGATATTTTTTTTTATTCTCTCTATCATCTTTAAATAAAAATAAACGAATGATAAATAATAAAATAATTTTATAGATTTGTTTGAAATATTATTTTCTTATATTTCATCGAAAGAAAAAGAAAATTTAATATTGTAGATCTCTATTTGAATAATGTCGTTTCCTGTTGTTCGCCATGACAGTTCCGGTTATTAGTTTGATACGATATTCGCGTATAAGTGATTAATATTTTACTTTGTGAAGAATTATTTAAGATAAGATAGTGATTATTAATTATTCTCTTTTGTATTTAAATACGTTACTCGAAGTATTATCGTTTGTATAATATCATTTTTTAAATATTTTAATATCTTTTTCGTAAATTTATCTCGAGTTTTCAAATCTCCGTATCTATCATCTACGTACGAAACGGACCTTATTCAAATTTCGTATATAATGATTCTTATTTTATTATTTCGTAATGGAACTAAACGTGAAAGAAGACGTTCTCGGCTGTAAGTAATTATTATTATTATTATCAAAAGATAAAATAATCTATTAGTTAATCAAATAGATTTGATTAATAATCTGGTGATTTTTTTTTCGTTCGTCAGTTCAATCGATAGTTGCAAAAGAGGTTATAATAATTATAATATATTATATATAATATATATAATAATATAATAATATATTATATATATATTAGGTTGTCAAGTATGAAATGGAGCAAATTGTCAATTCAATTACGTGTATTTTATGCTCCATTTAATACTTGACAATCTAATATATAAAAGCTTATCCCAAAAAGTATAATAGTTATATATTTATTTATGTTTTCTATCGTTAATAAGATCGTTAATAAAAAAAAAGAGATATTTTCTAAATAAGATTAGATCGATATTCAGTATTATCGAATTTGAAAGACCTCGAAAGATAAGCAATAGATTTCGGGGGATTTTCGTCTATCAGACGTCTAGACTCGATTAGGGAATCGTTTGATGTGTGTATTTATGTATCATGTATGTAGTGTGTGTGTTCTAACAACATCATAAGTCTAGCCGATGAATTCATAGTCCTTTTGGCGAGGTGGCGCTTGCCTGCGACTCCTAAATCTACTAAATCGCGAATTAGTAGGCACAGTAAAGGTGGTGTTGGCGATGATGGTGGGGGTGTTCAGGGTTGCGTCAGGGTTGGAGAACGGGGACGAGGGTGGGATGGTTGGGAGGTCGGTCCAGGAGGACAGAGGTAGAGGTGATTCGTCGCGGTCATCAGAGGGGTCGGAAACGTCGGAGCGCGCGCCAGTCGAAGGCGAGACTTCGCTCGTGCAGCTTCTCTTCCTTTTCACTTGCACGATCATTCTTTCCTCCTTCCTTAGAATCATTATTTTCCTTTATTCCTCCGTTCGTTGGTTCGTTCGGAAAGAAGATAGGAAGAAGAGAAGAAGGGAAGGAAGGAAGGAAGGAAGGAAAGAAAAAAAATCAACGTCAACAGTCAGAGACACCTCTTTTCCTCGATCAAGTTTTTGTTTTTATTAGTTGAGAAAGTTCTTCAAGGATAGAAGCAAAAGGAAAACATTTTGCCGGTACACGGTTCTACCACGTGGAGAAAGACGCGTGCTGAAAGGATTTAACGATTGGGAAGATAAAAGAATATTCATTTTGATTAGAAAGATTTAATTAAAGTATAAATACTCTGAACAGGAATAGAAGAAACTGGATTGATTGATTGATTGATTGATCGATTGATTTAGATCTGAAGATTTTCATTTAAGAAAAATAAAAGTCTTTTCATGTAGAGCCTTCGGACGAGGATCGCAATGATGAACCGCAGACGATCGCTCTTGTTTCTCTTGCAGATGCTGTTTTCAGCAGGTGAGTTTAAAATGATAATATCCTTCAGATTCGTTGAAATTTATTTTATCTCATTGATCGTTTTAATTAGCCTGCATGAGGATGGAAATATTCAATATCTTCTTATTATTTTATTCTATTTTATTTTATTTCTTTTCTAAGTCGTTGGAGAACGCGCGCTTTTCTAACGCGACCAACGAAATGTGTGCGCACGTGTGTGTGTGTAGTGTGTTCGAATTTTTGAAATCAAAGTTTCAAATATATCTTAATCGTTAGGATTGTTTTTCTAGTATTTATCTTATTTTTAAATAATTTTTTATCGAATAAGTTTCGATAACGCGCCAAAGTTTTGTTTCAATTTCTCGACATCAAATTTGTATAAATTTTATGTTACAGAAGATGATAAACGATTAACATGTTATTTGATAAATTGTTTATCTCTAGTTTATCGTTTAATATAATTTATTTTTTTTAATGTTAATTAGATTTCTATGGTAATTGAATTGTTATTGAAATCGGTAGATGAAGCCTTCATGTCAAATGGAATTTAGTTGAAATAATATTTAGTTTGTTGGATTGATATGATAAAAGAAGAGAAAAATACGTATTTGGAAGAAGAGAAAGAGAGAGAGAGAGAGAGAATAAAGAATAAAGAAAAACAAAGAGTAGTAAAAAAATATAACAAGCAGCAATTCACTTTTTTAGCTATCAATCATCCTCGCGATGTTTGGATGGATAGGGAAAGGGTAGAAAGGGTGGAAAGGGTAGAGAGGGTGGTTTAGTGGAGAAGGATTTTCCTTGATACAGGTTAACGTTGATAGAAAATTCACCGATGGAAATTCGAATGAGGAATTGAGATAGTTGGTTCACGTATCGTGAATAAGTTTCGGAGTAAACGTTTACTAAAAGTCAACAGGATTTGTTCAATTTAAATAAAATCACGTGTTAGATAGAAAATATAAGAAAATCGTTTTATTCGAATTAACAAAACAATTCGATTTTATGTTAGTTTATTTGTTTTTTTACATAATTCGTAACGCAAATTATCGATGAACAATAATAATAAAACTAACTTGCTGCTGGTAACATTGAAATATTTTCTTTTATATTTTTTTTAGAGCAAAAAGTCATAAACGGGTACTGGTTTTATTCTTCCCCCATTTACGTTTTCATAATTGTCCGACATGCTTTCTGTTTCCATTTGATTTACACATACTTTCAAAACTTGTATCCTTCATTTAATTGACAAGGATAAATGCGTGTACGTGTGGAGCTTACGCGTTTATAAATACAACCCCTAAATATGTATAGAAGAGAACATTTTATAGGGAAATCAGGTCTTTTGAATATGGTTCGTTGGTTCGAACGATCGAGCAAGTAACCGACCCCTATCGATCATTCCTTTCGAGTTGGCAACTTTTAACAGAAGTCTCGATTAGGTTTACTAATACAGATAAATACTGATACTAATTTCTTCCTAGGTTTTTTTCTATTATTTCTTTTTCCCCTGTTTCACTCAAAGAAAGAAAGATCGATCGTGTCGGTTAAATCAAACACGCTGATTTTGTTATTTATTATTTTAATAACTTAAATTAATATAAAACTGTGTTTTTTTGTTTGTTTTTTTAATAGCGTTAAAATGATTTCGTATACAATATACTTTATAATATACTTAGTCTTGTTTTACTGGCAGAGGTCATTTTTCATTTATACAGAAATTTATCTGCCAGTATAGGTTTTTGTCTAAACGTCGTTAAAAGGATATTCTTTCGTTTAGTAAATTCCTTTGCCAAAGTTAATCCTATTAATTGTGTACACAGAACATACAGTGTTTAAATCGTCATTATTTGAATTAATCCGAGATATGCATTCGTGCATTCCGAAATTGGTATTATACGTGGCTTAGTTTTCTGGATATTTATAAAGCTAGGATTTTTAATCTCACCGTGTTGCATCAAGGTTTGCTAGACTATATTTTCCCTTTATTTCCTGTTAAGCAAACATCGGGGGATAGATAATATGCATTTTAATCATAGTTGTTCATTTACGAGCTGATTATTATTTTATTTTACTGGAAACGAGATGGGAGGAGTTAGATTGAAATTTCATAAAATCGTTATTCACATCAGAAAGTATTACGATAGATCGATATTTGTCTATGATAACGTCTCCTTCTCTTTTCCCTTTTCTATCATCAATGTTACTTTTTGTCTCTTCTCGTCGAACGATTAATTTCAAGGAGCTACGTCGACTGAATTTTAATCGAGAGGTAGAACGATACTAACACAGGATTCGCGAAATCTTTTTTTCACGATAAAGAAGATACTTTTCAAGTATTCTCAGGTTTTTAAACCACGTGCGCCTTTCGTAGAACCATCGTACTCCGAAGTACGGTTTTAAAATAAAGATACTGAATGAAAATGGAAAGACAATTCTCTCGAAGTGAAGTAACATACCATATAGCCATCCATCCAGCCAGCCAGCCATCCATCCAGCCAGCCAGCCAACCAGCGAACCATTTTCCCTACCAATGGGTTTTGACTTCTGTCTCCTGCATGAATGCATGAAACAATCGTATATCTCATGCAATTAGTCGAAGTAAATCTTTTTGCATTTTTTGTCCTCTCTCTCTCTCTCTCTTTCTCTTTCTTTTTTTTGTAGGTTTATGTATATCTTTATCTCATCTTTCTTCTCTTTCTCGTTTCTATGGGCGAACCAACGAACGAATGGATGGACCAACGAACGAACGAACGTTTGGAAAAGTTCACTCTAATCAAAGTGCATTTGTAATTTCCACGGTCATTCGTCCTCGATGCAAATTGCATTTTGAACATCGCGAACTGTACAGGCACGATTCTTCTTGCTCTCCTCCTTCTCCTCCTTCTCCTCGTTCTCTTCCTCGTTTGATAAAATCACGCTCGTTGTTCTTTCCCCACCTTCCTACCCTATTGTTGTTAGTTTTTGTTTTAAACTCGCACTATCCGTTCACGATTTCTAAATAGAGAAAGAACTTGGCGAATACGAGCTTCCAGGTTTATCGCCATATTACCATCCAGCCTCGCCTTTTACGACTATCATAAAGTTTCCAAAGCAGCACAAACAAGCCCAGTTGGTATCCTAAAAATGTATACATATTTTACGCCTTCCACCTCTCTCTCACCCCCTAACTTGGCCTTTAAAGCTTAAACACATATCTCTTTATGAATACCCATTATTTATATCGTAAAAACTAAACAAAAAGTTAACTAAACTATATGCTATTTGGTTTTAGTTAGTTAAGGTGTCTTAGTAAGAATATCCAGGATGATAACTTTGATTTTTAAATTCAATCACGAACGAACCCCTTTATCCCTCTTCTTCCCATTCTTCTTTCTTTTCTCGCAAGCAAAATTACAGCTGATTTAAATTAAAATATCTATGTGGATATTGTAGAGATATTACGAATGTTAAATATGACGAATTTTTGTTAACAAGTGATACGATTAAAGATTGAAAGACAGAGAGATATTGCAGAAATGTTTATTACTCGAACAGTGATATTTTATTGGTTAGAGAATATTTAAATCGATTTAACAAATATTTTCGTATCAACGACAAAGCCGAGGGAGTTGATGGGAAGGGAGTTGTACCGTTGTCAGGCATTTTGTTATTTTTTTATCTTGGTCGTTTGTTTAAGATATAGAAGAACCTTAGAAAGAGATAGAAGGGAAAGAAGAAGCACTTTGCTTCTCATCTTCGATGTGTTCTCAGGAAACATTGCAAAAGGGATGGTTGGTGGTGGTAAACTCTTCCTCTTCCCCCATCCTCCAGGAAGGAGTCTTGAAATCAACTTCCTTTTTTTTTTTTGGAACCTGTAGTTGATTCTTTTAACTTAAAGATAATAACTTTCACGATAGAAGTTATCGACAATTTAAATATTTTTCTGGAATATTTTATTTGTGTTTTTAATGCAGGATTATTAAAAAATATTGAATAATAAGACTTGCATGGTGTATTCATCAAGCATCGTTAAATAAACTAACCAATTGGATTGCCAATAGTTCTGTGATCGCAAAGTAGGAATCTGGTTTTTTTAATTTTTCTTATAGGCACGAATTGAATTATAAAATGTTGACGTATTCTGCAAATGGACTTTTAAGATAATTTTTAAAATAAAACGATCCAATTATATCTAAGGATAGATTTAAACTCGTCATTTTATCTTTTATTTATCATATTTTGAAGGACAACACAGAAAGAAAGAGATATACATCCCCTGTTATTAGATTTTCCAATTGATGTTATCTTTTTTGTCCCTTCTTGTGATTCGATTAAGGGAAAGGCGCTCAGCTGGGCTGTTAACAGTCTCGACGAGCATTTAAGAGAATTCCATAAAAAATTTCAAAATGGTAGCAACGTGGATGAGTAGGTAGGGATGAGGATGAGGGTGAGGGTGAGGGTGAGGATGGTGGGAGAAAGGAGTTACAAAGTAAGAGCTATCACTGCCGATTTGAAAGTCTAAAAGAGAATTACTTGTTTATGAGAGAAAGCGAGGTCCGAGCTTTTTCACCGCGATACACAGCCCAGCACCTGTTGGAATACAAAGCCCAGTCTCGTCGAGTGCAGTCATCTCCGCTTTCGTTCGTAAATAAGTGAAAGATATTACCGACTGGCTGCAGTAATCCTTTAAAAGCTTTTACAAAAGTACGGATTTCTATTATAATTCAGGTAGCCTCTTTTTTTTTCTTCTTTTCTTTTTTTATTCGTCAAGTGACAGTTATACATTTTTATACTAGCGGATAAAAGAAGGACAGTTATCAAAGTATATACATATATAAGTATACATACACACACACACACACATATATACACAGATAGATAGGAAACGAACAGATACTTTTGAATCAATTTATTAATTAATTGGATTTTGGATTTTTTAAATAACTTTTATGGATATGTTAGGTGTAGTAAACACTATTATCAAAGTATATACGTGTATAGGTACACACACACATGCACACACAGACAGATAGGGAATAGACAGATAGATACTTTTGAATCAATTTATTAATTAATTGGATTTTGGATTTTTTAAANAGATTCAGAGTTACCTTTTCTTTGAATACTCGACGTGTTTATGTAAAAGAAATGTAAAAAAGTAAGAAGAGAAATCTAAGAAAGTTTTGCCACTGTTCTTGGAAGGAAGAAAGATACTTTTACGAAAGAGAATCTCGTACGTGTCTCTTTCGAAAGCCGAAAGAAGACTATCCTGAAGAATAATACCTTGTGTAGAAATCTGATTTATAATTCTGATCGTTGAGAATTATTAATGCGAGAAGTTTATGAAAGATCGAATCTCGTCTGAGTCTTGGAAATCTTACAAGACGAACTCCAGATCCTTGTTTATAGTTTCTTTTATATCTTTTTCGTTAGAAGCAAGAAAGAAAGAACGAATGAACGAACGAACGAAGGAGTAGAACTAGGTGGGGAATGGGAAATGAGGAATGGGGGAGAAAGGAGTATTCGTTCTTCTAAAAGAAGAATAAAAGTTAACTGGGACGAATAAAGAAAAAGGAGAAAGAGAAAATACAAAAATAAGAATAATATTTTATGGATGTTTACGATAACGCAAAATCCCGAATACTTTTTCGATCGGACCCTCCCTCCTCGGATATTTCCGTCTGCTAAGAATTTTCTAAACGAAAGTTTCTGCTTCAGCTTTGAAGTAAACGTGAGCATAAACGTTACCCGATGGTAGCACACTTGTAGAGTTTTGTCGTCGAACTTCTTACTCTTCCTCTCCTTCATTCTCTTCCATTCTCTCTCTGTCAGTTCGTATAGAGTTGGGTATATACGAGAGCTATTTCGTTTACAGCGCGTTAGAGTTTCTCAAGATTTCGTTCGACCGAAAGTAATTAAATTCGTGGTATGGCAAATTCTATCTTAGAATTTCTATATGCAGATAATATAACGATGCAATATCTGAGAGTAATACGAAACTGATGTTCCTTATCGTGGAACAATTTAATTTGATATCGATGTTAATTGTTGGAAGAAATTCAAAATAACAGAGTTCAATAAGAAATAATTGACCTCTGTGTTAGGATTGGTTTCTTTTTGTAAATTAATTTTTCATTCTCATCAATGTAATAATTACAATTGTACGATAAACAGCATTGACGTTGGAGTATATTGAAATAACAGAAGATATTTAGTATCGTCCTTATCGTTTATGTTTGTCTTTTGAATATTTTTATACACAGAATAACGTGCCAATTCTTAAACCTAAAACAAAACTGATATTCCTTATCACAACTTAAATTTGATGTATCGACGTTAAAGTTGCCGAAACAAATTCGACTAAACAGGATTCAATGGTAAAAGATTTGTTTCAGTTTTTTTGGGGGGTTTTTTCTCTATCAATTTTCATTCTCATCTACGTAATAATCACGATGCCACGATAAATAACGTTCACGTTGGACTATATCGAAAGAGCAGCAGGCATTTAGTATCGTCCCTATCGTTCGCGTTCGTCTCTTGAACAATGGAGTAATTAAATTTTGATTAATCGATTCGTTCCTTTATGCAGAAACGATCATTACGGTGGTCACTGTTGGTCCAGCATATATCTCTATATATATATATACAATATATACATACACACATAAACACATATAAACGAGATAGACCATGATTCTTCGTCAAAAATGGCCGTGATTTGTCGTCTGTCGGTGATTTAACGTTCCAGTCCGAGCTTGTACTACTCGTTATTTAATACGTTTCCCAATTGTCTATTATTCGTTCTAAGTAATATTATCTCTTATTTTTAAACTAGAAAATAATCTAAAGTATGAAATGGAACTGTTGATGAATCTATACTAGCCACGTTTGAAACTTGCCAACAGGAGCTAACACATTTATAACATTTGTCAATGATACCATGTGTGTATGCAGTTATTCCAAAATATTTCAAGATTAGAGTCTAAAGATATCCCATTTTAAATCCCACTGTACCTCTGAAGAATATTAACGAATTTTTCTATAATTAAGACCCATTATGTTCCTTATAGGAATAATTAATAACTGGACAAAATAGTTTTGTCAAAATATTTTTCATTTAATCCACATTAACTCTGACACAGCAATCCTTAGATGAACCATAACAACAACAACAACACTCTTAGGTACTTTACTTTTCTTTTCTTTTTTTCTTCCTTCTTGGATGAACCTTTGGTCTTATGCAAGGACTGGGCTCTTCTCCCAACTCCTCTTCCCCTTCCCACTGCCTGTTTTTTTCCATTTAGCGAGTCCAAGTCTCTGAGATTCTTTTACTTGGGTGGTTTGAGTTTAGCTCAGCGAATCAGGGAACTAGGATAAATGCTACATAATCCGACTGGTCCTGATTGCTTCGCGGCAGAGCCGAGGTTATCGTCAAATCCGCATGGAGACCTTCATGTCTGGTATTCGGTATCGAGCTTGATGCACATACATGCATATATACATACATACATACACATACATACATGGTTAACTATAAAGCTAGACCAACCAGTGTACAGGGAATGCCAGATCGAGATGGACGTTGTTCGTTAAAGAAAGAAAAAGTTTGTTTTATCTGTTAGGTTTTTTTTGGAAGAAGGCTGGAAGTATTCTTCCGAGGCTGAAAATGTATTCGGTCATATATTTTATTATTTCGCGATTCGATGAGACGAAAGAGAGAAAAAAAGAGAGAGAGGAGAGTCGAGGTTGAATTGAGGCCGAATCGATAAATGAAATAAACTTTCTATACTTTCTTTCTTCTTCCTACATTTGTTTCTATTTTTATTTTTCTATTATTCATTTTTCGAGTATCGTATTTTTCGTCTATTAAATGTGTATATTCTGTGACTAATAAATAAAAAAAGATAAAGATAAAGGGAAGTTTGGAAAATATTTCATAGAAAATACTTTATAGGTAATTATTATTAAATTAATAAGTATTTATATAAAATAAAGAAAAATATATAAAATAGTATTAGTTAATATTAAGTTTGGATAAAAAAAAATACTATACACATTAAATACGTGATTTAATATAACATATTCTCCTTTTTCCTGTCATGTGTTATTCATTATCAGTATATTGTATTATTATTATTATTATTATTATTATTATTATACCATATTTTTGTATTATTAAGAGAAAAGAGCAGTAGAGAAAGATCATTATGCGGTTAGTTCTCGATGAAAACGAGCGAGAGAGTACAAGCCTTGAGTTTCTCTTTCTTTCTCTCAACGGAGCAGCAAATGAAAACAGAGAAGGTTGCTTCTCCCTGGCGTATAGTTACGAAAATATTTGGAGAAGTCACGGGATCGTAATTAAAAGTGCGCGTCTATAGTTCACATCGGCTTAAAGCTTTTACTTGCTAATTAAAATTTTCTCAAAATAACATGGTCTACAGGGAGAGGAAAGAACGGGAGGGAGTAGGTTGGTTTTTTTTTTTGTTTCCTTCCTTGAACTCCTCCACCATACTCACCTCTACCCTGTGCCCCAGACAAGAATGAGAATCGACACAAAGGGCATGGAAATTACAATGACAGAAACTAACATGTTACTTTTCCACGGTTATACTAACGAAATAAATTCGAGTAGTAATTGCTTTTGGAGAATTCAACTCCCCCACCCCTTTTTTTTTCATCTTATTGCATTTAGAAAAATCTAAAATCAATCAAACGTATAATAAAGTTGTCAGAGTGCTTTTTGCGAAGGCTGTTTATAGAGGAACAACGTGTAGCTACGTATTCGCGTAGAAAGAGTTGAGAAATAAAATTGTCGGGGAAATCCCTGGGGCGAGACTGAAAGGATGAGAGAGAAAAAGAGAGGCGAGAACAGACAGGACTTGTTCAAAGCTCGCGCTAAAAGGAACGTCCGGAATTGGTTAATTGAATTCTTTTTTAGGTGCTTGTAGAAGCGGAAATTCGCATGACGATGGTAGTATTTGCCCAGTTTTATGGCTATTCTGGATATCAATTGTTCGTCCTAGCCTAACATAAATTTTAATTATATACATGGATAAATAATAATGAACGAGGTATCTTTCAAAGTGTGTTTTATTTCAATTAAATAAAAGTTACCACGAGTATCGTAGTAGATTCTGTTTACAAAATCATAAACATAAGATATTTCTTATGCATTTGAGATAAAATATTAGATCAAATATCTCAGATTAATCTAAACGAAGGTCATCGACACTTGACACTGACTTTTAATTTCAAACGCACGTGTCCACTCAAAAGTCTCATTCATTCATTCTTTCTTTCTCTTTCCAGCATAATTCCAATAATAAATAATGAAAACTTTTGATTGGGTATGATCAGATTACAAGTAGATTACAACACTTATTGAAAATTGTAATAAATGTGTAAGAAATGAAAAATATATTCCAATTGTTTTACATCTTTGTCAGAAGTAAGAATATCTTTGTAGGAATGGTTAGATTGTTCAACAGGATCGTCGAAGAGGACGGGTAGGTCGATTATCGAAACGTCTGTTTTCCGATCGAACGATTATTCGTGCCAAACGATGCATTAGGAACACGTGTTCGCGATCGAACTTACACGGGGTATACGGCGCGAAACTGCAACGCGACGAACGTGTGCTGGGTAAAAGCTCATTGTGTGCCATTGATTTCGCTGCTGCTGTCGGATAAACTGGCTAATGATTCTAGCTCCAATGAAATTCAATTAAAAAGCTTAACTAACTCTCTACATAGGGGATTCTACTGGAAAGGAAAAATATTTTTCTCTCTTCTTTTTTTTTTTCTCTTTTTATTTACCCTGCACGATACATTTTTTTTCTTCTTCTTTTTATTTTCATAACTTTTAGTTTCAATTGGATATAAGATTTATTTATGTATTAGATTGTCAAGTATGAAATAGAGCATATTTTTAATTCAATTATGTGTATGTTTTTGTTTCATTTCATATTTGACAAACTTGATATAATCTTGTTTTCCATTAATAAATGATGCAGTGTATATTTTTTATTGAAAATATCCAAATATATAATAGTTAGGCCTATTATATATTTTTTTAAATATATTTTGAAGTCCATGCTCTTGGTAAATGTGTTTTATAACATTGATGTTTCTTATCGATCGATCGATATCCATTCTCTCCCCTTGGTTAGAAGATAAATGATTTTAATTCGGTTGGTGCAGGTAAACCGGTAGGTCGATCAAAATCTGATATCCCGGTGGGCCAATCAGCATTGCGTTTGCGACCAACATCGAGTGTTATGTAAATTTTTATCGATTTTCCTCGTTCTCCCTTTTTCTCCCCATACTCCTCCCCACAGCTTTGTTCATCGGCAGGATTGCCGTCCCGCTCATCTCCTACGGAATATCGATCTCCGTTGCCTTTTTTTTTTTGCAGTCATTTCCTATCGCGAAATACCGCGAATCAAAAAGAATCAAATCAGGTCCCATCACCCTCCCAGCCCTGTTTGGATTAGGGAATTTTTCCCAAACAGTTGTATCCTCCATCCCCGTGAGTTTTTCTTTTTTTATTTTATTTTCTTTCCAAAACAAAAACGAGATAATAGGCTGCACATTTTGCTTTTGATGCTATAGAAGAAAAAAACACATAAACCCTAGACGATTAAGTTTAACTAATGGTTTCTCGTGTTACGTTGATATTCCATTATTTGTGATATTAAAAAATTAAAAAAGAAAATTATAATTTATAAATATTAAAACGTATCATACTAATTCTCATAAGTCGTTCAATTCTGAATCGTTAACTTGGTTTTCATTGTAAAAGTTTCAACGTTGTTAAACATGGAAACAGTGTCCACGATACACACAAACAATACACGCACACATACGCATGCATACACACAGACAGACAACCCAATTCGTGTTTTCATTAAAAACGAGTAAAAGTAAAGCTTCGCAGGAAATGAATCGCGATAAGGGTTTGGAATTTCTTTTCTCGTTGACTACTTCTCTACAGAAGTAAGTAAGGTCTCTCGTTCAGGATAGTAATATGAAAAGAAATCCCTGAAGGTTGATATCGTCGCGTCTGCGGTGGCCGTTTTTTTTCTTTTCTTTTCCATTCTAGAATCGAACTACCAACTATCTTTATTTTCTCGAAGCTTTATCCCGTGGGGATGCAAAGTGCGAGTCGGTCGACGGATCGATTTCAATTTGGGCTACAAATTCCACACCGGAACGAGAATGCGTGTCTGTGTGTGTGTGTGTGTGTGAGAGAGAGAGAAAGAGAGAGAAAGAGACTTTGTTCAACTGTAATTGAATTAAAAGACTGCTTCTGCTTCTGCTGCAGCAGCTTCTTAGAAGCTGCAGAAAAGAAAAATGAAATGATGAAGGGGAAATAAGACACATGATCGATCT
>JACGTP010000032.1:856819-889575 GCA_023678845.1 Mischocyttarus mexicanus | reverse complement strand
TAAAAGACTGCTTCTGCTTCTGCTGCAGCAGCTTCTTAGAAGCTGCAGAAGAGAAAAATGAAATGATGAAGGGGAAATAAGACACATGATCGATCTAGGAACGTTTAAATTTTCTATTTAATCGTTGTTATCATCATCATCATTATTATTATTTTATTATTATTATTATTATTATTATCATTATTTTTGTCTTTTTGGAAAACTAATCAGATTTACCGTTCGATTAATCAAAGTCTAATTCGTTGGATGGAATAAATAGGCGGACGTTATACGGGCAGCTTTCAAGCGTAAATCCATCGAGCCGAATTACGTGTCGATATAATAACCATTATATAACACACAAGCTTCGTTTTCGTCGACAAGTTGTTTCCTTTGATTAGCCAGGAAGAGTGGGGACTGAGGGCTGAGGGCTGAAGTATGATGGGGGGGTGGCAAAAAAAGGGGATACCAAGTTATGGAGTAAAGGAGGATAATTAAAAAATCTGACTAATTTTTCTATATTTTATATTTATGGTATAAACACATACACACACACATACACACATATATATAGGATATTGTAATTTTCTTTTACTATACATACGAGTATATGTTGCACACGTTTGACGATATCAACGATATGGGTTCGCAGAGAGAGGTGTAAGTGAAAGGACAAATGAAGTACAGTCGAATGGATACATTAATTAAACCATTACAGTACTCTCCTCCTCCACCATCCACACTCCACCTTTACATCTACGAAATCTAGCTAGGTGAATCTTTTGAATTCCAACAGAATAAATCGTGTGAAATGCATCTTTTACATATATTCGATTAAATATGTTTGCTTCATCTGTTTTCTCTTGAAATTATCTCCATCGTTAAGTGCAAAAAAAACGTAGCGAATAAACCTGAATTAAAAAATAAAAAGTCTCGAGTTTCGTGGCAAAAACACAGGGGAAGGAAAGTTGATGAAATGATTGAAAGACACGATGATGTTTGATCATTTTGAGGGATAGGAGAGATAAAATATTTTCTATTTGAAAGAAAATAAGAAAGGGAAGGAATGATGAGTGAATTAATTGTTAGGAAGTACTAGAACAAGTATTAAATCTTTATACTTTGGGTGTTCTTGTTTCGATGAACATTGGAGAGAAGATTTAATGAAGGATAACGGCCTCGCATCGTTGAGAACCGAAAACCATTGAGACTTTGCCGAGTTAGTTATACTAAGTTATCAAGTAAACGTTAATGTACATCTAAAACCGTATTCTATGAAGCGATGATCCTGTAGTAATCAATTTTCAGATCGTAGATCATGTTTATTACGTTCCTGAGATTCGATCATTAACGTTGATTCCAGTGTATTCCAGTGTATTCCACATTTTTCTAATTGTAAAACTCCACCATGGTTTATTCCTTCCAAATTTGATCAATAATTCTTTACCCTAAAATGACGTTTCTCATTCAACATAAGAAGATAAATGTCAATTTGTTTTAAAACAAAGTTCTCATAGAAAATATTATTCAGGATTTATAAACACGTGTGTACGAGATTTCAAAATAAATTCATCTTTCGTTAATCGAATTTAATGAACGTTTCAAATTGTTCCTGTACAATAATTGACTATTATAAATTTGTATCATAATAATTACTTTTCCCTCTTCCTTCCACCCTTATTTTTGTCTCTTTTATTCTCTGTTTTCCCTTAGAGATAATTTACATTTTGTAGATTTAGTTTTTGTTTTTTTAAATAATCCTAACGATGTTTGGTCAAACATTTTAGTTGAAAAACAAAAAATAGTTGAAGAAACATAGATGTTTATTAAATATTATTTTAGTTTATAGATTTTATTTAGTTTTGTTTTTATTTTTCCTTTTGTTTTGTTGTTTTTTTATCACTAGCAATTATTATCTCACCGAGTGTAAACGTATTCTCGACGTCGTTAAAAAGTTTTGCAAAAACTTTATGAAAACGCATTGAAATGTACGTTTTAAACGTGGAAAATTTTTGTTACCAACCCGAACGAATATTGTACTGCTACTAACCTGGATAACAATAAAGCATAGTTCGACACGAGAGAATAACCAACGCGAATGTGTATCCCCCATCAAAATATAATTACTTATTATTACAAAGTTTAATTTGCAAATAAATGCAAATGGTGGAATAGTGGGTTGACGGGGTAGGGTAGGGTTGGATGGAGTAGAGGAATGGTTTAATAATTAATTAAAACAAGGAATATTATATCTTTGAAATTCGTAATACCTAATTATTCGAAAAGAAACGAGACCTGAAGAAAAAAAACTCATTTAATAGATTCCTATCTTTCTTTCTTTTTCTTTTGCATCTCGTCAAGATTACAGTTTAGATTACAATTGAAATTACATGTTGTAATTTTTTAATAGAAACTGACAGGTATCCTCAAAGACCAGAATCTTTAGGATCTTTGGAAGAATCAACATCACAGTTTTTGTGTTTCTTTTTACCAGATGGATATGTCCCATCTATGTTACTAATTAACAATCCAACATGGTGTGTGTTAAAGACATGGTACATTTGAGGTAACTGTTAATAATAATAATAAGAAATATGCATCAATTAGGAAAGTCCCTAGATTCTCTTGAACCGTGATTAACTAAACAGGAGGGTAAAAAAAGGTACGAAAGTGTTATGACCTAGGAAGGAAGAACAGCTGTAATAAAAAAATGAAAGTATGAATAAAATAGATAAAAAGGAAAGAAGAAGGAGAAGAAGAAGGAGTATGCAAGAGAGGAGTAGGGGTGGAATAGGTATAGGAAGCCCGAGAGATATGTATAAAAGTGTTCGGCCGTGTAATAACAAAAGGGTTGATATTTTTCCCTGATGGAAAAGGTGTCGATACTCTCGTACAGCAGATGGTAGGGGGTTGCCCAGGAGACACAGGATACCTCGTAGTATCCTGTCGACGAGGATATATGTATACTCGATAGACGCCACCCTTCCTAGCATCTAAAGAAATACATTATTCCAGACGCAAGATACACACCAACGGTGTGTCGGGACTTTAATGGAATTTTAGTATCGGGATTCGTAGAGTTCTCTTTTTCTCTTTGTTTTTCCTCTTCCAGTCCCCCACCCATTCAACCCTCACCATTCTACCCAACCCCTGTGTATTCCAATGGCATTCCAGTTGGAACGACAAGTACATAGACGCTTAGTTTTCTTCCTTCTGTTTTCATCGATGATTTACTCAACGCCGGAATTCGTTGCATTTCGGTCCAACTATCGATCGATTGATCTCTTCTCGACGAGCATGCGACGAATGCCATCAGTCTTTCCGAAGTAAATGCGAAAAGTAAAAGCGTCGAAGTAAACGGAGCGAATGTAGGAGGGTTCGTGGATTGTAGGAACGGGGAAAAAGACGAGAGAGAAATAAAAGTAAAAATAGTTGAAAGAAAGTAAAGCGAGTTGGAAAATCCATTTCCTGTTACATGTTATTTTGGGACTAGGTAGAATGAAGTTCGTTCGTAGGGGATATTCGGAAGAACGAAAGTCATTAAGAGGAAAGTAGGAAGGAAATAAGAGTGGAGGTGGTGATGGGGATAAGGGTTGTAGGAGGCTGCGTTAGACGCGAACGAAATCGAGAAAAGTATTTAAATAATCAAATAATCAACATTTCGTGCCAGGATTGATAATCGCGCGTAATGTTTCCCCGAAAACGATATTCGTGTAATCCAACCTGTGGTTAATCCACTATCGAATATCCCAGATTCTATATCGCATAATACGCGAACAAACGAAGCGTTTCAACCACGAACTTACCTCAAAGGATTAAAGCGGCACCATCCTCAGTCCAATATACAGGTTTGAGTATGTTTACATAAAGACCTCAACTAACTCTTTTAAATTATTTGTTTGACGAAAAAACTTGTTTCTAATTAAAGGTTGCATGATTATTTAGTAGAAAAACACATAGTTTATTTGATTTTATTTTCCTAGCAATTAACTCGCAGTGATGTTGCAATGCTTCTCGAAACCACAATCTCACAATTTCACAACGCATTACTCGATACAGTACAGGGTATTTAAATGTGTTAGTAGAATTTTAATTAAGAATATTTTGTAATTTTTAATATGTATTTTAATATTGTTATTTAATTATTAATACTGTAATGAAATTTATCTGAAATTTCTGATACATGAAAGACTTAAACTAGAAAATATCTGTTAAAAAGTATACCACACATTGGAAAGAAAACTAGGTCATTGATACAAAAGTAGACCAGTGGTACTAACATGGTTAATTGTTATTTGAATAAATGGTAATAATCAATACGTGTTCAATGCATTGAGAGAAAGATGTCTAGCGAATGGTAGGTTCAAGTCAAATAAGATAAACATCGATTGTACGCGAATCGGTTGCTTTCTTTTTGACTCGTTTCATTTTCTTTTCTTTTCAAATATAATCTCGTGTATGTCAGAATTATTTCATAGTGATGTATAATCTCAACTATATCTCGACAAGTGATCACTCTCTTCTTTTATTTATTTCTTATCACTCAAGTATTTTTGTATTTTATTTTTTACATAGAAACACATTTAGAGTTGCTACCAAACCGAAGAAGGTGGATAAGAAAAGAAATGTTTTTTTCCTACATTTCTCTGTTTCTCTAATCTTTGATTCCTTCTTTCTTTCTCTCTCTTTCTTTCTTTCTCTTGCAACTACGAATACTTTTCCACTTCACCACGATTCTTTCTACACTCTTCCCACCCATTTCCTACCACCCTCATACATGGAGTGCGTACGTGACGATGCATTTACATAACGTTGCTGCAAATTGTCAATGCGGCCAACTTTAAAAATAAAATATGCACTGCGCTGTTCTTCGCAGAAGCAAGAAATAAAGAAAGAACGAGAAAGAGAGAGAGAGAGAGAAAGAGATAACGATAGATTGTAGTTGGTGTTGCTGACGGTGTGCAAAAGGATAATAGTGGAGGTTGGATGGGTGGCTAGAAACGGCTAGGACGAAAGGACTGAAAAAAGAGGGAAGAAGTTTTTTTCCCCCTATTCTTTCTTCCTTTATCTCTCTCTCTCTCTTTCTTTCTCGTTCGCACAAACACCACAAAAGCAGTAGCAGGTGGATGACTGGGTGGAAGGGTTTGCCGAGAGACCGGCAACTGGGAGAAAAGGGTGGCCGTGATTTAAGGGGCTGTGCAGACGAATAAATTTCGCCAAGTCCCAACGTGTGTTCGTAGAAAAAAAAAAATCAAAAAAAGGTGGAAGTTTGCACGCGTCTCGCGCGAATGTCTATGCACGTACGTACACATGTACATATACATATATATATATATATATATATACATGTATATATATAAATATATATATACATGTATATATATAAATAAATACATATACACACGTATCCAAACGAAGGAGAACGTTTGCCTGTCCGGTAAGAACGCATTCACAACCCCCCACCCACTCACCCATGTGCGAAAAAGGTGAAGGCGTTTCGTTGCTCTGGATTCTTTCTCTCTTTCTCTCTCTTTTTAGTTTCTTCCTTTTAGCGTATTCCTTTACACGTTTTTTGCCCGATGCTACTACTCTTTGATTCAACATCTTTCTTTTTGGTTTCTCCCTTTTACACTATTTCGTACATCTCATTATTTTTTCTCTTTTTAACCCCTCTACTTCCCCTGCCCCCGACTAAAAGTATACCAAGCGAGTTGTTTCTGTTTACCAACGGTCAGCTTAGAACGAATGTAGTACTTAAAAGCATCGCGTAACCTCGAGCTACGTTAAATCTATGCCATACTTGCTCTCTAACGACGGGGTAGGTTTGCTTATTATTGCGAAATGCGAAACGTGAAATACGAATGCAAATTGAAATGGGAATATAAAAGTGTTTTGAATCTTATGGAATGAATGTTGTTCGATAATTTTCCAATTAATGGTGTTTCTTATTTGATTCATCAAAACTGAACTTTATCATGTACGGTCAAATGAATTATATTTTCTGTATAAATGTAAAAAAATAATAGATTTCTTGTTATTCTTCAAATTAATATATCCTAAAATGTCAGAGTATGTTTAGATATTAAATTGAACAAGGGTAATAATATTGAAGAAATTTATTGCAGGTATAATAATCGATGATAACGTTGAGTTTACATTTTTGTTGTGTCATAATAAATATCAAAGAGATAATAAATTGTTGAGAGAGAGAGAGAGAGAGAGAGAGAGAGAGAGAGATCATCGACCACCAGCTACGCGAGAAGGATCGTTCTTAAGTTACGCAACAGATTGACGTTAACAAGTTATGGCAAGAGCACGACATCGATGCTACATCGTTTTCTCTTTCTTATACTTCATCGTTAGAACAGGACTCTCCTAGTTTGTGTAACACGTAGGAATCTCACGTGGCATGGTAAATTTCTACTCGTTAATATGGAATCTTGCTTATGTCAATCTGACACGTGTTTGGAACTTATTCCAACTTATTTACAAATTTCTCATCCCTTTTCTTTCATTCTTTCGAATAGTATCGTAGTTTTTGTTTCATTCTTTCCAACGTGGAATATAAAATTTTCGTAAGCAAGTATAAAATGAATAAGAAGTAGAATAATAAGAGAAAAAAGTAATGGAAGAAGAGAGGGAGAAAATAATAGAAAGAAAAGAAGTAAAAGTAAATCTTCTTAGTTTTCATTTCCCTTATTTCGTATGAAAATAATATGACTACAAGCGGTATCGTTTCATGGAAAAGTTGCAAAGTACGTGAACAGAACTTAAAAAGAAGAAGAAGAAAATGATGATGAAGTTTCGAGTTAGAATATGGAACGACTCGTAGGAAAATAAGTCAACGCGAGAAGGGATGATGATATTGAACAAAAAATTAAAAGAAGAGACGTTTCGATGGTGTCTATTGGCCGTGGCAATACCGTATACGATTTGACACACTTTGACTTCTACATAGAAATCACATCTTTTGCTCAAATACACCGTGATAGTATTTTATAGATGCATTAACTATATATTTGCATTCAACGTTTTACAATTTAAGTAGTTCAAAATGCTCCTTATGCACCAATGACTAACACCATGACATTACAGGATAATAAACTGTGACCAACATGAGAGAGTCAAAGTGTTAAAGACATCGTACGACATCGGTGGATGAATCGAGTATACGATGAGAACGTTTCGCGTATACTCAGTTTTCGTTCATTTTACTTATCTCCATACGATGCGTCATGCATTCACCCTTTCAAAGCTTTCTCTTGGTTTCTCGGTGAGGCGCAATTGCCGTGCGCACAAATCTAGATATATGACTTCATATATATGCACAAATACATATAACTGTAGAAGATAGTTGGTTGGTAGATACGATACATGTATGCGTAGGAAAGAGAGAATATAAACGTGTGGGTATCCAGTAGTAGTGTTGCTATACAGAGCTGACGATGCGTTTAATTAAACCGGCTGTCGCTCGTCTCTTGGCATTGTTTCCACGGGCCTGAAAAGTTCTGTCCTGGACCACTGCTCCATTGTTAAG
The DNA here is from genome assembly GCA_023678845.1 of Mischocyttarus mexicanus. Classification (NCBI taxonomy): domain Eukaryota; kingdom Metazoa; phylum Arthropoda; class Insecta; order Hymenoptera; family Vespidae; genus Mischocyttarus; species Mischocyttarus mexicanus. Next base: position 882,059 of record JACGTP010000032.1, on the reverse strand, counting down.
TTCAAACTCTCGTTTGCGCGTACGCCGTGCCGTACCGGAGCGGTACCGGAGCAGAGCAGCAGCAGCAGTAGTACCGTGTGCCGTGCGCACTCGACAGACAACAATGCACCGTTATTTGTTGCTCATTTGACGGACAACAGAAACATATCAGTCAGTCGCTTCTACCCTTCGCGCTTATACGCATGTGTTACATATGTACCCTATCCCCCCCTCTTTCCTCCCTTATCCCTCACCCCAGTATTTGCATTCGTATGCACTCGTATGTATATAACTCTTTCTTCTTTTAACTCATTCTCCCCACTCTTATGTTAGTCGTTATTGCAGAACTCCACAACAGTGTGGTGAAGAGAGGAAAAGAGAGAGGAGAGGAACAGGCGCACGCCTCTCGTGCTGAAAATTCGTCGTTGATGCGTGCTTATAAAAAGAAGGTACAAATAGATACTCTCTACAATACCCACCACACCCCCGCTATGAATCAACGCGCGTGCAACTGTACCTTTTTTTTTTTTTTTGCTTGCTTTTGTTTTGGTTTGCTTTTTTATCTTCTTTACTACTTGTTTCGCGTACACCAACCCCGTGGTTGGTTGGTAGGTATACTCGAAAACAATTTTGCTGGAAAAATTACGTCGGAGAACAGGGTGGGAAGAGGTGGAGGAAATAAAAATGAGAATATGTTTGGAGTACTAGAAAATATTTGATATTTCGATACTGGTATTTATATCCTCGAGGTTTGTTATCCTTTTCCAATCCGAATTTGTTTTCGTAATTACTAATTAAATTATAATATAATACAAGTGGAAAATAATAATAATAAATTTGAGTATATATATATGTGTGAGTGTGTGTGTGTGGAATAAACTAGCTGATGTTTTAATCCTTAACATTTTGACTGCCACGATGGTCATTTATTAAACCCTGACGTAACCCTGATGCATCATTGGTTTTGTTTAAGTTTGTGTGACGGGAGTGATTCTTTATTGCATTTATTGTTCATGTGGTTGGTGTAGGAACACTTAAATCAGAACGCCAAACTTTGCCTGTACCTGGTAAGAAGAGTACTTGGACCGTTAAGGGTTAAATCGTATTGAAGAAACTCTGTAGGAGGATTCCTAAGTTGGGAAAAGGAAGGAAAAGGGGTAGAAGGAGTAGGAAAGGTAGGAGGAAAGAAGAGCATCATCTGTCTGTGTCTAGATTCTCTGTTTATAGAGTAAATTTCCGTCTTTCGCAGCCGGTTCGTTTCCGTTTATCGATACTGACCTAATTTCTCCCTTTTCTTCTACCCCACCCTGTTCCACCAATACAACCAGTCTCTGGCCCATTGAACGGAATATTTTTCGACGCATTGCAAAGAAACTCCGAGATTTCCACCGAGTAATAATCAGAGTTTCTCTTGGAAAAAAGAAAAATAAAGATAGAGAAAAGTCATTTCCATATCGTTCGAAATAATTGATTCGTTTGAGAAAACAAAAAACAGAGAAGTTTTGTTTTATCGTGAAAAGATAATTTCTGTCTTTGATAGATGGAAAAGATAATTGTTCGATCGTGAACTACAAGTTGAAATAGTTCTTTTTCTTTTATCGTTTGTTATCTTTTTAAATCTTTAGTGGATGTAGTAAAATAGTCGTCGTGCATTTACCAAGAGACAATACAACCGGTAAATTATTTTTCCAAGTGTAAGGAGAAAAAAAAGGAGTTGAATTTTTGCTCGGCTTGGTGCAATGCATTGCAATGCAATGCAATGCAATGCAATGCAATACAAAAGGGTGTAACGCATTGGAATAACGAGAGTTAACATATGCGATCTCATTTCTGTTTTTGTCTGGAACATTTGCCGGAGATACTATGGGTGTTGCAGTATTCTCTGAAGCACATAATGTGTTAATCCGTTAAACCAATGGATCGTAATTCGATGCTCGCAGCTTTTCTATTTTCCTTTTAGAAAAATCTATCTTTCTTTCTCTTTCTCTTTCTTATCGTATCCTTGTCCAATTTAATTAAAAACAAATAGATAGTATATTAAATTAAACCGGTGTAATAATAATTGTTAAACTTTGCTTTAGCACGCCTTTTGCCACTGTAAAAGATAGAAGATCAAGCTTAGCTGCTTGCGTTTCAATCTCACGGTTTCTTAACTTCTCGAGAGATACTTTGCGGATCGACAGTCCGTAGAAAACGACGTTGCTTTCCCACTGGTTCCTTGATTTTCTCTAACTTATTTACAAGTAAAGAGGTTCGGTTAAGAGGTGAGGTGTCTTAGATTTATTTGAAACTTTACACATTTGTAAGAGTATATTACAACTATCCATTTACATCCCAGGAATAAAGGTAGATACCAAACGTAGAAATTTAACTAATCAGTCAAACACTAATGAATATATTTTAAGTAGTAAATACAAGTTATTGAGTAATGTAACTTGTAACAACTCTACTTTTAATTACTCTGTAACTTCTAACTTTTTTGTTATTTTAAAGTACTTTGTATTGTGACACGTCACTATAACCCAGTTCTCTTGTTAGTAAACAGTATTTAGCTTATAGGATATAACTTAGTTGTAAAATCTTTTAGAATCTATTAACGTGGTTTAGGGGGTTAACACTTAGGTGTCTAGTTCGTTACACGTTATCCGTTTCATCGGTTCTGTGTAGATACAAATTAACAAGAGGACTTAGAGAGAGAGAGAGAGAAAATTGAAATTCGAAAGATAGAATATAAACCTTGGAAGATATTTCTAGGCAAAATTCCAATCTAAGAACTGATTTGGTATCCACTCTCGTTGACGATGCCTCCTCGATTACGTTCGCTTCAACGACGAATAATTTTATTATTTTCCATAGTCGAATCGTCGCCGTCGAATAGTCGCCATTGCAAGACGCCGACGCCGACCGACGTCGGTCGTCGAATAGAAAATGAAAGAAGAAGAAGAAAAAGGAGCTAAAGTTCTAGGAGTTAAAAATTCTTTCGATTTGCTCGTGAACAGGGTGGAGTGGTGCATGGGTCTCGGAATAAGGCGAGGGCACTTTATTTTATAATTTTTTGACATTTTGCCAGTCACGTCCGTTCTATTTGTTTATTCGGAAGTTCAAGCATAGGTAAAAGGAGGAGTAGAAAGAAGAAGAGGGTTTCTCACAAAGAGACAAACGTCAAATAAGTCCCGCGAACTTTCGACGCTTTGTTTTACCTTATCTGAAATCAGAAAGGCACACTTCCTGCTTGTGAATCAGTACAAATCTACGGGTAACACTGTAAATGCAAACGAACGTTTCGCCTCATTACGCAAGCTTTTTCTTTCGTTTGATAGTTGAAGCGAACAAGGGGAGAGAAAGAGAAAAGAAAGAAACTTTTCATTAAGTTTCTTTTTGTATTTTCTTTTTTATTATTAAAGTTTGAGATAATTGGAGGAGTGATAAACATCAAGCAAGAAGAGGACTGTTAATCTGACCTTTTTTGATGAACGGTTAAACGAGTGATAGTCAAATTATTAGTCAGTTGGTGTTAGAGTGTAATTATATTACTTTATTATTATCTGTTAATTATTCAAATAGATAGTTTGGAATGGATAGACTTTTAATATCGTTTCTTTATTTTCAGAGCAACACATTTGATTTATTTGACCTAATAATATTAATAATAAATACCCTTCTATATTTTTTTCATAGCGGAACACTTATGGAAGTTTATTTTAAATCGTTCACCGTTAAAATCACCTTCGCGTATTGCTATTGTATATTTTTCTCTATTTATATATATATTTTTTTCTATAAATTTTACTGTAGATGTTCATGAAATCTCTGAATTTGACTTGGACAGAAATATATCATCGGTGGACAGTTTACACGGGACCACCAAATGGACGAGAACGGGTATACGTGTAATATAACGGATTACGATGCACCGCGGTCGTTACAACGAGCTTGTTTCTGTTTTCGATGGTGAATGCAGGTGAAACGGGGGCAACCGAGATAGACAGAGAGAGAAATTGAAAGAGAATAAAAGATAAAAGAGGATAAAAAGAGGTCAGCATACCCCTAGCAAGTGTAACGCAACCTACCGAAACAAACTTTACAACGTTTTACATGGTGGGGAAAACGTTTCAAAAACCTACGTTTCATTTCCTACGAATTCCCTTTGCTCGTTCAATTTTACGGCTATAAACATTTTCTCGGATTTCATCGATAAGAGGTGCCGTTTTTCATTCTCGTACTTTCCCCCTTCTTCCTTCTTCTCCTCTCTCATTATCGAACATTATCAGATAACGATGATGTTACATCGTACCCGGGTAATTCGATATCGCGTTATTATTGCCTGTATCTCCCAACGCGGTTAGATAATATTTATTTGCTAATCAATTTCTTCCTTATCGTATTTGCATTCTAATTTCGTCGATGCGTATCTTTTTCAAAATCCTGTCATAGATAAATCTGTTGCAGATCTAAAAGTTAAACTCGTTTAACTTTATCTTAAATGAATTATTTTTGCTTACCGTAAATAAATCAATAAATTTCCAGCCGCGTTCGTATAATTTTCATAGATCGATAGAAAAGTGAGAGGAGCATGTGTGCGGTATACGTTGTTGGTACTTTTAATCGATTTTACGATAGGAATTTCTCTACTTCGGTATAGCCAATAACGAGGATGCTAAACTATAGGAGGAATATTTAGGGTAACGTAGCAGAACGATAGTGCTCGCAAAACTGTCAGCGGCAGTTGGTCGACCGAGGAGTCCCGTTCGTTCGTTCGTTCGTTCACCCGCAGTTTTGGGAATCTTCGTTTATGGGCTGGCTGTAGGTTGATATAGATACTAGTTGGATGCGCGGTTTGTGGGAGGATGGTTCCACCACCAGCTGATGCTAAAGGGAATGCTTGTTTGGAAACGATGCACTGCTACTGCTGTTCCTGCTGCTGCTGCTGGTGGTGCTGCTGGTGTGTTAGGGTTTGGAGAATCGCGAGAACCTACAGACGTCAGAGTAAATGCAATTACCTTCCACCTATGTAGCAAACTAAGTTAAACTTGTGACCGGAGCTTGGGCCAAACTGTTTGCATTATATATTCCTAGTCCCGTCCTTATGTACCACATGGCGTGCCACTACCTTCTCCACCTTCTCTTCCTCTTCCTTCTCCTATTTTTCTTTCCCTCTCTTTCCTTCTCTCTCTCTCTCTCTCTCACGCGTTGTTCCAGCTTTACTTTGTGCGCATCCTCCTTCTCTTGGTTAGATATCCCACGCATTTAACTACAGCAGGAAAACTAGGTAGGCTCGAACGTATCGAGGGTGAGCACCAAGCTTCGTTGCGTATTGCTTCTCCCTTCTGTAAACGATGGAAGAGGTGTACAAAGAGAGACAGATTGTGAGATAAATAGAAGAGAGAGAGACTGAATCTGTTAGAGTAGGGGGAATTCGATCTAGACTTTGCTAGCTCGCACTGAGAGACGAAACTTTGGAAACTCTGATATATCTTTCTCTGTTCCTCTCTCCAGTAGTACAACCACTGCTATCGACTTTAGTCGTCCGAGGCCCATCCCTGACACCACCACCACCACCACCATCACCATCAGTGGCAGGCGGACAAGATTTACCACTTAAATGTGCTATTTTCACGGATAAAGTACTCTACGAAGAATCCTTGGAAAGAGTTGGGGTTAAAAGAAGACCAACCTCGAGGATTCGTTACCATCCTCTACTCCGATAAACGATTCTTCTTAAAGGGTATTGTCTCTCTCTCAGACGATTTTCTTATCGCCTTTTGTTGTCTACGAAACAACGATCCTGAAAGAATCAGACGGTCCGATCGGATTAGATCAGAGAAATGTGTATCGTATCGGACAATCTAAGAATATTTCTATACCATTTTATTCAACTTTTATGCGAATTTCTAAAGATTCCAATGAAACACGTCTTTTCTTTTTCTTTATCTTCTTTACCCTCAACCTCCACCACCCAACTTTTCTTCTTATCGTCGTAAGAACATATTTCGAGGAATGTCTTCCTTTTATTTCTCTTACCATAGCGAAACGTTTCACAGATCGGAGAGAAGAAACCGTTCTTCGAATCGTTGAGAAGTGCTGCTGCGTATTTTGCATAGGGTCGCGCCCGTCCTTGAAGCACTTTGACGTTCGGAAAGTGGTCGGAATGCTCTTTTAGTGTCATTCTCGAGCATACATCAAGCGTTATTTTCCTACTGCAATGCCTTTAGCGTACTTCGAATTTCGCTTTGCTGTTATAATATATTCCAAGAGTATTACAACCTAAGCGTATGCGCGTGTGCCAGCTTATTTTTCCTTTTTACAAGAAAATTAATGATGCTCAATTATTCGAGAAGAAGAGAATAACTAATTTAGAATTAATTTTTATTTATTTTTTCTGTGTCTTTATGTTTTTATTATCTATTATTAATTATAACGTTTTGATTAACTGTTTTAACGCAATTTAGTATTTGTTTAATGAAGAGTTTAAAATAAGGGAAACCTCTCTGATGTTTGATCTTTTAAATGAAGTCAAATGAAATTTTGAATCGTACGAGTCTCTTCTATTTTTAAACGACTAACTTTTCAACTTATTTTTATTTATACTTTTATAAATATATTTTTTTTCAAAACGAATTGTCGTATAAAAAATTCACGCTGAACTTGTCCAGGTTTTCGTTTTGTTTGGAAATATTCGATTATTCTTTGGTTTTACTACTTGTGTATTATTTCTGTGTATTATATCGAGTCCGATTAAATTTTATGACTCTTTATTTTAGATACTTTCAGAGTAGATCATAGGTAATAATAGGATACAATTTCAACAAAAAATCATCTCGCACATAGATGATAATAGAAGTGTAATAACATATAATTGTACTTCTCGCGTGTACGGTAAAGTTTTTAAAGCGTTTTCACGTTGGTTGTTATAACGTTTACTCGAATTTGGCAACGATCGTTGAAAACGTTCATGAAGGAAGTTTCTAGACGAGTTTTATCAACGAAACAACCAACGAGGCTCAATTCCAAAACGAATCTAACTACGACTGCGTGTTAAGCTTACAACGAATTAATCGTTTAGGTTTTATATAAAATCCCCTTGCTTGGCTTTTTTTCTTTTTCTTCGCGCATATTTTTAATATTGATGAAACTAGGATGAAAAGAAAACAGTCAATTAATAAGATATAATAAATATAATTGCACAAATTCTTTTAGTTCATGTTCGTTAAGTTTTATTTTACTTTGTGTGGTATTTTACTGAACATAAACCATTAATTTTAAGCAATGAATTTTGTTCAATCTCCTTCGTATTTTGCTTGGTACATTAATTCACATCATTTAACTTTCAGTACTGTATTTTTTTTCCCTTAACTATTTCTAACTCTCTCTCTCTCTAATTCTTTCATACTCTCATACTCTCATATTTACGTATTAACGATGTTTTGCAATAAATTCCGCGTTAGATCCTCTTTCCCTCACGTCATACTCATGACAGCTGTCGATATTGGCAAAGTCGTGTTTTCTTCGAGCACCTCTCGTACTACCACCATACCATCATCCTCTTCCAATTCCTCCCATTTCATTCCCTTTTCTACAAGAATCGACAAAATCACTCGGCACGACATTACTTCGAAAAGTAAAGAACCGGCTTTTCCATCTCTCAAAAGCCTTTCATCCAAATCCATAGATACTTTTACTACCTTTTCTTTTCTCTTTTAAAGTGTTTCTTCCTTTTTTTCTTTTTAAGTCACCAAGAATATATTCGAGATCGATGAATCAATCATATACAAACGGTTTATCCTTCTTTATTATATTATCATATCTTTATTCTTATATCATTCCTTTGACCACAGATGATATTATTTATCCATTGAAAGTATATATGAATAATCTAGGGTATAATATCATCCAAGTAGAATCCAAGAAGGGCCACTTATCGGGTAGAAATATGAACTAATTCAGATTTCAAGTACATCGATTATTACTGAAAGAGAAAGAGAGAGTCGTTGCTCCCTTATATTGAAACAATCAGGATTATTTCATGCAGCAGTTGGGAGGAAACACAGACCTCGTTCTTTCTTTACCAGTCGTTAATTCAAATTACTTTGTAATTAAAAAGAATCGATTCAACATCGGACGAGAATTAGGATTGAGAAGTGGAGGAGAGTTGAGGAAGGTTGAAGAGGAGGGAGGAATGGGCAACGACGGGCGCAAAGGAAAGACAAAAAAGGCCACCTTGAGTCTCGAGAGAGAGAGAGAGAGAGAAGAAAGACTTCCCTTATCGGTTTCTACTACCTTTCGTATTATACTTACCTTTCGTTTCCAACGATTAAGTGCCTATAAGCGCCCTCGCCTAACTTCGATTTAAATTAAGGAGGCGTATCGGACTGGAAACTCGAGATGTTCCTACGGGATCTCGAATATCGTCTAAAAACTCTTAATATTTCTTTTTCTTCTTATTATTTTTCTTTTCTTTCTTGATCTTTCGTGTCTTTCAGTCTTTTACGATTGTTAACCTTTAAATGTCTTATATTCACTTATTTTTATTAACTCTCTATAAAGTTTAGTATTAACTTTTCGTTTCTGTTTTAATCATTCTCAAATATAATACATACATATATGTATCGTATTATACTTTATCTATAAATTTTGTAATCATATACTAAGGCACGTAACTTGATAGGATTTTTATCTATATATATTTGTGTGTTAATATATTATATTAGATTGTCAAGTATAAAATGGAGCAAATTCTCAATTCAATTATGTGCATTTTTCGCTTCATTTCATGCTTGACAATCTAATATATCACATTCCCATTAACCTCTTAGGTACGACGCTATAGTGGCTTTCTCGAATGGTACCTCCTCTTTGAACAATTAATAATTGTACCATTAACTATTAAAGTAAATTGTGTGTAAAAGCTAAGTAATAGAATTTTAAGAAAATTATAATTTAATCATTGAATATTACAATCCAATTTACTCGGTGTAGTAGCATTATTTGTCACATATTGGCAGTGATGTACTATTTGTAAGTAGTTAGTGTCAGATTTTGTCGTCCAAGGAATATACCTCGCGCATAATTCAGTCGTCCACATGGATTCTACTAAAAACACTGTGATTATTCTTTTTAGAATAAAAATAGAGTCAAGTTTCGTGTTGTCTATTCTAGCTTTCAAAGACTTATGCACGTAAGAATAAGATTCCAACATTTTGCAAAACGTTTCGCCTTCTCGAAGCTTCGAGTAAATTGCAAAAAGTATCGGGATGATGGGTAAGGTTGAGGGGTAGAGTTTCTTGTCTTCTCGAAACTAAAACTCGATGGGCAAGACGAAGTAGCGTCTTAACTTTACGTTCACAACGTCCATTTGTTATCCTTGGGAGCTTTGTAAAAACAAATTCGAATGCATAAACGTATTCTTGTTATTTCACCGTGTAACATCGTAAATTATTGCAACGCCATTTCCTCCGATCTTTCTTTCTTTCTTTTCTTTCTTTCTTTCTTTCTTTTTTTTCCCCTCGTATATTTTCATTAGCCTCCAGTCTGAGGTTATTTTTATTACGGTTTCTTATTTCTTAACAACTTTACCTTTGATACTTCATCCCCTTACCCCATTTTATACGCTCTCCAGGTAGATATAAAAAGTGACTGAATAACATTTGTTCGAATAGGGGTGGAGAGAAAAATGTCACTTACGATTTTATCAAGAGTTAGGTTCGGAGTTTTCGTATAAATAAGATGGACGTGAGAAAGTGTGTGTTAAAGTTTAGTCGACCAACAACGTTCCACGGTTCAGAGGAGTGTCTTAAAGATCGTAAATCCTGCGTTTCCTTTCCTATCGCGAAAAGGATAATATATTTTACGTTTATTCGATCCTAGGATATCTTTTTGAATCATTCATGATCCTTTACTTCGACGTTGTTTTCCAATCGCATAAAAACATCCTTTTATTATTTTATCAAAATCTCGACACACTGTTTTCTTAAACATTTTCTAAACACGATCATTTAATGAAAAGATAAATCAAGAAATAATTAAATGAATAATAAATTAATTAATCTTTGTACATCTCCGAGATGATACATTTCTTTCGGTAATTTCAAATAAAAATTTGTTAAATTTCCCCCCAAAAAGAAAGAACAAATCTTTGACATTTTATGCTTAGGTTTATTCTTCTTTGTAGAATTTTCTTTCAATAGAAAATCGATTAAACTGTAATATAGTTTAGTTTGTATTGAACTATTATACACAGACAAATGTTTAATAATAATTTCCTACTTTTGAATAGTTTGGTATAAACAATAAGCTAGAATGGATGCATAACAAACCAACCAACCAACCAACTAACCGATGACGCTTTTGGCATTAATATGACAAATTTACATAGCTCACGGTGATCATCAATGGGTGAAAAACTGGTATTACTGAACGTCATTGGTCGTGTTTTGATCGATCGTTACTTGTTCTGTCCCGGTTGGGGTGGAGGAGGAGAAAATGTACAAACCAATGCGGATATTATTCAAAAGTTAACGAATCAGACAACAGATACTCTTTTTGGATTATTTATTTAGAATATTATTACTGCAGAATATTATTGTATGTATAATCGTGTAATAATGATCTCATACTCAAACATATTTCTATGATTCACTGGTATCATTGGTTCGGTGGAAGTGGAAGGGAAGAGGACAGGGGTGGCCACAAACACACCCTTCTTTTCTATCACTCCGTTACCTCTCTCTCTCTCTCTTTCTCTCTCTCGGTTTATCTTCGAACTCTTGGTGAGTTCGTCGAGGCAATAAACCAGGTACCGTATTCAATGATAATCAGCCCCATTATACCGATTTCGATTGTCTCAATATTGACCGTTCGTTTAAAACGGGCGCCATTACGGCTACCACCGGAAATGATGACAATGCTTCCCCGATCGCGTACGGAACAGAATTTTCACGAATCGGAGAACGTTTAAACGTCCTCCCATGCCCCACAGTGTTGCGGTTTACCATGAATTTCTTCTCACTGCATTATCACTCTCTACACTTTATGAATTTTCAACACAAGTTGTACGATTTTCTCTCTATTATCTCGGCTCGCAAACTGACAAAGTCAAACTTCCCTTCTTTCTCTCTCTCCCCCTCTCTCTTTCTCTCTTTCTCATTCTCTCTCGTCGATAAATTATTAACAAGTGTTATCAGACCATCCGGCAGATCGGATTAAACGATCCCTGATTTATCGCGTATCAACGTCACCCGATGCAATGGGTTTCACGAATCGCACTAAATTATGCGTACCCGTTTAATCCGTGGTTGTTCTAAACCCGAACTTTAATCTAAAACTAGATACGCTTTATTTCTAACCCACCTTTCCCTTCTCCACCCTCCTTCTCACTCTCTTTCTCTTTGGTTAGTTTTACTCGAGAAAAGTTCATCGACTAGTTTTCTTTTCTACCTTTTTTCTCATTGTTCTTCTTTCTTTACCCTGCCCCTGCCAACCCCCAAACCTAGAGAGAAAAAAAAAAGAGAAGATTTGGAATAGTTGGAAGTACTTTCTTGCTGTAATATTTTTCAGCGTATTTAAGTTTTAACAAAACACCAGCGAGATGATGATTCTGGTACTCCTTCGATCGGTTGTTATTTTTGTTTATTGAAAAAATTGGCAAACGTTAGAGCAATCTCCTTGCGAGTTCTTTTCTACCGGAAAGTTCTGTCCGCTGTTATTTAATGTATAAAGTTTATTAAAGATTAGACAAAATTTGTATTTAATTTTATTCTCAAATTCTTATTTCTTCTTCTTATCCATCGAAATAATCAGACTATGTCCTAAGTGTTTTATATTCCTCGGGCAATTCCCTAAGTTTTTTTACTTTCCCATAGATTTTTGTCTGCTTTCTTCAAACCGAGGAGGCGTTGAAACGAAAAGATGATAACAAGGTTATCAGAATGTTACGTACGTGCGTATAAGTGTACTAGTAAAGTGAGGGTAAAGGGTATATCAAATAGGGATCGTATTAATTTCACCGAGGTTGATAAATTATTGGCAAAGTCGATCGAGACAGTTCCCTCCCAGTTACACAGGTTGCTCGTCTCATCCACGAAATGGACTAGATTATTCCGATTGGTCGGTACTAATTATTAACTAGCCAAGTAAATATTCCATTTAGTATTTGGATTAAATCGTAATTTAAGAAAAATCATGTAACTATTGTTAATCGTTTAATTTTTTCAATAATAATCAAGATTAATGTAATTGTTGTTAAAAGAAATATCACAATTTTGTTTAAATATTAAGCATCTTCTTTCGTTGACGTTGTCATCGATCGTTGACGTTGATTTTACAGAAAAAATACACTGGACTTGTCGTTTGCCAAAAAGTCTCTTCATTTATTATTTGTTTTATATACATGTAACTTTGGTGGATGCTAAAATATACAGAAACGACTACTACTATTACTACTACTACTACTATTACGCATATACGCGATGCGTTCATGTATCTATAGAAACACGAAGTCGATAAACCGCGATCGACCAATATCGGATTCGATCGGATTCGCATAGTCAGCGCGTATGTGGCGAATTTCCGATAATGACGGACAAATATTTAACGACGCCGACGCATCGTAGTTTCATCACCCCTCTTCCTCTTTCCTCCTTTCCCCTTGCTTCTTCGTTTCTCTCTATTCCACTATTTATTTCTTTTATTCTTTTTTTTTTTTGTTTTTTTTTTATATTAATTTTCGGTCGCATCGATGAAAACACACCCGTCTACTAAAAAAGTTACTCGTCTTTTTATCTTTTCCTCTGTTTATATTGGTTATACAAATAAGTTTCCGCTGATTGACCAAAGATTGTTAACATTGACATTTTAATTATGGTTCAAAGTTGTCTGATGTAATATCTGTGGACTGTGTTAGGCTACTTTAAGTAAGATATGTTGTCGTGAATGGTTTTTCAAGTTCAAGATGACGGTGAATTTGATGTAGAAGAACAGAGAACGTAGCGGAAAGCTGAAAGTGTTGAAGATTTGTTTCAAATGCAAGAAGTATTTGCATATTTGCATTTTACATTAGATGAAACTATAAACTGAGAGCAATTTAACATCGTTTAAAGTCCATTGCGAGGGGTGAATTATTTGTATTAAAAACATTTCTAGTCTAAAAAATATTTTGCTATCTTCTCGCGACTTTGGATTTTTCTATTCCACCGATTCACGTATCACCGTTATCCTGTTTTTTTTTAAACCTTTCCTTGCTATTTCTTGCTCGTTACTACTACTACTACTACTACTACTACTACTACTACTACTACTACTAGTTTTATCGGGTATAGGATGGTTTTTCGATCGGTACCGTTGTTACCCCGTCGTAACCGATGCAGCAGCAAAAGGCAAACGTGCACGAACGGATTGCACGGGGTGGTGCAGGCTGCGGCGAATAACTGGAACGCTTAACCGATGTTGCTCTCGTTACCCTTCCTATATCGTAGATAAGACCAGCAACGTTCGTTCTTGCCAAGGCAAGACGAAATTGCGGCCGAGTTTAGCCTCTTTTCGGGTATATCTCGGATAATCGTGGCAAACGATTCACCGATGCGCTTCAAATTGCTCTCCGATTTTCCACGTTTTTCAATGTTCATCGATTGGAAGGATAGAACACGATAGATATCAAACTATGCGTGTGTTTCGTTAAAGTGAATGTTCTTTTTGGAAATGTTATGTTTCAAGAACGATCAGCTATTTTTATCCAAGTATTTGTTAAAGATTCAGCTTGTAACACGAGTACTCGTTCAATCGTCAATTATCATCAAACTATGCGTGTATTTCGTTCGCATTAGAGTTGTTCTTTTTGGGAATACTTTGTTTCAAGAACGACCAGATATATACAAGTATCTCTGAAAGATTCAGGTTGTAACACCACTACTCTTCAATTTTTAATCGATTGATCTCAAACATACACACACTCACACGACTATCATGTTTCCCAGAATACACATTCTCATTTTGAAATCCTCCTTCTTGCAATTTCTATTAGCCGTACAACTTTGCTTCTGCTGTTCTTGTCCCGAAATTCGAGACTTTATTGTGAAAAATTGGTTATACATATTTATGATTCGAAGTATTGTCCATCGATGGGTCGTATTTTTAGGGTACGAATCCTGCATCGAAGAAATTGGTCATCTTTTGAGGCAAGCCACGAATCGATCCAATTTTTTTTACTTCTTCGTAAGACCGGAAGTCCCTGGTCAGCCAGACCGTATTCCATTGATCGAAGCAAGTGATAGTCAGAGGGAGAAATGTCTGAAGAATACTGCAGATTGGGATAGGATTTCCTATTTCAACGTTTCCAAGTATGTTTTAACCATTTCCGCAACATGGGGTCAGACATTGTCGACCTGCTAAATTATTGAATCTTGTCTCTCGTTCTATTCCCACAGTTTATCTTTCAATGCTCGACTCAAACGAATCAATTATCAATTCTTCTTGATTTAAACACGAGTCTTGATTAAATAATCTCTTCAATTCTGCATCACACAACATTGATAACACAACATTGATCTACATAAGCTGTAGATTTCTTCATATTTAATCAAAAAATATCAAACCTACGACAAATGACAAGAACTATGCTCGTATAAACAGACATTTTCAATCGTGAATAATTTTACGATGCAGATAGAAATCGAAATGACGTATCAATGGGATTACAGTTTGACAAATACCCAAATTTATTTCTCTTACGACTTATATGATTTATTTATTTCAATCACAACTTAACGCTACTAAAATCCATTTGCAGGAAAAAGGTGGAAACAAAGTTTTACAGATTTTTTATTAATAATAGAGGATAAGATAGAAGAAAAATCTTTGGCTGATAAAACGTTCGAGGATTGCAGTTTCGACGGCTTCGTGATTCGTAATAGTGCGGGATGCAAGTTTGGGGTATACGTATTTGTAGGTTGTATAGTATCGCGACTATTTCGCGGATGGTTGTATTCTTGGCACACGCGATCGTAAATCCGTACGGCTATAAAAATTCTTCTATAGCACGCATAGATGTTATATAGAAAAGTTAGATAGGTGGGAGGGAGGAAACGGTACGGTACAGTACAGTACGGTACGGGTACGGGTACACGGGATTTTGCGATCGGATTTTGCCTCGTAGGTACGTTTCCTGAAAAGTCGATTCTTCGACGTGTCTAGTTTCAGAAATATTTATCGCGTTCCGATTATAGCTCAACATGCAACATTCTTCTTCTTCTTCTTCTTCTTCTTCTTTTTTTTTTTATTATATTAGTCTTAGCAATATTCAGCCTAGATTTTATTTGTCAACGAAAGTATTGATCCTATATTACTCATCTGATCTATACACACCTCTCATTTGCTAAATTGGATCAAGTCATTTACTTCGTATTTGACTTTTATCTCATTTTTTTTTTGTTATAAAAATATCGTTTAAGGACCATTGACGGGGATAGAATCATTTTTCTTTTTCTCGTAGTATAAAGATATCATCTTCTCATGGTTAAAAAAAAAGAAAAAGTAAAGTAAAAGATAACTCTTAGGGGTTAGGTAGGTATTATATCCGATATAAGTCGTAAATAGTGGCACACGTATAAAGAAGACAGGAAGGAAAGAAGGAAGGAAGGAAGGAAGGAAGGAAGGAGGCTTTTTCACGAAGGTTAGAAAACTTATTCAGAGCATAAGGATGGTTGAAAGGAAAGTACCCTGTGGGAACGTCAAAGAAAGCACCGTGACTTATCGACGGCTTTTACCACAAAGTGCAATACCACTCTTTTCATCTCTCTCTCTCTCTCTTTCTTACTTTCTTTCTCTCTCGTTTCACCTTTCCGTTTGATCCTCTCAGCGAGATAGGAGGTTTCTGCGCGTGCGAATGGATACGGCGAGACAGGAAAAGCGAAAGCCCCATCGCGAAGTATAAAAAAAAAGAAAAGAAAAATGTTCAAATATCATTGCTGCTTCGATATCCTGATTCGATCCTCTTTATTCTCTACCTCTCTCTCTTTTTATATATGTGTCTGTGTGTGTGATCGTAAATTGTACGCGAATGCAGATGTGCAAACGTAGAGGAAAATAATTGACCAATATTAGATACTTTTATTTATTATTTCAATCACCACCTAGAGGTTTATCGAACCCCCAATTGCTTGCATTTTTCTCTTCAACTTTTCCCTGAAGTAGATCGTTTATTCCATTATTTGTCACGATGATCATTGGATAATTTTATCTTTGTAAATTGTATTTTCTTAGTTTAGTTATAGAAAAGTATCGGCTGTATATTATTTTTCCTATAAATACTTTAATCCGACTAAAACTATCGATTTATTCTTCCTTTCTATCTTTGTTTAATATTCTATACTCGTTCTATTGTAAAATAAAAAATGATTTGAAAGAAAAAGTATGTCAAGTATGGTTTCATTCGTTTTGGGATAACGTTAAATAGATATTTAGATGAAATGTTCTTTTTCTTAATCCTTGGTAAAATAAAATAAAAAATGACGATTGAAAATATTCTCTTTCCCGACGTATGCACGTACGTAACGCGCGATTTGTAGTTTTACGTATTGACAAGTGTGCTTCAACAATTCGGACGTACTTGGGCATATATTCTGAAGTTTCTTCTCTCGAATAGAGGAGAAAATACCGAAATGGAGCGGAACGAGAAAGCAGCCCTCCGATAAGCCGCTTTTCTATGCACCCACGATTTTATTATCGAACAAAAACACTGCATGGTTTGGGTTCCGAGTTTGATTCCAACAGTGTGTGCCTCCGAGAAAGATCTAATTTTTCATTCCACCATTTGACAAAATTTGCTAGTCACCATCAAGATGAATAAAACAACAACATTAACAATCAAGAATGATTGAAATTAATACCATCTGACCTATTCAAACCAGCAGTTTCCAAAATCAGAATACTAATGATGATAATCAACTTCTGAAATGGAGATGGTATATGACGAAGAAGAAGAAGAAGATTAAAATTAGTATGAAAATGAAAGAAGAGTAAGTGTAGTGTACGTGGGGAGTAGAATCTAAGAGTAGGAATACATTTGATAATACGATGATTATGAATGGTTTTATTTAATCGAAAGTTGGTCGCGATTCCTGACTTTAGATTAATCTAGTTGATAAGTGGCATATTGAATCGGATAGAAGAAGAACGGTTAATAAACGAACGGATGTATGACATATAGGGCATATCTAGTAGCTAGATTTGATTCGAAACTGTAATCGCTTGCTCGCAGATACTTGGAAGCAGCAAGAGTATGGTAGAGGAGATAGATGTCCGATGGTTTCAATCCGATATACATATAGATACTCTCGTACATTAAGCCTTGAATTACGTGACTCATCACACAGAGTGGAGCTTAATGTCAGAGCTTGTTAATTACGTGCCGAGCTACCATACCGTGGTGCTCCTAATGCTGCCATGGAACGAAACAGGAAACCTGTTTCTCTCTCTCTCTCTCTCTCACACACACTCTCATACCCTTTAGTTCGTCAACTATATGACGCGTCAAACGATAAGCCAGCAAGTTATGCCGCAAACGTGCTAGAATTGTGCCGACTACTGGCTGCCACAGAGCATAAATTCGTTGAACGACGAACGTCCATGGTGGGAGGAGGAAAAAAAAAATACACACACATGACGTTTTTGGTTTTGGTTGTTTCCCTCCGCGTTAGCCAGAAAAAGAGAGACGAAAAAAAGATTTAAAAAAAAATATAAAAGAGAGAGATATCGTTGAAGGGACGCGTGACCGATCGTGAAAATTGGCACGGACGTTGATTGCTTGCCTTCCCTCGCAAACCAAAACCACGACACGACACGACGCGTTTCATTTTCTATCGATAATATCTCGTACTATTTGTTAAAAATAAAAAATACAAGAAATCAAGAAAGGAAGGAAAGAAGAAAGAAATGAAAATCGTAATTAAAACTCTCCGTATTAAAAAATAAAAAATAGATTTTACTTAGAAACGTCAAGGATTTTCTATGGTTGAAATTATTTACGTGCAACCCCATCTCCTCTTTCTCCCTTTCGCTTGGATACGAGTGTCGGTCTAATATAGTCGGATTTTATTTATTTTATTATTTGTTTTTTCTTACAAATAAAATTCGGTCTCGAGTAGAGTAGACCCCGAGTTAAACGCAGACGTACTCGAAGACGGTGAAAATTGCTCCCATAAAGTGGACAAACTTTCTGTTTTTTTCCCTTTCCAACCGTTCCGAGTTCTCTCTCTCTCTCCACAAAGATATAAGAAGAAAGTTTCGGTGTCCTTTAAAGTTATCGCTGACCGTGAAGTGAGTCTGCACGCAACCAACCAACCAACCAACCACCACCACCAACCACTACCACCCACCCAGGATGGAAGAATAACGAGAGCAAAGTAAATGATAAAATATTGCGGTAGAAAGGAAGGTCTCGCCGGTGGCTCATTAACCCTCATTTGGAAAGCGAGTTCTAAGCGCGTTTCCCCCTTCTTTCCTTCCTTCCTTCCTTCCTTCCTTCCTTCCTTCCTTCCTTCCTTCTCTCAAAAGGACTTACCTCTCCCCCTCTTCCCTCTTAACCTCCCTTTTCTATGAGAAAAGAGGCGGCGAGCTTGCAAAGCTCTGCTCTTTATACTCCCATTAGGCACCGCGAAAACCGAGATAAATCCTTGCTCGTTTTTACTTTTTCATGAGCGAACACGGTTCGACGGATTTCTTCGAAACAAAGTCCCTCATTAGATTTCCTTTTTCTCATTTGTGTATATTTGTGTATACCTGTGTACGTGTGTGTGTGTGTATGTGTGTGGTATACCAAGCGTTACTGTTACGGAAAGAAATTGAAGTTTTAAAACTTTTACTTGTAAAAATATAGAGCGTAGATAAATAGTTGAAAATTGGAAGCATAAGGGTGTGAGGTGTTGTTAACTCGGGGTTAACAATTGTTGAACGAGATTAAGGGAAAACTTTGCTTAGAAACAATTTCTTGTATAAATTCCTCGTCGATTAAAATATTATGATACTTGTGTATTAATATTATATTATATATTATATTATATATTATATTTTATATATAAGAATTCATAGAATAAGGAAGAAATACTCTCTCGTTAACGACAGTACTACTCTTCTCTCTTTCTTCTCCTTCTCTTCGTTTACCACTTCAATGGAATGCTTTATGGGTGGGTGAAACGCTTACGAAGTTTGTCTTTCTCTTATTGTTAGAAAACCTTCCCACTCAACCCTCTCTTCTCTTCCCTTCTTCTACCCAGTTACTGGAAACTAGGATAAATCATCGGCATTTATGTTGTACCCTCGTAAAGGGGATACACATTCGTGTGTGACTTGTACGTAACAGAGGTTAGATTTAAATGACAATGAATAGAATGACAATGAGAGTTTTATCTTTTCTAAAGTTCATACACAAATGTTCAAAGATATTTTCGATAGTTTACGATAATAATTCATTATAGTAAAATGTATCGATAAAGGATCGTGAATCTTGTTCTTCTGTCGATCGAATAAACGTTGAACGAGAGAAACGTGACTAAATTTACGCTTAGCGTTAGATCGTATATCTTTGGTCAGTCCGTTAACTATGCGGAGAATCGATTTTAACCCCCCCAAGAGTTCGAACCAGGAATAATGGACACAACGGTATGCACGAGAATGGTTATTAAGCGAAAGGAATGCCCACAATTTCCTCCCTAGCTGATACTTTACAGAACGTAATAAACGTTTTAAGATAAAACTTGAATAAAACTTCATCTTCCCCAACCTTTTCTACTTTTCTTTTTTAACTTACGTATCTGTTTATAGTAAACACGTGTATTATTGCAAATTTAATTAAACTTCTAGAATCTCGAAAAAGGATTTGTTTGAAATGAACTACTTTTAAATAAATCTACACAACCAGAGAGTAACAAATAGGATTTTGTTAAAAATGTTAGATAAACATTTTATTCATAATAAATAATGTTTGGAAAAGATTCTAAGAAGTATGCTGAATAAATTCCTGTAGTTAAAAATTCATCTAAACGTTTCTAACATCTTCGTTTCTGTTTCATTGGATCACCTATTGATCATCTTCTAATAGTCTTCCATTATTTATGAAACAAGATTAGAAAATATGTTTCGTTGTAAGCTCGGAAGAAATCATTTTGTAAAGAAATCAAACTTTTAGGAAATTTATTCCAAGGGGTAGGAGGAGAGGAATGGGGAATGGGGAATGGGTAAAAGGAGGCTGGATGGAGGAAAGGTTATTGCTCGGTAGAAAACACGAACCATCTCGAGACGTTATATTATCTCTCGTTTCTTGCTTTCTAAAGTCAAGGAGTTCTCTCTTTTCGTAGTTTCTTTAAATTGTCAAACCTTGTCTAACTTATTTTTCTTTCTTTTCTATTTTCCTTTTTCAAGTTGGTACTATACCTTTGGAAAACTTTATATCGAGGCCCCGTTTGAAAACTTTGTCGAACTTTGGTAACTTTTGTACGCGAGGAAACCGATCGAACCGATGATGGTTACGATTAAGAAACTAACTTACTTACTTTACTTTACTATCAAGATTTTCTCTTAGGGACGATTAATTACGAAACTACAAAATGCAACTATAATTCGTATTGATTTTGTTCTCTTCTTTTTCTTCGTCAGCAAATTCTCCGATTAATTGCAATGAAGAAGAACAGATGAGATAGAATAAAAATAATAAATATTAAGTTAATATTTATAAGTTACGATTAAACATTATTTTAACGAATGAAGAGAGACACGTATACATATACACATATACATACACGTACACGTACGTTAAATTCAAATATTTCGTACATTCGTACATATAATTGCTGTTAAAAGGGCCATAGAAGTGAACGGTTAGTTTCATTTAACCGCAAATGATATACTAAAGCAAGTACGAATGTAGCATGGTGTGGTGGTCGTCATTCGCGTATTACACGAATCCTAAAGCAAATATTTAGATTTCTGTATAAAGCGTTATGTACGCTTAAAGCTTGTAACGCGACATTAAGTTTCGTGCTTGTTGACAAATCCTATCCCCTTTTCTGTTCCTTTTCTTCTTGCCCCCAATTAACATTAGAAATTTCAGTTATTGGAGGATCTGTCTAGCACCAATAAAACCCATGAAAAATCCCATGAAAAATTCCATGAAAAATGTTATGTAAAACAGCCACGAACAATGATTTCTTTAACCATTCGTCGATATTCCAGAAAAGCCCTCGGGTATACTAAAGTTTTTGTAATGAAAACTGCTAGAAAATTGTTTTCCTCGATGAAACGTCCGACTCTGATGTCGGAAGAGGAAGGGAAGAGAAGGGAAGAGAAGGAAGGAAGGAGGAAGCTGCGCGTATACATCGATATATGACAAGATCAAAGCTCTCTCTCACCTCGAAGCCTTGTGGCTTTGATAACATCTAACTCGACAAAGCCGCAACACGAATTGTACACCCCAACAGAGATAGATTCTAGATCGTAGATCATGTTACGATCTTAAACGATCTTCATACTTGATTTTCAAAGTCTATCGAATATCCGTAATGTAATAATTTGTCTTAGCCAAGTTGTAAACTCACAGGAACAGTTTACAAATGAACAAGTTGTTGGTTTATTAAATCGTCTGTTCGTATTCAAAAACTCAACATTCGCGTTCTATTAATTATTTTCGAATAATTATTAATTGCAGAGATTGGTATTTATTAAAAATTAATTATCAAGATATTTAGAATGAAATTGTTCGATAAAAGTTGTCTCAGGTTCTCTCTCTTTTCCTCCAATTTGTTACAATTATCTTACGATTCAGTAAGGTTTCTTTAATAATTAAAATATTATTTATAATTATATTATTTCATATTAAATATATATATATATAACATACCGTCGGGAAAAGGAATCGAATTTAATTTGATAAGAACGTAATTATATCGATTCAAATAAAAAGGACTGAAGAGACAGTTGGACGCGTCGGTAGTCGGCAAGATCAAAGCTAGTTTCGCTTGGCAAGTGAAAGTATATGGACCGTATCTTTCTCTCTCTCTCTCTCTGTCTCTCTTCATTTTTCGATCCGTAATTCCGACGATAAAGTAGGCGCCGCCATTACTTTCCATGATGTACGTTTTACCTCTCAATTGTCTCCGAGAAATAGATAAAGAGAGTTTTAAATGAAATTATAAGGTCGCTTCGTACTTTTTAGCCCTCCTTTTCATTCTCCATCTTCTTCCACCTTTGTCTTTTGCTTCGCTTCGTGTTTCGAGCATCGAATAACGGAAATAGCAAAGGACGAAGGGTACGTTCGACCACAAAGATAAACGGGCGTGAATCGAAGAGGCAGAGAGAGAGAGAGAGAGAAGGGACTGCTGGGGCGTATGGGGGAATAGGGGAATGGGGAAACAGAGGGAGTTGGGTGGGTTGGTCTAGGGGAAGTATCGAGAGGCATGCTGTTCCAGAGCTCGGAGGTGGCTTAATTGCCCGGTAATTGCCACTGTCTGCGCCACGGCGACAATAGGACGCGAAGATTGGAACTTTACCAAATGACATAGACGCGTCTGGAATACGTTAACAATTATTCCATAATAGACCGTTTGGTCGACGTTGAAATATCCTTCCTTCGTCCCATCATGGATCCTCAAGAAAAACTGATTACTCCGTTAAAACATTTGCCTCTTATATTACACACACACACATATACATATGAATAGTGTACGTATGTGTCTGCTCATGCTCGAGTATACACGTTGATAAATATATTCGTTTGTATAACGTCCCATACTTTGCCCCGAACGTTAAATGCATTCCCATCGCAATTTTGCTGCGTTAAATGTTTATGAAAGTTTTTCTTGCGAGCTTAAAGGCATCGCTTTGGAAGTATCGATGATGCCTGCGCGCTGGTGCCATAAAAAGAGAAGCAGAGAGTTAGGGGAGAAACAGGAAGAGGAGGAATACGAGCAGAGATAAAAAAAGGAAGGCAAAGAGGAGGACTTTTCTAGAACGCGAGGAGAAGGAGGTGATGGCGGAAAGAAACGAGTTTGCGTATGTGTGCATGTTGGAAACCGCAACAACACTATTCACATGGAAACGAGTAGCACGAACGTCGAACGACGTTGGCAGTTTGAAGGGCTTTAACGATTCGATCGTTCGCACCGCGATTTACGACGTTCATTTCCACCCATCCCAACCCTCCTCACCCTATCCCCAACTCCAACCCACCAACAATGCTGTGTTGTGTAAACTCGCACGCGCAAAATAGAGACATTCGCGTGAGTAGAAAAATTCCAATGGAGAATGCGAAAGAATAAACACGAGAATGAAAATAAACTATTGGAACGTGTCTGGAACAGATTGTAAAAAAAAGAAACAAGTAATTTCTATAGGAAACCGAGAGAGTAATGTTTAACTCTAATTTATCCATTAGTTGAATTCATCTAAGTAAACCATTGGTTGATAGATACGTGGGAAACACGTGATAGCATGTAACCAAGCATGCACTCAAAACGTTTCTCACGTTTTCGTGGTCGTGGTTCGATTAATTTCTACATGTGGGTCGTACGTGATACCTGATACGTCCAACCAATTATCGGTCTAAGAAACCAAATAAGAACCTTATTTTTCTTTAATATTCTTTTTATTATATCCAAATCGATATACCTAAAAGAAATTATGTCAAAGTAATTAATTAGATTTTCGTAGAATTTCCAAACAGAAAACAATAATCGTATCGATATTAAATAGTTGTTTTGGGGAAGAGTTGTTGAGTACCAGTTGTAAATTTATTGTACGATTATGGTAGTAACTTGTGAGACTATTTGATGAATGCAATCGTAGTAACATTGATGGTTGACTGGGGAAAGTAGTTGAATAGTATTCATCACGTTTCAGGGTTTTGAAGATTTTGTTCTTTGAAGACGAGTTTGAGAAAAGGAAGATCATTGCAAATGGAGAAATAAATAAACGTGTACATAATCATTGAATTAAATGATTTGAAATCATTTGAAAACGTTTGAAAATCCCATGCAAGCAGGCTAGCATGGAAGCAAATGCAGGTACCGTAACTCGAAAAGAGATTTGTGATTTTCCTTCGTTAGAGTTATCGATTAACATTTCATAATGCAGCCGCTCGTTAAGAGCTCGCGTCTCTCTCGCGGGACGTGGGTAACGCGATGGAAATTATTGAAAAATCAGGACCACCTTTTTGCTACGAGAATCGTGCTTGATGTATAGGTGTATGGGTTTAACGTGCAAATACGTGTGACGTTTCATCGTTTAGGAAGGCTTTTGAAATTCGACGTTGCGCATATACGCGGCATACTAAATAAAGGGAAAAAAAAACATAAAAAAAACGTTGACGAACGAACAGGGTGAAGCATAGAAACGGAAAACGTTACACGTAAGCAGGTATGAAAAAGACGTGACGTTAAACACTGATTTATCGAGCACCTATATACTCAGTGGAATACTAGTAACTGCAAGTGACACTTAAAATCCTACTACCGCAAATATTACGTTTACTAGGTTTTTTCCTTGAAAACACAACCTGGTATACACCCTGGTGTAGGTTTTAAATGAAGACAATTTAAAAATAAATCTATCTATGATCACCGACGAGGAATTGCACTGACAAGGGCTCCACCAAGTCGTGTACCCCCAGATTTTTTTGAAACTTTGCACACTTGTAGATGTTGATTAGTACTATCACGTACTGCTAATCAATATATATGAATAATCAACCCTTTTCGAGATATTGACCGATAAAAATTGCAAAAAAAGCTGAATATACATATCTACCTCTGTGTTGCTACTATAACCATAAGCCGCCGATAGCCGAGTGGCTAAGGGCTCAGGTTTGTAATCCTGATGTCCGTGTTCGAGTCTTTTTGGGTGTTTTTTTTTTCATGTTTTTTTTTCGATTTTTCATGTTTATATTTTCTTATAACAATGTCTTATATATTAACATTTTTGTTTTTTTTTTGACAATATGTTTTATTACTTTTATGAAAATTAAAATGTAAAATATGTTGTATTTTTTTTTATTTCCGATCAGTCGAGTTTCCTTTTGCCTAGGACTGTACTAAACAAACGAATGCAGACTGCAGAATGCAGACGAATGCATTTTTCACTGAAAAGAACGTTAACTATTTTTCACCGTAGCTTGACGCAACCAAAACAAAATTTGACTAAACTATGAGTAAAGTATACTAAAATCTTCTCTGAATTTTTGGCTATCTACTCATAGCTTCGTTTTGAATCTAGCTTAGGTTTTCGC
>JACGTP010000032.1:815450-843064 GCA_023678845.1 Mischocyttarus mexicanus | reverse complement strand
TGGATGGAAAAATAAAGACGATGCCAATGAACGAGAACAAAAAATGAGAGACAAAAAAATACACTTTTACACGCACGCACATATACAAATACAAAAAAAAAAAAGATAATAAACGTGGGCATACGCATACGCGAGAGAAACTCTTGATCCGTAAGCCTCTTCCGTTTCTTTCTCGCATTCACAGAGATACTACCCCCGCGTATATTTCTAAACGTACGTGGGCAGCGTGCGTACGTGTGCGTACGTGGCTCGTGTGTTTTAAAAGAGAGAGAGAGAGAGAGAGAGTGAGAGAAGAGAAATGCGGTGAGGGGAAAAAAATCGCGACAATATCTGGAATCCGCTGTAGTAGGTGGAGGGAGGAGGGATGAGGGAGGAGCCAGGGACAATGGCGAGCCGTTGGCGAATTTTCGTTGAAATAACAGTTGAAAGCACACGGTTCTGTGAAAAATGTTCTCCAACGTTCTTTCTCTCTCTCTGTTTTTCCCTTTCTCACGCTCTTTCATTCTTCCTCTTCTTTCTTCCACGGGCTGCAAAGCAAATAAAGTACGAGTGGGATGTGAGTAGAAGAGGGACAGAAGTGCAAAAGCCGCTACCGTAGTCGCCTCTACCGACCACCATCCACTACTCTACCACCACTAGGAAACATATAATACTACTGCTATACTACTACAGATCCTAGTGAGAACTCTCTCTCTCATGGATAGTGGTTTCGTGTTGGTGAACACACACACACACACACACATCTTTGACCCTAGATGTATTTTCACGTCCTTTTAAATGTGGATCACACGTTGCCGACGACGATGAGCGTCCTCTCTTCGTCCTCGTTCTCGTCCTCGTCGTCGTTGGGACAACTCCTGAGCAAAAGGTCATACGTGAACGCGTAAATGTGTGAATCCTTGTTGAGGAAGAACTCCCTGTCTCTCTTCTTCTTCCTTCCTTCCTTCCTTCCTCTCCACAGTTCTCCCATGTTTCTCTCTCTTGGTCCGAGATAGAAGAGAAGATTCCATTGGAATAATGCTAAAAGCTGACAGGACGATGGTATATGTGTGCGTGTATGTGTGCGTGTATGTGTGTACGGGTTAATGTCATATATTTTTATTTTACATTCAGTTGGCGGACTGAACAGCGACGAGTACTCCTATCCCCGAAAGCGAGCGGCCACCAGGTTGCACGTGAACGCGACTTGAATAAATATTATTGAATAGCAGGACGGCGTTAGAGGCAGACATTTTTCTTCTTTTATCTGCATATAGGAAAAGGACGAAACAGATTGGCAGCGGCAGCAGCAGCAGCAGTAACTGAAAAAACGTATATCGAGTGTAAAGAAAGAAATAGTATAGCAAGTCGAGAAATAATGTCGCTTGTTCTTCTCGTCTTCTTTCTTTCTTTCTTGTTTTTTTATTATTCCTTTTGCTCTGTGGAAACATTCGTATCGATTACTATGTCGCTAAGCTCATTGAGTTGCCTTGCAAATTCTGATCATCCTGTAGATACGTTTCAACCCTTCCTTTCGTAATTTTTGAACGTAAGTGTAATGATGGAAAACGAGGATTAAATTAGAGAAAATAAATGAGTGATTTGAACTAACAGAAATGAAGATTTATTGGCTCTAAAAATCCCTATTTAATACAAATAAATAATCAAATATAAATGGTAGGAGAGACTGTGTGTACGTGTGTGTAAAGTTTCATAAAAATCTGATCTATCCACTAGTGATCTAGCCTCTTGGTAATCAACCCTTTCAACTAGTTTAACTTTTTTTCAACATTATTTTCCGATACCTAAACGAGACATGATCGTTTCGAAATACACATAGTCTATGACAACTCGTTACGTTTCGCTCTCATAATCCGCCACTCGTTGGTACCATTTAACGGTCTCTTAATGTGTTTAACGAGTGTGTTTAACTCGGATGCACATAGTTAACCGTGTTGTATGCACACGAATAATCCGATGATTGCTCGTAGGAACGAGCCAATAAACAAACGCAACCGAAAGAGACAGACAGAAGAAAAACCTGTGCAATTCTAAAAAGCCAATGCTAGAAGGGGGATGATGACAGTTGTCGATCGTATTTCTGTTAAAAGGGGATCCTCCCTCTTATCCTAACACACACACACACATACACATAAAAGTAAACGTGGGGCTAGGAAATATAATAAACAATAAGTAAATTGTAGTTGGCGGTGGGTGTATGAGAAAGGACGAGCAGACTTTGCTACTTAATATTAATTATGGGTTTGCAGAAAGGGGAACCCGTGCGAGATTTTCCTTTCTCGAGGGAACCAGAGATGCATTTGCGCAACGGAATACAAGCTGTTTTCACGCTTCATAGATTTACCCCAGAGTTCAGACCCTCGACCTGAATCCTACTACTACTACTACCTTCCTAATGGACTACCGAGTGACTTTGAGAGTACGTCCTAATTATGGAATTACCTACATTCGTCCCTTTTTTTCATTCAGTTAACTTGCTTTAAAAGACCTCTACTATTTATATTCGATAGATTCTACAATCCATCTAGCAAACAACTTTAATCATCATTATGCTCTTCTTTCTTTTTATAAAAACCATCTTTTCTAAAGAAAACATTCAAGAACTCCAGTAAAATCTTCTAATCATTTCTCCCATCTCGTTCTTTTGTCAACGAATCTAAAGAATTTAGGAGTATCCTAACAGGTTTGTGTATACGTGGTCGTGAAACGAGTAGTATAGATTTGTAATAGGATAATCCGAGTCCCCTACACGTGTTAGAATAGTTAAAGTAAGAATGTAAAATACAAGAGGACAGATGTGAATACTATTCAAACTTTGAATCAAAAGTAATCCGACTAATCTTGTGGGGGTGTAACTTTTGATGATCCTTTGGTTTTGGCCACGTACCAAAATAACCCTCTGATATTATATTTCTTTACAATTAACGTTATTCCTTTTCTAGAAATCATTTGAGTATCATTTGAGTATCACCAGTAGTAGTCAGTATTGAACAATACTTTATTGATGATTTCAAAAAGGTTAAAACTGGTTTTCTAACGCCGAATAGTATTCAATAAAAATAAAGAATGAAAGGAAGGAAGGAAGGAAAGAAAGAAAGAAAGAAAGGAAGGTTAGTATCGTAAAAGTGTTGGAAGAGGAACGCATTATCTCGCACACCGTTAGCCTCGTCATCGTTAACCATCACCGATAGAAGAACTTTGATGTTAATTGTGTCTGCCTGCATCTACTATGGCTCCAGGGGATCGAAGGACGAGAAAAGAGATCGAAGAAGACTATTGCGATCAATTAATTCACTCTTCTCTCGTTCTCTCCATTTATAAGCGCATTCGTACTCCTTTGTCCCAGCCACGGGGGTCTCGATCGACATTCCGAAAAGAAAAAACAGAACTAAAAAAAAAAAGAGAAAATAAAACTGCTTTACAGCTTTCTATTTTCTTCGTCTACCCTTCTATTTTTTTTTAAAAACTTCGTCCTCTTTATTCTCGCGCTGAACATTTTTATTCTGGTAGTCCATTAATCTGTAATATCTCCCCCACTCTCACTTCTATCCTTCTCCACCGATAGGAAGCCGAAAATTTAGTCCTCCCTTTTTTTTTTATCGCGACGACAAAGAGGCCAAAACAAAAACAAGCCGGATGAAAAAAGAATACACAAAAAAAGAAATATATATAGGGAGGGTGCAAAAATATACGCTGAAGGGGATATGATGAAACGCCTTCCATCATTTACCAAAGCCCTGGGATACCTAGCTGGAAAGGAGAGAGAGAGAGAGAGAGAGAGAGAGAGAGAGAGAGAGGGAGAGAGAGCACCAGTTGGATCAACAAACAGATTAATCTGCGTTACGTTTTGGACGTGTCTCCGCGCTCGAGTTACAGCGGCATGGCCTCGAGTAAAAAAAAAATAAAAAAAATGAAAAAAGGGGAAAAAGGAATTCGCGAGTGAGAAAGGACGAGAAACGCGAGCAGTGGTGGTGGTGGTGCACTGGGAATGCGCGAGTTGGAAGGGGCAATTTAATTCTCTCGGTGCTGCTGCATGCTGTTTCATGCTGCTGTATGCTGCTGTTGTATATATCAAAACACAAAACATAAAATATTCTTGTCTTCTGACCAATCACTCCACTCTCCCTTCCCTCCTCTCTCAATCTCTCTTGACCCAGTCATTGCTCTCTGGTTCATATTTTTTCTCTCCGCCGAGTTACGGGGACTAGCTGACATTTAAAAAAAAATATAAAAGAAATAAAAGGTAATATTAAATTTGTATATCTGTTGTTCGGTTATTGTACTCTTCCGCGTAAGTCAGGAAGCCTTCCGGCTTAACCGGTCATCCCAAATGTAATCGAATTCAGAGCTACCCAACAATAATTCGGCGATACACTATGGTAATTTTCAGTAACGCTATTGAATTATTCATTAGCGTGTACGTGCGCGAGCATATTACGCGAGATTACTGTTGGGAGTTGAAATTTAAATCGTTAGGTCGAAACGATTATATCCGTGAGAATGCCGAGATAAGTGCGATAACGTCTCTCCCTCTCTCTCACTCACACATACACACACACACACAAACACTTTATCCATCACTATCAATACCTATCGTTCATCTGACGATGAAATGAGAATAAGAAAACAATTTCTTTCTCTAGCGAATATTATTTTTGCTAATAAAATTAGAACAAACTCTTAGGAAGGAAACTATTGCACTTTATTTTACCAAATGGTACTTGTCTTTTAATTATTTCGTATAATCAACAACTTAGTTGCTGAGATTTATTAAGAATGAAATAAACCGGCAGAATAGACAGACACTAGTGTGTTTATAGCAACAGTATTTCCTGGTACGAAATGGTACGCTACTGGCTTTATGTGCGTCAAGCTTTAATGCTTATTGCACGTGATCTTGAAGGGCGCTTAAACCATCTACCAAGGAAACAACACTTGGAAAAATCCCCCTCCTCACCATTTAGGATCACAGGAGAGGAGGATCGTCCCTTACGGGAGGCGACCAGTTTAGCCGCTTGCCTACTGGCAAACGTTACCAGCGGGGGCCACGGGGAGGCATGGTCGCCAGCGTTCGTTCAAATATTGCTCGATCCCAATGTAGACCACCTAGTCAGAGTAAAGGCATTGAAAACATTAACGAGGCACAGTGCCGAAGCACTATTAATGTTCTCGGCCAGTACTGAGCGCGTTCAAATAGTGCTCTCAGACATGATTGTCTAGTGCTAATCTTCCTCACATGACCGTAGTCGTATGCCCACATAAGCCAAAAAAAAAAACTCACATGGTGTGGAGTTGATGCAAACACTCCACCCGTGAGGGTAAAGAATAGACAGACAGACGGATGGATAGACGGACAGATAGAAGGGAAAGAGAGAGAGAGAGAGGAAGGAGAGGGTGGAGGTGCAGCAGGGAAAGGCAACAGCCGTGAACCTTAAAGGGTAAGAGAAGAGAAGAGAATATATAGGTTGTTTTCGTGCTAACCTAATTTGGCCCTCATCGAGGATACAAACCCGTTTAAGCCAGGCTCCTACTCGGTCGTCGCGACTGCAGACTGCGAGTCTGTGGGATGAAAGAGGTGGAGTGAGGTGCGGGAAATAGGGGGAGGGTGAAGGAGAATGGCGGGTGAGGCAGTGACTCCATTTCCAGAGACTGCCGCGCGGTCGAGAGTGAATTATCGTCTCCCAACCCCTAACCCTCAGCCCCCAGCCCCAAACCCCCAGCCTCCAGCCCCCAGCAGCAACTTCCCTCTCTCCCGTTTCTCCGGTGGGGTGCACCTTTCCTCTCTGCCCTATCCCCATTTCTCTCCGACCGATGCGACGTCAACGCAACACCACCTCCAGTGAGAACGAGAGGGAGAGACTGAGCTTTTTCATTTTTCCTCTGACAAAAAAAGAATTTCTGCGCGTACGACGCAAAGTGAAAAACATTTCCGAACACCCCTCGACACACCTTCTTCTCACCTGTGTCGATCGATACTCGTCGAGTGGGTTTCTCGTTTACCGATGAGATGATGCCTCCTTGATTCTAATTAAGAAAAATGTTTTTATAGTTTGTTGCCTGATAACCTCGATAACGTAAGTCTCGTGGATGATATAATTTAACTGGGAAAACGTTCAAACCACCACCACCACTACCATAGCTGTAATAAAAAGTGTTAGGAGGAAGAAGTATTTTTCATTTTCTTCTACACATTTCTTCTTTCTTTTTTTTTGTTTGAGTAAAGGGCGACGACGAAAGAGAGAGAGGAGGGTAGAAAGATTTTTCGCACGTTGGTGGGTGTTTTTACGCGAGGGATGTTTTTTTTATTTAAAGTTTCATAATGATCTTCTAGGGCGTAGGGAAAAGAGAGAACTTGAAATGGTGTTTCTTTTCCTCTCGCTTGCATAAGCGCGTTTATATCGTATTTTCTTTTTTGTTTTTTGGTTTTTTGTTTGTTCCAACTTCGTAGGCTCGACAGGACACAAAGAAATTCGTCCCAGTGATATCCTTCCAACCTTAACGAGGATGAAAATTCCTAAAAAATAAATCATTCTTTCTTTTTTTTTTCTCCAACGCCCCTCGGCAAAACGGAGTTCTATTTTTTTTTTACGTAGCGAGACTGTAAATGCGGAAACGTCGTTACTGCGTCTCGAGTTGTCGGAGTTGTCGGAGTTTCCGATTTTCCCTATCCCCCTTGACGCGTTATTTACTTTAGGTTCGTCTCTTACAAAAGAAAATACGCCATCGTACAAAAAAAAGAGAGAGAGAGAGAGAGAGAGAGAGTTGCTCCGCTTTCTTTTCTATTCTACATTTTCCTTTTTTTATTTTCTCGTTCAAACTACTATTCGTTTAAAGTTTGTAAACGTAGGACGCTCGCGGAAGTTCATTTGCAGAAAGAATTTCTTAAGCCATCCGTGATTAATGAAATGAGATTTCAAAATTGGAAACAAATCCTCGATTATTGTAATATTTTATCCCAGAATTGTTTAATCAAAATCTAATCGTTGAAATATTGAAATCTCCAAAATAACAACGTGGTACTTTGCCTAACTCCTGGAATCAGGTCACAGATATTAAAGGTTGAATTTAGCGATGATAAAGAAATGATAAAAAAATAAAATAAGGAAGGAAACTAAACCAGAGAAAGTATGGCAAAGAAACTGGTAGTTGAAAAAAGAGAGGAATGAGAAAGGAGACTGGCAGAATTGCAGAACGTTGCAATTTCTCTTCACCTCGGTTATTTTGTTGCATCGGTTGCTGTTGCTGCAATTTCTGGTGCATGCGTGTTTCTTCGATTGCTGAAACGTACGAACAAGAAAAAAAAATGGATAACCGTGCATCGTCGTCGCATGCAACGTTGCATTCGTTCGAATAAAAATATTGAAATAATAATCTACATAGGAATAAGAAGAAGAAGAAGAAGAAGAAGAAGAAGAAACTATGGGGATTATACTTTTTATTTTATCTTCGTAAATTCGGGTTCGTGAAACAACCCATACGAGTAAACTCACATCTCAAAAAATAACAGGCCACTCAATAAAACCATAATGCAACTTTGATGCAACCCTGACACATACATGGCAATATTCTTGACAAACCCATATAATTCCTGGATAGTACAAACCTTCAAATGATACGTGTCAAAGTTTCCTAAAATTCTGACAATTAGTTTACAAGTAACAGTTGCAACTTTCACCGACTGCTGTCCACTCAGCTGACGATTTTTGTGAGATCTCTTGAACTCTTACATTTAAACAAGATAAAAATGATTTATTGCATAGATAATAGATGAAACATGGATCCCTTACTACACATTTGAATCACTGTAACATCAAAATATTATTTCTTTGTAGAAATTCTAATCGAAATGCCACCTTTCGTTGATTTTCTTTCGACACGATTATCGTTGTTTTATTTTGTTAGATTACAATACACACGTTTATAGTTATTTTATTATATTAATTTTTAATATATTCTCATACTGTTTTGATCTACTTGAAAAAAACTTTCTGGACATAATAATAAAGTTGTATAAAGTACTCGAGACTTCATTGAAAATTCATGATTAAACTTCGAATCCGAGACGACTACTACTACTACTACTACTACCTACTATCAGGAATAGGATCCACCACTTTTTTCCGATTAACTCTGCTCGTTGTTTCACGCTTCGTTTCAATCTCAACGACTACGATGAGAAAGATGACGACGACGACTACGACGACTACGACGACTACGACTACGCCCATTCTGCGTACCTCCGGTAAATAGGGGTTGATACTCGCGCGTGCCGTTTCAATCTTTCCAGCAAAACACTTCTCTCTTTCTCCATTCCTCCCTTCCTCCTTTTTACCCTTCCACCCTTCCTCTCACCCTAGCATCCAAAATTTGTCAATACGAAATCGAATTTCCTCGTTGAAATAATATCAAGACATTATCGTTTATTTCCCGTGAGATTCATTCGTCCAATCCAATTTATTTATTCCCTTCTCCATCCTCCTCTTCTTCGTAAAGAAAAGAAGGAAACAGTTTTATTAATAAAAGTAATCAATCTTTATTTGTTAATTTCAAAATATCAAACCCATTTTTAGATACATCGTGAATCAATGCAATTATCCACTAATCAAGCATAGGAGTAGAGGAAAAATATTAAAAGAAACTTCAGTGTTGGTAAATTTTCCTAACACGCACGTGTGTGTGCATGTGCATTATGGGAGAAAATAATTTTTTCGTAAACGAACACAGGATCGTGGAACACACCTTTTTTGTTTTTTATGCGTTTATCGAATAGCTGGTTCGTACTACTTGCTAGATGGAAATCGATTTATCGTCAATACAATAATCTGTATTATTATTACATTATCTCACCTAAATTGCACTGTATTGAAACATATTCTGACTACTAATATCGATCGTTTGTTCTATGAAAAAGCAATTAGAATATACATATAACATATATCCACGTGGCTAATTGATTTTGTATTTTTTATTTTCTCTCTCTTTTCTTTTTTAATATTTGTTATGTTTCCTCGTTCCTCCTCTCTCCTCTCCACCTCAAACGTAAATTTTGCGATTGTGCATTGATGAACAACACTGCAGAATTTTCGGTAAACAACAAATAGTTTCATACAATAAATATACTGAATAATAAAATATTGACTCAATAAATAATAATAACAATTTATATCTCTCTTCTAACGCATATTAACAATTATACGAACGGGTATATTCATTCATTGACAGATATTATTCGAGGGTTTTGATATTCTTGTATACACGTTTTACAGATTTGAACATTTCTATGATTCAACATTACGTAATCTCCAATCTAAAATGTACAATTATTAAATATTATATTTTTTCCATGAGTTTCCTAAATCTACGAGGACTTGATGGAAATGTTTAGAGATTACTTTTGAACCATCGTCGAACTCTCAGCGAGTATTAGTCAAGTTTTCAGAGCGTGGGTAAAACGAAACGTTCGTTTTATTATAAAAAAAAAAAAATCTTTTCTCCTTCCACTCGAACATTTTTTTTTCCCTTCCTCTCTCTCTCTCTCTTTATATCTCTTTTTCTATCTCTTTCTATCTCCCACTAGCAATGTTTTATTACCTTTTTGAAGTAGGTCGCACGAATCAACGGGATGGATACGAAACTAAGCGAGAATTTAAAACGCATCGATCCGTTTTCAATTTGACTGCTAATACTCGACGATCTGTAGCTCTCGCAATATCTGTTAATTAGTTATATTCGTTTGAAATTCAACGAATAGCTCTAACGATCTTTGGATACACGGCAGTTTGCGTATGCCGACTCGCAAAAGAGGACTCGAGTGTGTTCGCTTGACTGTGTTCGTTCAATTGTACAACGATAACGAGTGTTACAAATATAAGCAACGAAAAAATATAAAATATTTAAAATACCACGAGTGGAAGAAAGAAAAATGCTTGAATGGTAGAGTTAGGATGGGCTGGGGTTTTGTAGGATGCGTAAAATGATAAAAATGTGCGTGTTGCGGCTGGAATTAATGATAGGAACGAGATATCCTATAGGCAAAATGGTCTACGTAATGCTACAGCAAATTCAAGCAATTTCACGGGAAACGATTTTCGAACCGATCTCCCCATCCACTTTCATTCACCCTCACCTCCCTCACAACCACCCTACGTTCACGAATTACAAAGCAATTACAGTCACCTTCTCTGACGTCGTCTCTGGCTTGCTAAACGAATACTCAACTATTTTCCTTCACCCTCTTTATTTTTTTCTCTAAAAAGAAATTCGTCATTTATTTCCAAGTAGTTTTGACAAGAGAAAAAAATCTCCTCTACTATTTCATCGTCATCTTCTTACCGTTTAATCATTCATTTCCATTCCGTACGACTGGGTAGAGGACTTTCTTCGTAAGAAATTCGTCGTTGTCACCTTTGAGTTCAAAAATGTCGAGAAAAGTACTTTGTAAAATGTTAAGTGCATTTACACGAAGCAGGGTAGGGTGAGAAGGTTGTAGGGTGAAGGGAATAGGGGACTTGGGTGTTTCGAAAATATTTTTATACGAAGTAAACGTAAATGCTGTGTAGTGTCCTCGTACATATCTCGAGTAACATCAAGTTGAACGATTCGTACAGGACTGGTGGAGGGAATGGGAATGGTGGGAAGGACTTTCTATCGATCAAAACTGATGACAGAGTCGTGGATTTATTTTTCTTCTTCTTCTTCTTCTTCTTCTTCTTCTTTTTACACCTTCACAGTAACAGCTGATAAGTACGTTCAAGTTTCGAGCAAAACGTTATTTCGATATCCAAAAGGTCAACGGATATTAGATACTTGGTAGTTCGTACGTTGACTTGACCCACTTTGGAATCTTTTTTTTCCAATCACCGTCAAGCGTCGATCAAAAAAAAAAAAAAGAAAAGAATATACGATATTGTATTCCCTACATTTCGTCGGATATTGCGAATATTAGAAGACAGGTGTGTGTAATGCTTAATTGACAGCCTGCATGACATGTTAATAGATGATCGTTTCACAAGTACGAATAAGCGGATGGGCTAAACGAGAAGCACCCTTCGTGTCGAATCAACGATAGCAACAACCAGACAAGGGAGGAAAGGGTGGAATGAAGGGAAGGGGGACGAGATACACCAATAACGGGATCTTTGTAAAACCAATTAGCGTTATCCATTCTCCATTTACACTGATTCCGTTGTTCAATTGGAGAATATTTTTCGTAATACTTACGATTCATTTACGGCTGTCTATCCAAATTTCCTCTCACCCATCTCTTTTCTCATTTAACTATCACTCCTTCAATTGATATTATTCCTTTATTTTCTACATTATTCAATAAGATTAACACCTGTTCGTATTTGTAAAGGATACTGACATGAATCTTTATATTAATTTGAAACATGTGTACGTAGGATTTCTATTTATTGGTATCAAAATGATTTATAGAATTCGTAGTAGATATTTGAATACTTTGACGTTACATTTGACGTATATCAGAATGTCATTGCAGTGCATTTTGTTTGACTAAATTCACATATTACAAGTTCTGATATTGAAAAATATTCTTCGAAATGAGTATTATTAATAATTTGTTTCTTCATATTATCATTATTCATATTATCTAAAATTATCTAAATATAATCTAAAGAGTGTATCCACGAATAATAAATATATAAAATAAATGAAATTCTTGGCATATAAAATCCTACCCTGGTTCTTTTAATTGCAAACAACTAAATCAAATGTTCTCCTCCGATTGGAAAACCATTTTTTTTTTGTGTGTGTTTCAAATAAATGTGTACAGAAAGAGTTTAAAATACACTCTCATAAACGCAATTCAATATACTCTTCTCGTTGATAGTACGTCTCATCCCCTACCTTTCCGATCATCCCAATTCATTCCCATGTTTCTGAACACGTACATTCAACCTGGCAACATACACACACACACACACACATACACATATACAGTAATCTTAACCAATATCACATAGAAAAATAGATAACCCCATGGGTTAATATTTGGTAACACATGTCAGTTATTCATTGGAATAATAACAAAAGACCGGAATCTTTTATCGTAAATGGTATTTCCCAATGATGAGGACAACGACGACGACTGCAACGAATGACTATGATCATTGTAAAATTTCATTTTGTTCATTCGAACGAATGAATTTCCTATCCTAAATCGTTTGAATTACTTTATTCTTCTCGCGTATCCCGGACTTCTCCACCCTACTGTTACGTGATTTTATATTTAAATTCATCCTCGTTGCCTCTCCTCCTGCGGGACGGGCATCAAAAATAAACTTCTGGGGTATGGGTATTGCAGGGGATGGTAGTGCTTTATCGTGATTAAATGTCAACATGGCTGACGGTGCGATATCGCGTTATCTAACATTTTTTCCAGTTATCAGTTCGGCTAGCGCACACGCCAGTTCTACAAAGTCAATAGTACCTACGATCGTCGACGAAACATTTTTCTCCCTCGGACTACGCCTTTTTTTTTGTTTTTTATTCTCTCTCTCTTTCTCTTTCTTTTTTTGCTGTTGTTTGTGCTCGCGCTAGGGGAAAAAAAGAAAGAAAGAAAAAAAAACAAGCAACAAAAAGCTTTGAACGTTGGTCGAGCAAAGTGCTTCTCGAATTATTAACTTTACGCGAAGTTGTTCTCTCTCTCACATTTTCCATTTTTTCCATCAACGAATATATATTTCTTTTATCCATTTCTTTTCCCTTTCTCTATCCTGGAAAAAAAGTTAGCAAAAATTCCAACGCATTGAAGATTTTTGTAGCTTGTTTCCGGGAATATTACGTAACGTTCAGACGAATACAATCACCATATTTCCTTGGCTCGTCCAGAACCTAAGAAGAAGTTTGGTTCGCAAGGGAGGAGCATAAAGAAAAAGTTAGCCGCCGTCATCGTCTCTCCTCCTCGCCACAGCCACAACTGCGAGCTATAATTTACGATGAAATTATGCCCGAATCGGCTATAAAAATTTTCTCTAGGGAAAGGGAGTTTTTTTTTTTTAAGCGAGTAACTTGCGCCACGTTAAAAATCTCGGAATGCTTTTAAAAGTTTGCGACACCGCGTCTGGAGCTCTGCCTCTAACCCTGCTACCCCTTTCCCTTAACCACCTTCACTTCTCGTTGCAGAC
Organism: Mischocyttarus mexicanus; assembly: GCA_023678845.1. Lineage (NCBI taxonomy): Eukaryota > Metazoa > Arthropoda > Insecta > Hymenoptera > Vespidae > Mischocyttarus > Mischocyttarus mexicanus. The sequence continues at coordinate 829,916 of JACGTP010000032.1, read as the reverse complement.
CGAAACGGTAATAACGAAGAACTTTACATCCTCGAAAATCATTCCATCGAATTGAAAAAAACTTTATCTTAGCGTTCATCGTTAATTAACTTTCCTTCGGTGTGTATATATGTGTGTGTGTGTGTGTGTGAGAGAAAGAAGAGGAGATGGGAAGGGAAAAGGAGAAGACTTTCCTTCTCATTGCATTCGTAAAAAGAATACGAAGTACGATACTCCACTAATTTTCCTCTTACAATCAACGAAAACACCATTTTTTTCCTCTACTTGGAATAACTTTTACCTTCTACTTTGCTCACGTCGAAAATGCTCGTTGTTCTTCACCGTTCTCGAAAGTATCATCGGTCACGCATACCCAAAAGGAAATTTAATCCCTTAAAGAGAAAAACTTCTTAACCCTTGCTCATCATTCTCATCTTCTCTACTATTTCCTGTAAATATTTCAACCAACCGTAACATCAAATCCCAAACGAAATCAACGATTTCCAACGTTACGGTTCGAATGAACTTTCAAACCTACTCTTCTTCTCTTATTTATTCCCTCTTTTCTTTTTTTTTATCGGCAATGTTTCTTACCCCGGTAAAAGTTTTTCCAAACAGATCGTTCAATCGAGAATACAAAACCCTCCCTTCATCTCGAAGTTTATGTTTAATATATTTGTTTCTTGTTTTGTTTCGTTGTAGTTTGGTAACTGCAGGAAACCGACGACTTGACTGGAGAGGTATTAATGTTTGTATTTTCTGTAAAAATGTATTTTGTTTTGCTTGAAAAAAGGGGGAAGGAAACAGCAGCATTTTTGAGATGGTTCGGTTAATAGAATGAATCTTAACTATGCTCGATTATTGATTGACGGTGACTCGGTAACAGGATAGAAACTCGAATTTTGGTTAGGGTAAATATATTTGCGAGTAGGGTGATTGCAGACGGACGTCTAAACACAATTAACAACTTTAGGGATGGGGGGTAGGTGCACATAGAAGACGCTAAGCTTAGAATTTACGCGACCTGTTGCGGAAGTTACTTGCCTTTCCCTTATCTACGAATCACCCGTCTTTCGACACCTATCTCCTCGTGTTTTCGAGTTTGCCAGCTTAACTTGCTTTGCTAGTGTTTCCTCTAAGTCTTCGTATGTTTCTCTCTCTCTCATGGTTTATTATGACGAATAGTAAAATCAGAATAAAAGAATCGTATGAATCGTTTATCTTTATCCCTGCACGCATAGAAGAAAAACTACGAAACACAACCGGTAATTGGTGTTGAATTGTTTCTTTTTTTGGAGGTATACATACCCACGGAAATATAGTTAGGAGAATTCGCGAAACACGGTCAGCATCAGTTGAACCGAGCGTGCTTTGTTAATTTTGCAAACTTATTCCCATGCTGGCTGGCTACTGGTGGTGGTGGTAGTCGTGGTGGTCGTGGTGATGTTGGTGTGTACATGAGAATAGTAACGTGCTTTATTAATCATTTTTACCTCGGTGAAAAATTGAATTTTTAACATTGCAATCCTGCGAAAGCTCAGTACGTTGCCAACGCCACATACGTCCAACATATATCCAACAAGGGGTAAATGCATATTCGTGCCGTATCATCGAAGCTTTGACTTCTTTCTCTCTCTCTTTCTGCATTCGTATCAAATCAACTTTATCGATTTGCGTACTTTAAAGATTTACAAATTTCGATAAAATATTTCCCTCAGAGTTATTTCGTCAAAGATAATGAAAAATGTAGGACAGGGAAATGTTTAAACAAAATATTACGATTAATACAACTACGTCTCTTTTGCTTTTGATCTCTCTCTCTCTCTTTCTCTCTTTCTGTTGCTCTCTTCTGTCGACAAATTTCTGAGGCCGGGTGGTTAAGTTAATCTACAAAGTTGCGTATTAAATAACTGCCTTAATGAGAAGCAACTGGGTTAAATACCCCTCGGCTAGGTAAGCCACGATTTACAAGAAATACAGACTCGCTATTCTCCTATTCTCGTTTAACAACCTAACCCCTCTACACTTTCTTTTCTCCCATTTTTCATTTCAGTTAAAACCTCAACAAATGAATTTATTTTCTTCCTTCAAAACAATCTAACCTCTCGTAAAAGGTTTAAATACCACCTCCTTCTCCTCCTCCTCTACATAGAAACTTACCCATCTACAGTTAATGAATTTTTCTACACAACGTGAAATCTCGTTAACCATTAAATTAATTATCTTTTACAGTTTGTCACGGAATACAGCAATTCGAGGAAATGCCCCAGTACACGGAAGTTAATCCTGGACAGGATGCAAAGTTGATCTGTCGTGTCCTCGGCAAAAGGGGTCAGTGCATTTGGCAGAAGGATCAAAAGGTAAGATTAACAACTTGTGTTAATTATTTCAAATTCTATTTCAAACTCTATTTGAAAATTATTTTTCTCTTATTATTAATACAAATGATCGATCGATGATCGATGATTTTGAAATTATCTGACAATATATTGTATCTTTAAATGTCATCGAAGTTATTTAAGAAAGAGGAAGATTTTTGAACGATTTAAACAAAAATAATTTGTAACAGTTAAGTGAGAGATAAAAACTCGAAGAAGATAAAATTTCTAAGAGAGAGGTAGCAGCTTGCAAGCAAGAAGTTTCCCTAGTTGGTAAAGGACTTCATTGTTTCTCGTGTATCACCCGATCCTTCGAAGGAAATCTACGACGCGGTGGAGTCCTGGAACGGTGTTGGTAACCGACTTTTCCTTGCTTTTCCTTTTGGAAGGCGGTAAACTTTGCTTCAGATAAGTTTGTCTTTCTCGAAAGTGGACATTACGCGGTGACCGACGATAAACAGTCGTTTGGATCGGATTCAGAGAAAGAGAGAGAGAGAGGTCCTATTCAACAAACTCGAAACTTTCCTTCAAACTCAAGTTATTGTTCTATCCTTCTCTCTCTATCTCTCTTTTTCTACTTTTTCAAAGCACACATAAACATCTAATTCGCTTAACATAACATCCATATGATAAAGTGTAGAGAAAATATAGAGTACGGGTCCGAGAACATTTTTTTGTTGATTAAAACCTGAGTGTATGTTTCGTTAAAACCTTGACGTAAAAAAAATATTTCAGTTTATTTTGTTGTTGATTTTTTTTTTTTGCAAAATACGCGCAACGCGTAGAAAGGATTCTGGACGTTTCGAATAGAAAAAAAAAGAATACAACAAAAATAAAATTCAACGTCGAACTTTAAAAGCTCGATAGGGAAAAAGTACTTTGACAAGTTTCCAAAAAAACAAAACAGGTAAAAATAAAAATAAAAAATAGTACTTTGAGTAGGTAGGGTGGAAGTAAAGTATGTATCCAGATTATGTACACGCGTATGATGGATATCTGTCGTTTATTACGTGTATAAAAAGAAAAAAAACAACCAACCGTATTTTGAAGAGGATGCGAATGACGTAATTTTATATGAAAAAAAAAAGAAAAAGAAAGTAAAGGAAAGGGGGATAAACACGTGTTGGCGGAAGGAAAGAAAAATACACATTCGATAGACGTGTATTGACTATGTCTATAACATATAACTTGATAGAAAATGAGACTCGGTGTATTATGGGAATTGAAGAAACAGCACGAAACTATTTCGTTTTCTCCTTTCACGCGTGAAAGAGAAGGGTTTGGGGAAGTGAAAGGGAAAAATAGAAAAAATAAAAACGATGGAATCGAAGGAAAGATAGTGACGTATATATCTCTAAGTATATTCCTCTTTCGTGCAGCCATTTGATTGGCTGGTTTGTGTGTACTATGCAAACCTCGGTATGTGTGCACTGCAAACCCAAGGTAAGTAAAATTAAACTTGAGATTCGAGCTACTAGGATAGTAGAATTTCCCAATTTATCTCTGGTTTATCGCTTCCACACGTAACGCTAAAGCTTCTCTACGAGATATATCCCTTTTTTGGAAAATACAAGGGTCAGGTGAGAGGAAAAGGGAGAGTTAGTGGACTAAGAAGAAAGATAAATCTGACTTAGCGTTAAAAAGAACATTACTAACGAGCTAAAAAATATAAAAATAACTAAAAAAAAAAAAAAAAAGGAAAGTTTACAACGTTGGTTGAGATATTTTTTAAAAAGGTTTACTTGCACTACCTCTGTGTGTAATGCAATTAATTACAAGTTTTGTCCACATTTGTGTCTGCCCTGGCTGTTCATTATTAGTTTGACCTCGTATTTTCTATCCCTCTCCCCTCTCATTCCTACCCCGTTCGTTTCGTAACGTCAATAAATTTTCATTTCTATTTAATAAACGTTACCCTTAACAGACTCGCCGAATGTTAAATCTGTGAAATATAATTTGACGGAATGTAATTTATATGCAGAACCGTTGACGCTGGATACATTTTCCCTCGTTAATTTCATAAACTCTTTGAAATGCATTATTAAACATTGATATTGTCGGTTTCAATTTTTATCACAACAATAACAACAATAATAAATGTATTAAATCCTATGTTAGTTATTTTCCCTATTTGTTTAAAAATTTTTGTTGCAAAAGAAAGGAGTTAAGAGAGAATGAAAGAAAAAAGGGAGATAACTTAAAGGAAAACTTGAACCGAGCATCATCCTGTTCCTCTTACGATCATTGTCCAGCTAAAGATTTACAGCTTGTCGCTGACACTCGGCTTCATTATCGTCGTTACCCCCATTAATCCCGTGGAAACTTTTTATACTTCGAAGGAGGTTGCCTGACGGGAACAACCTTGCTGGTGAAAGAAAAAAGAAAATAGAGGCTCGACTTACCTCACCGCAATTCTCTTTCGACTACTTACCCTTTTCTCTTTATTCAACCTTTCCCCCTTATCCCCATCCTCATCCCTATCCCCACAACTTCTACTCCTCCATAATCGTCTTTTCTTCGTAATTAAGTTCTTCACTAACACACACTCAAGTCTACTCCCTTCTACCCCTCTCTCTTTCGTATTTTATTTTATATTATTACCCCTTTATTTATTGGATTAAGTCAACCTGCAATGAGAATGAATTCCCATTGTGTTGGGGTCTTCTTAGCCATTTCTATGGAATTCTTTAACAAATTCAATTCAATTCAATTCAATTATTTCTCTCTCTTTTTCGTCATCATCAAAATGTTGAATAAAATCTACTACAAATTTAGACAGTTTTACAATTTAGACTTCTTCTTCCTCTTCGTTAGACCTAAAACCTGTGTTTTATTAAGCTGGTTCATTCTGAGAAACTGACGTCCACCTGTTCTATCATCTTTTTAAAGATCTTCCTTATGGTGTCTGGATTCTTATGGTTTATTATAGCATATTGTTTAGACTATTCTATATTCTGGTCTTTTTCCCGTGAAACAATTCTTTATTCGAGGTTGACGTCCCTGTTCTCTGAGCTAGGAATTCATTTTAAGAGGAACAGATTAACCTTGCTCTTCAACCCTCTTCTTTCATTCGTGCTTGAGACTCGCAACAGTGTCTCCAGGTTACTCAATTCACCCAGAGAAGAATTGCAAGCGAAATTTGCAGGTAATGTTTCGTTTAATTGAAATCAAACAATCTTCTACGATTTAAACATTTAAAGTAACCAAAAGAATAAATATTTGCAAATGATGATGATCTTATTGTAAGAATCTTGTAGATGTCTAACTAATACTCGAGTTAATAATGTTCGAAGATAAAACTGAAGGAGAAGGAATATGATGACGAATGTACAAGTACCCACGTAGAAGAAGAGGAGGGTTCACTGCATTAAACTTTTCTCGCGTACGGTCAAAAGATTTCTTCGCGTCTGTAAACTCGGCACTGTTCAAAGCAGCAACCCTTTGAAAGAGACTGCTTCTTCTACTGCGACCTTCTTCCTTCCTTCCTTACTTTCCTTCCTTCCTTCCTTCCTCAGTTTTTTACACTCGTAGATGTTTCTTCATGGAGAGAAACCCGGCTTTTCACCCTTGGCTGGCAAGTTTTTTCAAGCAAGGCGTCGTAACGACTTCAATTTAGTGCTACGTTTTCAGCATACTCGCTACCCCCCCTGACTCTTATCTCTTCTTCCTTTTCCTCTACTTTCGTCACGTTTTTTTTTACATCCTTTCTTCTTCTTCTTCTTCTTCTTCTTCTTCTTTATCGTTTTTTTTTTTACTTCTTCTTAATACTTCGAGACTAACTTTACAGTTTGCATAAATGTAGCGATTCTCCGGGTGTTAAAGTTAACGAACGTTTTCCAAAAGAAACCATGGAAGAAATTATTCGTCGGATACAAAGTTAACGGATGAAAAAAATAAAATAGAGAGAAGAAAAGGAATGATTTGGAGTATAATGAACGTGGAAAGAAAAAATCATCCAGTTTAAAATAATAAAAAGAAAAAAAGAAGAAGTGAGTTAACCGAAACGATCGATCATAAAAACGTTTGAGATTTTAAAGTTTATCCACCCACTTCTTTCAAGAAAATGATTCTTATTGTAAGTAAAATATTATTATTCGGGTTACGTGTATTATACATATTCCTGGATAAAAAACTTTTCCTAGCTTAGTTTATCCTTTCTTCTTTGAAGGTTTCCCACGTTTAAAATCCTAAACGAATTTATGTGAAATTTTTCACAGTGGTTCACAACGTTAATAGCTTTTTTCCTTTAAAACCTCTATGGAATAAGTTTCTAATTCACATCTCGCATACAAATTTCTCGCCCTCTCTTTCTCTGTATTTGTGTATAAATTCTGCGCTTGCGCGTAACAAGAAAAGAAAAGAAAAAAAATCCTTCTTAAAGCCCAAGACGTCTCCCCGTCTTGTTACACCTTTTCCTCTTCTTTCTATTTTTTTTTATGCGTTTTTCTCGAGGGGTAACGCGACTCTATGCAATTTTATATACAAACGCTGTTAAACAAAAATATTAAAACAACTTTTTTGTAAAGTATAATAATAATAATAATAATAATAATAATCATCATCATCATCTCTACTTTCTTTTCTTTTTTATATATTTTCTTCACACTTATCGTAATCCATAACGTAAGAATAAATAATATGGTAATTAATCCAAACCATATTTGATTTAGCCTGTGGCAATAAAAAAGAGATTTTTCGTCAATGAAAGAATACAAAAAATAAGAAAAGATCTTCACGTATATTAATGAGATAGTATAAACGAAAATAGGGAGAAGGATCGTAAGAGGTAGAAAGATGTACGCGTAAACAGCCAGTACTCTTCCATCTAACCCATCTTCATAATAAAACCACACGAGTAAAAAGAAAAAAGAGTAGTGAGTATGGTAGGGTCGCAGTAGTTTTTGCGATACATCATCGAGGAAGAGCAAACAAAAGAAGAGAAAAGAGGGTTCGTGTGTGTATATGGTGGAATGAGAGGTAGTGTGGTGTGGTGTGGTGTGGTGGGGCCTTAGGGCAAAGTGGGTGGATAAGTGGCAACGATGGTTGGATAAGTTATGCCTAAGAGTACAACCAGGGGTGCTTTGGAAATTTATCATTTAATCTTTCCGCAACGTACTCTCATAGTACCCTTCTATAACCCGAAACTACACCAAAGACTATTATTTCTTTGAAAATGATAAGAACTGACGTTAAGTAAATAGGATTTTCGAGTAGGGGCCCGGTACTTCTCGTTGCTTACTCGCGTGCACGTACAAATTGTATGTTTCTGCCCGTACGACGAGTTGTGATGTACGCAAAGGACGAAACACTAGAGAAAGGGATAGAAGAGAAAGAGAAAGAAAGAGAGATAGAGAGAGAGAGGAAAGCGAATCCGTTGCGTGCATTAATTTGCATATTAATTCTCCCTAGTAATCCGGTTTAATGACATCTGGATTAGAGAAAACGTCAACGCGGATATATCGTTGCGGTTTTCCCGAGCGGTTTGACTCTATCTCTACCTCTCTCTCTTTTTCTCTTCCACTAAAGCCCATCTCGCGCATAAATTGTAAATATCATCCTCCCTGGTTTGGTGACACACGACGAAGCCAATGGCAGACAACGGGACGCTCGTCTCTTGCGTCAGAACGAAATATGGCTTCGAAGAGAGGAACTATAAAGGTATTCCTGGTTTGGAACGGTAGGAAGAAGGAATTATTTTTCTCTCTCTTCATTTCTTTATTTCTTTTTCTCTCTCTTTCTCTCGTATCCGCAGATCCATCTCCATTATCGGTTCGCGTCTTCGGCAGGCAACCAGGCAGACCAACCCTCTCCTCTGCCCCTTTACCCCTGTTCGTCCGCCCACGCCGCTCGATATTCAACAAGACAGATTTTTCATTAAGATTTATGTACCGCTGAGAGTATACGGTCGAATCATTTTTCAACTTCTTCTTCTTCTTCTTCTTCTTCTTCTTCTTATTTTTCTTCCTCTATTTTATTTTTTTTTTCTTTCCTTTCTTTTTTTTCCCCTTTCTCCCTTATTCTTCTTCTACTTCGGTCCCCCTATTTCTCTTGGTTTGACTTTGTATCTGTTAAGTACATCGGGCACAGACACTGGTTGTTTGACACTCGACACCCCGGTGACGACGAGTCGCTCGAGACGCTCCGAACTCGTTTTCGACGTTTAAAAACATTCCTGCACGTGCAACAACTGAAGTATCACCGTAAGAAGAAGAAGAAGAAGAAGAAGATGGAAAGACTCGTAGAGATTTATAAGGTTTTTTACCCCGAGTTGTAACAACGACAAACGTAACTCTAATATCTAGAAGAAACGTTCTTCTCTGGGTATAGGATTTTTACGGTTCGTAAAACCTTTGGCCAACGTCCGTTTTCTTCGACCTTTTATATTTCGTTGAAAAGGGAATGGGCGTTTCCGCGTGTCGGACCCACGGAAGTTCGCATTAATTTTTCCGTACCGTTGAGACCAAGGAAAATAAAAGTTACAAAAAAATGAAGGATATATTCGAGATTGTATGTTGAATTATTTGTGTGTGTGTGTATGTGTTAGTATCGTACTATTTCGATCTATCGAATAATAATAATAGATGCTGATTCCAACGAAAAATTATCCTCCTTCTCATTCTCCTTCCTCCATTGATATTTAAAAGAAGAATCCCTTGGAGAGATATAATCGAGCGTAAAAATGATAAACTAGGATAGATCCAAAAGAAACTTAAGGAATACTACTTTTATATTCTTGAAAACTTTGGGTTTTACCATTAGTGTATATAAAAGGGACGATTTGTAAAGTCGTTGACGTAAAATGAAATGGTCCCTCCTACTAGTAGTCCTTGAAACAAACTTATTCGCGTTCGATTGGATTTTAAAGAGTAAAGGAAAAATAATATTCTGACTTGTTTCTAAAGAGATTCCATTCGGGGTTGAAATAAATTTTCAAAGCTTTTCCTACTTCAAACTCTTCCTTAACTGTGTTTTAATATTATAATTCTATGTGTGTGTATGTGAATATAATTAAATATTATTGAATATTATAATTTAATAATCTTAATGAATTTTTAATTAACCAATCGTGTAATTGAAAACACTGAAGAAAAATGTTGGTAATAAAAAATAGAGGCTTTAGATGATGATGGATATTTTGTAAGATTTTCATTGAATAACATTTTCACAACGAATTCGGTTTCCATCTGAGAGTACAACAATGCAAATATCTCATTGGATGATAGTGCGCGTTTCTCGTTCTAGGGATTCGATAGGATTGACGAAGAGAAAGGGCAATATCGTATTACCATCTCGGAAGGAGCAAGAGGAGAACGAAAACTGGAAGAGGCTTTTCGCGGTGGATGATTCTGAAACGAGATCAACTCCGAAAGCCTCAAGATTTATGCTACTCACGATTTCTTCTTACTTTTTCTCTTCTTCGGCCGAGCGTGCTTTTTTCTTCCTTCTCCCCTCATCCCCTTCTCATTTTTTTCCCTCATACGACGTATGTCCTTTTTTCAACGTTTCCTCAACATTTTCCTCCTTTTTTTCTTCTTCTTCTTCTTCTTCTTCTTCTTCTTTCCGGAATAATAACAGCGAATATTTAATAAAAGAATGTCAATAATTAAACGAAGGGGTAAAACAGTATTGTACAGTTTTCAAACAAATTTATTTCTTGTTTTGTCGATTTAAACAATTTCTTAATACCCAAAAATTGTCAACACTTCCTCGAAATTTACGTTGGATTGTTCCAAAATGTTAAATAAATCCCTGCTTGTAATGTACAGTTTCTTAATGTTTAACTTTTCATTCAACACTGATAGATGTTGGTAAAAGAAAGATCTTATGTTTGAAATTTGAAACATTTTAACCCGTTTATGAAGCTTGTGAAACTTTCAGGTCACATGCTAATAAATCGACATTTTTTTTATCCTAAAAATTTGACTTTCTTTTTTTTTATCACGAGATGACGTTTAAATAAATCATTCACAATTTAAATTCGGTCCACGTGTTTTCGTCTTATACGACGAACTTGGTGAAAGATCTTTTAAACTATAATAGAATGCCAAGAAAAAGTTTGAACATTTTTGGATGAGAAAATTTGAGGAAATAATGTCTTTTAGAGAAAAACTCCTATATCATTTCTTATATCTTGTAATTTCATCTATTTCAATCTAAAAAAAGAAGAAATAATAAAAACGTTTTCTTTTACTCGATTCAAAAAATGACGAATCTTCTTTTTCTTCTTCTTTTTAAAATTACACATCCAAGCTACAGATCTTAAAGGATTCTTGCGATTCCACGTAAACTCGTAATCTTTTTTTTTTCGCAAGACTTGTTCACGTAACGAATAGGTTGAAGAATATCTTTTATTTCTCTCTCTTTCCTTGCACTTTAGGAAATAACAAAAGGGGAAAAGTAAATGGATAGTAGAATAAGTTTAGGATAAATCAGACGAGAATCCGTGAGATTCGTTTTCGATGGATTAAAAAAGAAAACATTCATTACACGTTCTAACTTTAGTGTATTTAATTTTTCAACGATGAAGATTGGCTTGTAAAAATAATAACACTCTGTCTTTTATCCTTTCCATTTCGATTAGTTAACTTTACTCTGTTATCCCATATTCGCAGGGTATCGTAAAAGAATTTGTCTACGTCTCTTCTTCCTTCTCTTTCGTATAATTTTTTATCATCTCAAAGCTCGATGTTAACTTTCTAGCCCTTTTCTAGCAAAAGATCGAGCCACCAACCCATTAGAATAATTATACTCAGGAAAGATTTTCACTCCGAGTGCCGTTAGAGGAAGCTTTAGTCGAGCATCAACCTCGTACCTTATCGAACTAGAATTTCACGAATACGAATACGAATACGAATGTAGCGAAAAGATAACGCCGGAAATAGAAAAGTTTACGACTCGACGCGGTTCGCGAGCTCGCCTAAGGTACTCTCTTATTCGTTCTTCGATTGAAGAAAAAGAGAAATGCCTGAACGAACGAACGAACGAACGAACGAAGAGTGAGTGAGAAGGAGGATGTTAAAAGGGTGTTAGACAAAGTTCCAACTATCGATCTAAGTCGACCGATCTATTTCGTTGGCTCTCCAAGAGATTGCTACTGCGTTTGCATTACTTGCTTTCGCGTTATCACGGCTAAAGGTTCATGGGTGAGTATGGGTATCGAGGGGGTAGTGTATGGTGGAATGAGATGGGGTAGGATAGTTGGATAGAGAAGAGGAGAAGCATGCATCCTGGACGTTTGCTTCTCCAGTCGTTTTCCGTGTTCCCATAGCGAGCTTTCTAACTTGCTCAACCTCGCATAGATGTGTGTATGTGTGTGTATGTGTGTGTGGCTGCGTGCCGTACGATTGTGTTGAGCAAGAGCTTGTAGTGGTGGGAAAACCAGTGGGGTGTGTCTGCGGGTGCATTACGCTGATTGCTGGTCGTGGCCTCTCTGGAGAACGAAGAGAAATGAGAGAAAGAGAGATAGAGTGATAGGGGTAGAAGGGGGGAAGAGGAAGAGAGGAAGTTGAAGGAAGCGAGAGGATAGTGAAAGCGCCACGAAGCGACGAGTACGAGTAAGAAAGAGAATAAGGGCCCTTCCTGTTAAGTAAGTGAACGATCGTACTTGCCCTTTCCTTCTTCTCCTTCATCCCCTTCTCCTTCTCTTCTTTATCTCCCGCTTCGTCTAACATAAAAGCATGCCCGGATTTTAATCCTTTAAATGAATGACTGTGACTTTCCTACTCTCAAGTTCCTCATTCGTGTCGAGCAAAACGAGAGAGTGGGGGAAAGAGAGAGGAGAGGGTAAAGGATTTCTTTAAAAAGATATTGCAGAATTAACTGGCTTTAACGAGGTAAACAAATATGCAAGTATGTATCTTATTTAAATAATTTCACAATTAAATCGAATAATTTTATGTATTCCTAACGTGTTGAATTATTTTATTTATTTTTGTAACCAATTGCAAGACAAGTAATTGGAAGAATTTATTTAAGGATTTTTACGGGAAGGAACATATGAAAAATTTCTTACACGAAAAATAAGAGTTTGAGATTTTTTGATAGGAGAATATAACTTGCAAGGAGGTATGAACTATTTGATGGTTGTGCCACTTCTTCGAGAATCGTACGATACTTTTAAAACTTTGATTTACGGTAAAGGTTTGTTAATTATTTCCAAATGTCAGATTTGTAATAGGAGAATATGAATCACCAGGAAGTGGCAGGATTTCGGGTGTAGTTTAGTAACAAACAAACTACCCACATAGGGGTCCTTATCAAGGAATGAACGACCCATAGGTATAGGATAATTTGCGATGCACCATGCGTGCCACTATGCCAATTCCTCTATTGTCAAACCCTCTCTCTCTCTCTCGCCCTTTCCTTCTATGAAGCATTGCACGCGTTACGTGTTAGGTGAATAATCCTCTTACAAATAGACGATAGTCGTTCGATACGCTAAGACAAATCAAAACCACGAGACTATTATTTGTTCTGAGTCTTAAGTAAATTTTTATGTCTATCCTCAGAATTGTTTGCATTAAATGTTTGCTTTTTATTTTTGATTTTTAAATAAAATAAAATACATTAATAAACTTTTATGTACATCTTCCTCACCTCTGTTTGCATTAGAGGGTTTGTTTGTATTTTAACATAAAATACAAAAATTGTTATCTGAACATAAAACGTAAAGAACTCGGGAAGAAAAGGAAGGACCACGTACACAAACCACTCGAATAACTCCTCTACATCCGACCCACTCGTCATTCGCTCTAGATGCATTATACTTTTCCTCTCAATGTCGATTATGTCGCATCGTATTCTTTCATATACCGCGTATAAAAATGCTAATGTAGAGAACATATACTAGCTTTAGCAGCAGTAACAGCAACATCAGAGTTAGGTTTGGTCCCGCTTGGAACCGTCGAGAGCATCAACGAGAAAACCACCAACTCATTATTCTCATCCTGAGAGGAGCAAGCCACCGTCGCTCTACCGCTGGTGGCCCTTCTTCATCTGCGAGCAAATAATAATCATCGCTAGGATTTCCCATTGTATTATTGTGTGTCTGCCGACGAGTGATAAACCCTACCCTCCGTAGGGAATTCCAAGCGTAGTTCGTTACTGATATAACAACAACAACCCACCAAGATGGAATTCAGCAATAACCTTTGACCCTTTTTACCTTCCTCTTCCCATAGAAATCAATTGAAACTAAAAAAATGACAAGAAAACTCGTTGAAATTTTTATTATAATCTTTAAGAAAAATTGAATGAAGTTTATGTTGCTTGAAAAATATTCTTTAAGCACAGAAAACAAATGAAAGTTAAATAAATTTTACTTCAAAACTTTACCGATACCAGTAACCTATTAATTTTATTTTTATTATTATTATTATTATTATTATTAAATCTATGTTAAATTACGTAAAATTTGATACCGAATGAAACTTGATCTCCAGTAATACCTGATTAGGTTATCTGCTATTTGTATTGGTATTCTATTATTTATTAAAACCTCTTCAGTCGATATCTTAGAAAAGGATTGACTGTATACCCTAACTCTTAATAAGAAATTTATAATACTGATCACTTCTACAAATATGTAAAGTTACAAGAAAAATCTGAAGATCGAGGGCCTTCAATTAGCCATTGTTAACTGGCCACAAAAACCAAGTAGAATTAAAACGAGGTTCTTCTCTCATCCGACGTGACACGGTCACGGTTAGAATTTAAACGTCGAAGGGCTTATATATTTTCTCGATAACTCATCGAGCATAGAGAGAGGGTGAAGAAGAATGAAGCGATGAGTCGGATTATATTGCCGAAGAGTAAAGGGAGGACAGGAGGACAGGGGTAGGAGTACTTTTACCCAGTAAAATCGATCCTTGAATTACGGCCACATTATGACTGCGAAACTTGCTAAGGCCGCACTTCTCCTACTTCGGAACGAATTAATCTAAGAGAAAGAAGAAGAGGTAGCAGAGGGTTATTAGATGAAAGAGGGTTTAAAGAGAGAGAGAGATAGAAGCAATGATTCATTTCGAGGGAAACCCGTTCCTACCAACCTACCAACCAACCAACCAAACGAAAGAGGAGGAGAGGGGTGTACCCAGAGAATTCTGGTTAC
>JACGTP010000032.1:785684-813286 GCA_023678845.1 Mischocyttarus mexicanus | reverse complement strand
GAGAGAGAGACAGAGACAGAGAGAGAGAGAGAGAAGGATAGACAAACTGATATTCTGGGAACAGATATGCAGTGCGTTTCGCTTATACGCAGCACTCGCGCAGTAACATACTAGTTTACTTTCACGTACGCATATTACCCATCCACAGGAATCCAGCTAGCTAGCTAGCAACCAACCAACCAACCAACCAACCCCCACGTACGACGAATTAATCCCCGCTAATTTTCTCGTTGCAGTCAGCCCTCAGCGACCGCAGATAGAGTACGACAACCATCCTATTTTACCTGGCAGCAACGTGACAGCCCGAGCAGGTGAGATCGCTACGCTCACTTGCAGAGCGCGGTATGGGAATCCTCCGCCTCTAATTAAATGGTTCGTAATTGTTGCACATAGATTCCGTAATACTTTATTCATTACCACCTATCTTTCTCTCTCTTTCGTTCGTTCGTTCGTTCGTTCTTATTCTTTTATTCATTTCTCTTCTTCCTTTCCAACTTTCTCATTAAAACGTCACTTTGATTTCCCTTTTATATGCACATATATGGTACATGTATCGTTTTTAATTACCGTCGCCGTCGAAACATTTTTTTTTCCCTCCCATTATATTTTCAACTACAATAAACTACGAAAACTGCACGCAGAAATAATTTTCTTTGTTTTGATTTTTTTTTCTCTCTCTTTTTTTTCTTTTACCAAGAAGCATCGGTTGGATTAAGCCATTGCCCTCGGATCTTGCATTCTCTCACACACACACACACACACATATATTCTCTCTCTTACTCTCTTTCTCTGAATCCCTGGCTTTTCCGTCGAGCTGTTAGTTTTCCTTCCGCGAAGATTCAACGACGTAATGCATCGAGAATCTCGTCGATGCCGGCTCACGCTCCCCATGAATAATCATGATCCATTTTCTGCATCGTATCTGAGCAAAGTTAAGGAGCTCGAAGGTGCATCCTGAGTTTAAACGTGTTTTCCTTTCTACGAGGGAGAAGGTTTACCGTCTGCGTCCGTGTAAACAAGCAAAGATATTGTTGTATGATATTTTTCATAACCCTACTATGTGGAAGGATGTATGAGATGGAAGGATTGAGGAATGTACATTTTTTCCAAAAGTTCAGTTTTGGTTTTTTCTTTTAAAATACACTTCGAGGTTTTAATAACCTAATTCTCATTAATGGGATATTCCGAAAGTTGATCATTTTAAGATTTTTAGGATAATAGAAACTTTAAACAATTATTTGCCATTAATTAATCTCTAATTTAAACAATTTTTTTGAAAGGAATACGTCACACACACACACACACACACACAGATCTTTTTTTATAAGTTAAATTTCTTTTTATTTACAGTTGATTTAGTATCGTTCAAGACATTTCACAGATGACATTTCACAGATGACATACACACACCCTAAACTGATTCTAAAATCTTCCATACTTTTCCTGGTTGTCGATCGACTAATCTCCTACGCATACACGCATGCACACATCTCACTGATATCAGAATCTTCCATCTCGGAATATTTTTTTCCTTCGTTGGTTTCTAGAACGATCCTTGTATGAAACCAGACCGTTGTTATCAAAAATTCACGTTGCTCGGGTTATCGAAAAGAAGAAAGTGGAGGGTAATAGATCGAGTAATATTTTCTTTTGACCAAAAATATTGATAAATAAAATCTATCCTCTGATAAAGCAAAAAGGTATTTGATTAAATCGAAGAGAGATAGTAGTCAGATCCTATCGCAAATTCAATACAGAGACGAGACTCCTGTCTCGTAAAGTTCCTCTCACTCTGATGGGAATTAGCTTAATTGACACGGCAGCATACGTGGGATGTCCAGAATGCGTGTATGCGTTAATATTATTATAATTAACATGAGCAGAGAGATAGATAGATATATATAGAGAGAGAGAGAGAAACACCAAGAAAAGGAAGGACATTAAAACTCAACGTAAACTTTAAAGTAAAAACAAAAATTAGTTCATAAAAAGCGTATATATAAAAAACCTTAACAGAAGAATACCAGGTCAAAAAAGCACTTTCTTTCTCTCTTTCTCTAACTGTAACTCACACCATCCTATCTGGGGTTGGTAGTGTTCGAGACACTTTAGATCTCAAGAGAGTTTTCAAGAAGGGATAAACGTAGGAAAAGGTTCCTCCCAGTCTTTCTGTCGTCTCGCTAAGTTGAGCGAGCTACCGGCATAGTAAAAAGGGTAGAAGGAAATAAAGAAAAGAAGATAAAAGTATAGTGATGCGTATAAAGCGGCCGGGAATAAAAGCTAGATATATCTATACGTATAAAGAGAGAAAGATAGATATGAAAGAGAGAGAGAAAGAGAGAGAATGAAAGAGATGGTGGGAATAGCACCCTACCTTCTTCTTCAGCAGTGTTGTTACAGAACGTCATTGGAAATGCAAATTTTGGGGTAAAATGCGCGCAGGTACGTCGGTGAAACGGAGATCAGGACTCTGAGGCCTCAAGTAAACTCTACGGAACTAGATAATCCTCGTACTTGGGAGACCTACAGTGTTTGCGAGATTTTGGCGGAGAGGTCACGTTACGGTGCAGCGATTCGATGCGTTGCCATTCATCCAGCTTATGCCAATCCCAGCATGTCTTCTAGCACTGAAGTGAGGTTCGATGTCAAATGTAAGTATATGTATTTTCATTATATAATTAACCCCATTGATACAATTAATCCAATTTAATCGAATGCTTGAAAATAATCAAAGTTAGGTTGCTGTTAGTGAAAGAACGTGTTGTGAGTGGTTTGAACGCTTCAAGAATACAATTTTGACGTCGAACGATACTTTGAATCATAAATATGTATATGATCAGGTTTTTACAATAAAGTCTCATATTGTGGGCTGTGGTATCAAAGTTGTATACCTAATAGACGATGACAGTGGAGAAGGGTGTTACATTAACACGAGAGTTTAATCGTGAAATAAACGTCTCGCGATCGGTTGTTTTAGTTTCTTGTTTACGTATCGAATTGCTCGGATAAGGCAGGCCAACAATTCTCTTCGTATTAACGTTGACCCAACGTGTAACCGTTCGAAATAGCCCGAAATGCGTTAACGTCAGCCAGAGTTGAACACAGTGCCAGCAGTCAGATTTCACAATCGCTGGAGCGTAAAACGTGGCCCCTGTTGCTTTACGTCTCCATGGAATGGATGTAAATTTCGGTATAATCGTGAATCACATCAACAGGGTGGTTTGCCGCGGGGGTGGGTGTCAAAGGGGAAAACGAATATGGGGACAATGACTAGAGGAGGGACGGGAACGCGAGGGGGTGTTCGTTGGATAAATGGATAAAGCGTAAACGGGTTAATCTCGTTAAACGAAAGAAAACGAAGGAAAAACGAAAGAAAACTGGGTAGAGATCTCGTCGGATTAAACGACCTGCTTTTTTTTCCTGTTTTTTTTTTTTGTTGGATTTTCTTCCTCGACTTCTTTTTCAAATATTACGCTGCTGAAAGAATAAATCGTGTCGCGGCAGGGGATAATCTTTAGATTCGTTGGATATACGAGTTACGCGAACAGCCAATGCACCGAATAAAAAAATAAAAAAGAAACATATAGAATCGAATTTGCGTCGATTAGATCCTTTGACCTTTGTTCTTTCTTTATTGCGGTCTCTGATTGGGGTCGTAAAATGTGAATTCTTTGAAATATCTGCGGTATGATAGAGATTACGTGGAAAAACCGTACGACGAATACCAGATGTTTTTTTTTTTCATCTCGTCGATAAACTGGAGATGATGTTTCATTTTATTTTCGTAATATAATATATTTTGCTTTAACATATAAATTATTATTATGAATGGAACCGTTCAATGTATTCGAATATGAATACCTGAGAAAAGAATCACTACTTTGGTTTAAAGAGAAGGCACAATTCTCTCTCAAAAAAAAAAAGATTCACGTTTAAATTCAGCCTCAAATTTTAATCCGACACAAAAATCGAGCTAAACTCGGAATATTCATCGTTTTTTTTTAGAAAGAGAGAGAAAGGGTTCGCGTAGATTTGGTAATCCGTAAGAGCCCGAGCTCGGCTGCGTTTATTTTTTTCAATGCGATGAAAGTCTTAGAAATAATGTGTGCACCCGGTGATGGTGGTGGTGGTCAGCGACGCGAGGATTAAACTCGCGCTTTTTATCTCTCTTCCTTCTCTTCTCTGGACCTTTCGTTTTTTTTTTTAAATTTTTTCCTTCTTTTACTTTTATACGACCGAGTTAGCCATAGAGAATGCATAATGAACCGGGGGGTTGGAAAGAGAAAAAAAAAAAGAGTATATATGCAGTAGCTTCGTTCTTTCATTCTCGTCGGGTACACGAGACACGCGCGTCAAGGTTTCTTTCTTGGTCTGTCTGTCTCTCTCTCTCTCTCTCTCTCTCTCTCTTTTTTTCTGCTTTATTATAATACACATAATGGAGCTTGAAACCCTGTGCCACGCGCAACGACAGAAATATTCTCTCCTTTCTCTCCAATTTCTTTCCTTTTTCTCCTTTTCTCTTCTTCTTTTTTTTTGTCCCTCTTCTTCCTTTCCACCATGAAAGTACGCGCACGCGAATTTAAGCCGCGTCATCGGAATCGTTGTTCCCTTTCTTCTTTCTCGCTCGGATTAATCGGCCCAGAGAATTGATTCCAATGCGAAATCGAGAACAATCGGGGGAACCGCTATTTAATTCATTTTAAACGACCTCCGCGTTACCCCAAATTCCTCCTCTCCTCGTCATCATCCTCGTTCGAAACGAATCGACATTTTCTTCGGTAAAAAAAAAAAAAAAGAGAGAAAAGAGGAAAGATTTTAAGCGATCTCTGATTACTTCGCATGGGAACGAAAAAATTATGCTAGGTGGGTTAGTTTAATATTGATCCATCTATCAGTCTATCGATTCCTTGCCTAAATCCAGTCTATTTCGACCTAGTCGATATATTTCTAGGAGACCGTAGATAAAAAATCAAAAAACAAAAACCAAAATCAAATCAAAAAGTATCGACACGAACCTGGACAATGGAGAATGATTCGCCCCGACGCATAACTCGCACTTTTATTTCAACCAGGGAGTGTAGGTAAAATGTATAGCTACGAGTAGGGTGATAGGAGGTGGTGGAGGAGAAAAGGGGAGAAAAGAGAGGAAGGGGAAGGCCAGATACGTAGGTATATTGATTACGAGCATTAGCCGAGTGGGACTTTTCCAAGCAAATTGAAAAGTTTGCCTCAAAGCACAGATATATTCCGTGCCGATGGTACTTCGATCGAGAATTCAACGAGTCTCTCTATCTCTGTGTGTGTGTTTGTGTGTTTGTGTATGTGTCACGTCTCTCGTCACCCACAGCGTCATTTCAGTTGCTCACCGAGCAGCGAGTGTCAGAGTTGGAAAGGAGAGAGAAAGAGAAAGAGAGAGAGGAAAAAAGGTAGAAAAAAAAAAGGTTAAAAACGTGAGAGAAAATAGAGGAAGGGAAAGGATGAAGCTGATTCGAATGGGTCAGCGGGTGTTCGTTCGCGCGTATTCTCCAGCTAGTCGTTCTTTGTCGATGCTTCAAACGACTTTACACCGCTAGCTATAGTTGACTAACTTACGATATATCTAACATGTATATATATATTTAAAAGTAATATCTCAAATAATAGTATACCCGAAACAAATGACTGTGGAAAATATGTCCTTTTATCTATCGAGAGATAAAGCAATAATACTTGTGAACTGTAATTAATCTTGAAAAATACGAATGTCTTCGTTTTACCGATCATTGGGTATATTCGATTGAAGAACATAAGAGATATTAAGTTTCTATCGATTCAATTCCCACGTGATTACTAATCCCCTCCTCCTTTCACTTTAATATTGCTTTACTCTTTACCCATTTAAAAGTTTTTATATTATGATTATGATTATGATTATTATTCCTTTGATATTTTAAATGGTTCATCAAGAAGGAAATATTCTGATCAAGTTTACGACATGTCTTTAAAAATATTCGTAGGATTTAGTTCTTTTTTGAAGGTAAACCCTTCACATGCTATTTAACTCGACAAGACATGGGCCTAAAACACAACCCTGACGCAACCCTTGCCTCCTAAACCAAAGTCTCCTTCTATCCACTGGCAGAGGAAGAGTGGATGCTGTTTTGCCCAATTAGTCGCCTCTTACGACAAGCAGGGCATTGCTGTGGGAGTATTCTACAATCCCCCCTCCCACAGGGGGACCCTGACAGGAAAATATTTATGTTTGGACCAAAATCTTCATCACGAGTCACACTCGTTAAAGTACAGGGTAAAGGGGTTAATCTAATTGAAATGGATTGAAACTCAACGTGTAGAAATCGTTTGAAAATACTATGGTATATCAATAAAATATTGTATTTTTCGTTTATATATATATATATATAAATCGTAGTTTAAAAGGAAACGATAGATTATTCATTTATTCTTTTCATTTAAATAACGTCTACGATGAACACAGACGTATCGTAAATTTATTCGATGGATTTTCTTATGCCCGAGACAGTGTACCGAAGAGATTCCTTTTTTTTTATAGCTTTTAGAAGAAGAAGAAGAAAAAAAAGAATAAGGCAACGGTGAATGCGCATCAATTCCATGAAATGAAAAGAAAATATTTGGAGTATGATTAATTGTAAAAAAAAAAAAAGAAACAAAAAGATTGGAAGCTATTGGAAACAATTTGGAAGCTTTGATTTAGGGAAAACGTTTTTTTTTTCCTTCTTTTTTCAATGATCGCTTAGACTTTTCGGTCCTGGTCAGCAGAGAAAACCCTCGATATACGCTGGGAGTGCAGTTTTCAAGAACGCAGCTGACGGTGAAAAACTTGAACAACTTTTCACCTACTATCCCCCTTTCTCTTTCTTTTTTTTTTTTCTCTCTTTTTTTTTTCTCTATCTCGCAGTCGTTCTTGAGTAAACTTTGAATCGGCCGATATGGTAATGGCGTTTTAGTTTTCGTGATTTCACTGTAACAGCAACGACAGAGGCGACGACGGCGGCACCAGCAACGGTACTACGATTGAATAAAAGATTTTTCAATTCGATCGATACTTCGTTAACGAAACAATGTTGTGAAA
This sequence comes from Mischocyttarus mexicanus, assembly GCA_023678845.1. NCBI lineage: Eukaryota > Metazoa > Arthropoda > Insecta > Hymenoptera > Vespidae > Mischocyttarus > Mischocyttarus mexicanus. The sequence goes on along the minus strand of JACGTP010000032.1, from coordinate 806,196 downwards.
TAATGCAATGCGTTTAAATGAATTTTCCTGGTCTGCTCTAACCTTTACATTCGGAAATAAACCAAATCAATTCTTATTATTTTACCTTTACCTTTTTACATATTACGTTAATGTAAAAATACATTTGCATTTAATTCTCTCTTTCTCCATTTTCTTTATCGTTAAAAATTTAATCTATCGAAATGTAATGTTTGAAAAATCACTAAAGAATACAAATCCTGTCATATTGAAAAACAAATAAACAATTTGGGTCAAAGGGAAATAGGAGAGTTTCGCGTTTGAGGTGTACACCCTAAACCTCGAAATGAACGTATGAGAAGAGCCAATATATGGGAGGATACGTTTATGAACTATAGCTACGATAATGGAAAGAGAGACAGAATGGGGTGGAAGAGAGAGAGAGAGGGAGAGAGAATGCAGCAGAAATTGTGAATGGGTCAGCGGGTGACCGTTCGCGCGTATTTCGAAATCATTGTTACGTGAAATGAACAGCTGCGTTGTAGGTATGCGCACCCAAACGAAAATCGTGATTCGATTTTAGTATCTTTAACGTTTTTATTTTCTCCACCTATCTTCCACCTATCCCCCACCAATCCTCCACCTATCTACCTGTTTCTTTTCTTCTTTATTTATCTCACCCATAGTTAATCTCTTCGAAAAAAAACAAATAAATGAATTAATTTGCTCAATAAAATACCAATTGTATTCCATTTCGAAGCGTAGCTTGAATGGATTTTAAATGAAACGAAAAGAACAGGTAGGAGTCTTTTATTTCAGGATTTGAAGTATAGATACTCTGGTGAACTCATCAAAACTACGTATCTAGGACAATATGACGTTTCGAGAAGTCGGTCAAAAGTTTCGTCAACGTGTTAGCCTTTGACCGCTAGGATAATCATAATTGTTACTGGAAATAATAGATCGATCGGTAGAAAGCTATGCTTTGTACCTATTAAATACTATTCTAGGAATACTGGATTAACTGAAACTAGAAAGGACAGATGTCAAAGCTCTCGTCGTTTCATTAGTTTTAATAAAAAAATAATAATTCTGTTGGAACAATACTGTACTGGCATGAATGAAAAGAAAACTCTCACGGTTATCTGATTAATCATCACTCTTTTCCCGTTCTTATAATTTAGTTTCTTTTTTGAATAGAAAAATAAAAGAAAGAATAAGAAAGGATAAGAAAAATGTAAGTACTTTAAATAATGAAAATTTGTTGTTCCGTTCAGATGCACCAGAAACACGAGTGGTGGGTGTACCACGTGGCCAATTGGAAGAAGGACGAGATAAACTGGAAATAAGGTGCCTGGCCGATGCTAATCCACCAGCATCTATCATTTGGAGGCGTACGAAGACCCTTGGTGTCACCGATATAGCAAGCATCGGAGAGACCCTTTTGTTCTCCCCAGTTTATAGAAACCATGCGGCCGAGTACATCTGCGAGGCTACCAACACCGAAGGCGAAAGTAGTCCAGTTATGGTTCAAGTGTCCGTAAATTGTGAGCACGTTATTTCGATATTTCGTCTATACAAATAATAAGAAATTCCGTATCGTAGAAAAAGATAAACTAGAAAATAAAAGGATAAAAATGAGAAACTACTAAGAGATCGATCTTCGTAGTACTTGTTCGGGTTGTTATTAATGGCAAAGCTTAATCAAGCGCACTCGTACCGTCGCTTATGTTTCCTTCGCTTTTACGATAACGGAGCAGCATCTTCCTCGAGGAAGCTCTTGAGTGGTTCAAGCTATAACCTTCGAAAATAAATAATGTTCACCATTTTCGTATATAAAGGAAAGAGCTTATTGTGCTTTATAAACGAGTAGCAGAACGAGTACTTGAATTACGCTACTTGCCATCTCTTATTTCGCGGCTTATCTTAAAATTCTTATTTTCTACGAATTTATAGTCCACCCACGTCTTTTTCTAATCTAAAGAAAGATTTATCTTAACTAAAACTACTAACGGTATACTTGCCACCTGTTATGTCTATGATCTTTTTAAAAGAAAAAGAATGTGATCGTAGAGTAGCCAATGGTCAAACGGAAACGCAAACGCTAACTCTGAGGCAAACGGTGTAAATCGCTTTGCTGTGGCAACGATGGCATCGTACACGTTAGAGAGAGTGCGTTCGTTTCCCTTGCTCATGAATAAGATATCAAAGGATCGATCACTTTGGATGCAGATCCACCAACGATCAGCTCGGTTGGACCGGAATTGTTGACTACGGCCCTGCTTTACTCCGGTGCATCGTTCGAGTGTCACGCCGACGCGATGCCACCGGCTGAATATAGGTGAGACAATATCTGATTTCCCTTCATTCATTCTCAACCAAATTTAAGCCATTACTAATTAGATACTCTGATATATAGAGATTTCATAAACATATATATATATGTGGAATCAAATTAACTTTAAATAGGTATTCGTGAGAGAAGATCGATCAGTGTCCTGGTTAATTTAACTCTTTGGGAGGAAGCTGGGATTAAAAATATCCCATAACTTTTTGGTGAAGTGCAATAGTTGCATGAGCATGGTTTTATGAACCCACGTGACACGGTGAAACTACAATATTTGAGTATATATATTTATATATATTTTTATATTACGTGATTCCTTTTGTTAATAAAACTATACAAATTTCGTTTGATTTAAATCGCAATGAAATTTCTTTCCAATACAAGTCTATTTTATTTTCTGAAATCCAGTGACCCAAAGAGCAGTTATCCTGCAAAGGAAAGATCAATGATTCTAGTCTTGGTCCAATCAGTTCATGGTCCTTCTTCTTTCACGAATCCTTCATATAAATATATATCATCCTAGTATTTACGATTTCAGATGGGCTCAAATATTTCCCGACAATCGAATTCCTATTGAATGCGGTACCGGTCAAAGATTGATACTCACGAACGTGACTTACGAGCAACAAGGCCAGTACATATGTCTAGCATCTAACAAGATCAATGGACACGTCAGGGAGGTTAAAAGCGACCCCGTGTTTTTGCAAGTGGTCGGTGCACCAAGGGTAAGATATATTCTCCAAGTAGAAGTACATGCAAAATTCTAAACGCACGAGTATAACGCGGATACCGTGGTGTTGGTCGATGCATCGATGCATCGAATGGGAATCGGGGAAAGGTGTGTGTGTGTGTGTGTGTGTGTGTATATGTGTGGAACTATCGATTCCAATTTCGGTCAAGAGTGTACTTTCAAGGTCTGATAGAAAATAACTGTATCCTGTAATCCACCGATCGATGACGCGGCATGCATCAGAGCAACAAAAAAGGGAAAACTCATCGAGCGAGATAACTTCTTTTTTTTTTTAATTATCTACCTCCTTCTCCCCAAGTCTAATAACTCTAACGATAGATTAAAGGGAAAGATAAAAATACCAACTTACAATCGGAGTTATTTCGTTAGTTTTTAATCGCGAAATAAAGCGGACATTCGCACGCAGTCAACTTTATACGGGTCACTGCCTGAGCAAAGCTTCCATTTCCGCTTGATTTAATATCCAATCGGTACGTTTGCGACGTTAACATTTAACGAACTCGTTATATATAAACCGATATTTCATTTTAATCTATTTTAACCCCACCCACGTCCCATCCTCTTCCTCTATTATCTTCAGATTTAATGTATTTTCATTTTTCGTGTACCCCAAACGTCGTTTGAAAGTTTAAGATTAAAAAAATAGTCTACTATTGGAAAAAAAAAATTAGATGGCAATCGTAGGTAGGTGAGAAAGGTAAGGAAATTGTAAATAATTTCACATAGATCGATCTTAAAAACGCGAACGACGTTTATATCAAACGTCGTGCAGCAGCAAGTGAGAAGTATAACGTATCGTATGTGGATATTTCAAGAACGGATTCAAATAACGCACTTCCTTTTTCCTTCCACCTGATTAAACGGGGAATCGAAAATCGAGTATCGATAAAATGTGTAAAGTATTTTTAGATCGATTTTCTCGTAGGTGGTGAAGCCGACGAATACTGAAAAATTGGTCGTAGCAGCAACGGAAGGCAGCTCGGCAAGATTAGAGATCAGACTCTGTTCGAATCCAAAGCCTCGTCTTGTTGCATGGGAATGGGGTAGCACCAGATTATACGCTGGTTAGACTACTTTTTAATCTTTCTAAATATTATCTAAACATATCCATTTTTACATTAGTGATACGATTAATGATACGATCATTGATGTGAGATTCGGTGTTGTATCCACAGGCGAGATTTTCGAATCTCGTTATCGTGCTCTGGATTTAGAACCACTAGCAACCGCAGACTGTTACGTAGCGATTTTGGAACTTACCAGTACGGTTAAGGAGGATCAAAGATTATATCATGTTATCGTAGAGAATGATCGTGGAAGCGACCGCAGAACTTTAATGCTAAGGGTCGACGAACCGAGCCAGGTAAATTATTATTCACGATGCGTTCCTTGTTAATCCTTCCAATGCGTGACACATATTAATTTCGAGCTTTTGCACCCGAAACCCCTCAATCCTTTATTACTTACGATAAATTGTCATTATGGTTTAAATCACGAAACCATTGAATAACAAACGCCCATATTCCACGAACGTTCCTCGAATTTCAAGAAAATTCCCATAAACAATATATTGGATTTTCCCATTGCATCGTGGCTAAATATCCGACATTCTTTTTCACCAACCAAATATATTTTCGTAGTTTATTTCATTTTTAATTATTTTTTATTCTACCTTCTATTCGCGACGAGATTCAACTCTTTTAGTTAAACCCCTTAGCAAACTTATACAAACAGTGTATCTTGGTCGTCGTATTTTCAACATTTCTAATAACACAAACAAACTTTCAAATGATATTCAGACTCCACTCATTATCGGAGCCGTCGGGGGTTTCACCGTGCTATCCGTACTGATAATGGGATTCGTTTGTTTCCTACGATCCGATAGATGTTGCACAGCCAGAAATACAGCTCCGGCATTGCAGCAAGTACATTGGTAAGCAACCACGTTACATTTTCTTTGTATTATCATAGAAACGTATAATACAGAAACCTACTCTCCCCGTGGTTGAGATATTTCAATGAGGAAAAAAGTTTATCGATGTGCCTATTCTAAACAATATATTTCAACTTGCATTATATTGACGAACATACGACTAGACACCACGTACTGAAATAACTAAAATATTCTAATATACTCACACAACTCATTATTTTCTATACAACAACACGAAATTCAATATGCTCTCTCGTTGTTCATTCATCTCATCCTATCCTTCGATCATCCCAATTCACTCCCTTCTTTCTGGTACGTACACTCAAACTAAAAACATGCATACACAGACACATATATTAAATAAATTAAAAACACAACTACAAGTTATGCAATAATCGATTACAGTTCAATCGGTAGAAAAGTAAAAGGTTAAAGGTACGATTCATCCAAAGTTAAATCCTACGATCTATGATATAACTAATTTCTCTGTATTTAAAATCTAATCGATCAGTGAGTTTAGTTTGAACCGTTTCGTACAAACTTTTAGTACAAAAGCTTCGAACACGCTAATAGAGGATCCGCGTTTGGCCGTCGATACGATGGAACGAACCGGGCAACAATTTGTTCCCGAGAAACGACCTAATCACGTTTTAAAGCCAGTACCATCCCAACAATATCCGCAAGAGTGTTATCAACAAGATCCGCAACATCCTCAACAACATTATGAGAGGCACCGTCATCATATGCAACAACCACATGGACCACAGTATTTACAGGTCAGATAAGTTGCACAAATATATGATAGAAAATGATCGCATGAATGTAGAAGCATAATAACAACTAATCTTTGCTAAAAAAAAAAAAACAATACCGAAGCTTGCCCATTCAAAATGACATTTGCTAACTATTCGATGCCCAAATTCTCTTTAAAAACACGAACAACAACGGTAGAGGTATGCGAATATCTATGAAAGTTAGAAATTCTAGAACGTGGTGCTTCAGAAATGCAAGGAAAATCGAAACAGAACTTTCCAGTTTATTTAAAATATTTATTAATGTTATCGTTAAACAATTAACTCCATTGTTGTTCGTATAAAATAAAACCATTCCTAATACTTTATTCTGTATATTCTCAAAATTTTGAATCATAATGAAGATGCTTATTAGAAAAATATTAGTCATTTGTAGAGCATGGCTAGATAAATTTCTTATCCCATAAATGATTAGCGTTCAGAATAGACGACTAGGTTCTGCACTTTCTATGTTCTTTGTCAAATACAAAATGAATCATCTAACTGGGCCAAACTGTGATCGTTAGATCATTCGAGATAGAGGAAAATATTGCGGAAACGAGGGGGGGAGGATGTGTGGGTGAGAATATAGGTCAAATCGTATAATAATCGATATTCCTTTATCGTGTTATTGCCATATTTCCATTTGTTACGATACCTGAAATAAATATCAACCTATGAGACGTGATTCATTTGGTATACGAGAAACGCGTTAACGTTTCTCTTGCATGAGAGGATAGTTTCATTTGAAATCTATGTTCACAATGTAGATGTATATATGATCTGTGAGTAACATAGTTTTATTGCTAAATAAAGATCTTATTCTCGTTAACACTTTGACTACCACGTTGGTGCATTTATTAAACCCTGATGCAACCCTAAAGCAACCATGACCCCATGGTGATCATTGATGCACTTGAACTAATTAAATTGTAAAAAGTTGAATGAAAATTTACAGCTAATGCATTTTTAACATTACCATTAATTAGAATATACTTTGAAATACAAAATGCATCATTGAACAATTAACAAATTTGTATCAAAAGACCGAAAATAAAAGATTCATTTCAATGAAATCTTGCATCGTAAAATACTATCGTTGCGTCCTGAACGAAACGTGTGATTTCGGTGTGGCAGTTCAAAGTGTTAATGGAAACAAATAAATCTGTATTGGATTTGACTATTCAGAGTTCTTACTTGAAATAAAAATTAAAATAAATTTTCTTGTACGATTTTCACGAGAGATTTGGTGTTTCAAAGAACGTCTACGACATTGTCTGGCATCTTCGTGCAACCATTCACCCGTTAACCTAAATGCATTTTGATTTATCTCTCTCTCTCTCTCTCTTTCTCTCTTTCTCTTTGTTATTTACTCTTCAATACTTAGCAATTCGTAATCAATTGCGTCAGGGTTTGATTTAATTAGTAAAATGCACAAAACGCGGGCATGCATTTAGTTGCAATTAGTCTGCTTTGTATTATTCATTAATCAAAAAACCGATGTACATGTTTATGTGTGTCAGGCACGTATATAAATGTTTACATTTAACCAATCGCATTTCCATCTTTATTAACTGTATTATTATAGAAGCTGTTTTAGTTAAAATAATTTATATATTCCATTGCTTCTTTATTTCTTTCCTTGTCCATCCAGAAAGTACCGTTTTCGTTTGCAGCCACGAGTCCTGCGGGATTCAAGAACGAAAGACTGACTTGGCTGAATTTAAAATTAGGCGGATGAAAGTATTAAAAAGGAAAGAAAATAATAATAACAATATAACTAAAACCTTAATGAAAACAAAAAGAAAAGAACAAACAAAAAAAAAAATAAAAATAAAAATAAAAATAAATGAAAAAGATAATAGTTAATATACGGTTGTGAGAATATATGTGATTATTATAATATATGCATATACATATACATATATATATATATATATAGATAAATATTACAATTGTTTCAAGCTAGTTATCGTAAAAAATAGCTAATTGACGTATATAATATCATCGATCAACTAACACGTATTACTCTAATTCTCTCGGTAATTTAACAACAATTATACATCAATCTCCAATTCCTTAAAAATCGAGAGATATTTATTACTCAAACCTTTAAATATCCACACGTGTGTAAAATGCGTTATAAACAATTTCATTCATTGATCGATCGATAGATTCTCTAAATATTGTAAATATTATAACGTCCAATATATAAATGAAAGTCTGATACAGTTAATACGGTGTTAACTATCTTTAATTTTTCTTTTTTAATAATTTTACTTCGATTTAGTTTATACACGGCATTGATCTATGTTAATTGTTTTCTTCTAGAATATTATACAAAATTATTCGACAAAAAAAAAGAAAGTATGATATAAAATTCATTCAGCGAACTGAAATTGCAACAGTGTAGAGATACATTTTAAAAGCTAATATCGATGAACACGTACTTGTTGCATACATATTACACACACACACACACATATATATATATTTCTCAATCAACGAGCATGAGTTTGAAAACTTGCACTTTGTATATACTTAATCGTAAGAAATGGTTGGATACAGAAAACCTCCCCGTCGATAATTCTAAGCACTTTTTCCTATTACCCTCCCCATCTTAAACCTATCCCTTAACATTTTGATTGCCACACAGAAATTGTATGTTTCGCTCAAAAAGGTTAATCTTTTATTTTTGGTATTCCAATAAGAATCTTTAATCGTTCAATGATGCATCTTTTGTATTTCAAAGTATACTCTAATTACCCGTAATTTTCTAGTGGCAGTCAAAGTGTTAATCTTGAGTATGACGCACCAGCAAGCGTAGTAATCCGGCATTGATACCACGATTTTGAATAAACCACAAATGATGATAAAATAATATTAAACTTATATAATAATAGATCGATCGTTGGTACCATCGTCGTCTGTATTTTTAGCTAACCAAATTAGTAGCGGTGAGGAATATCGCAGATTGTGTGTTCTCATCGAGTGCATCGTATGAATATTATTAAGTAGCATCTTGTAAAGCGTACGAGCAAGTATTGATAAAGTGCTTTTTAATCTCGTGTAAGTGCGTACGCGCGTATGTGATAAATTAAACAAAATGTCAGACTACCTTCAAAATAAAATAAAATAAAATAAATGAAGAATAAGATAATCAGTTTGAACATTTTGACTGGCACACCGAAACTTCTCGCATGTTTCCCTCTGGACGACCAATGATAAGATTTTACGATGCAAGGATTTAATAAAAATTTATCTTTCATTTCCCCAAAATTTCTTAATTGTTCAATATGAAAGAGGAAATAGTGTTGTCATCAACGTGACAATCAAAATGTTAAACACAGACGCACGCACGCACGCAACCTTGACGCAAAAAAAAAACAAACAAAAAACAAGTGCTTGTGCATTCGCATTTTTCATCGATAAACAATCTTTTCATATCGTTCCCATCCTATCCGATTACGTTAATCACGTAGAAAGCAAGGAACATTAAATATAAGGATCAATCTCGAAACCGATCTTAAGTAAAACGAATATAAATTAATAGATATACCTAGACCCTTACTCTCCCTTTTCCCTTTAACCTCCACCCACACACTTATATATATGCCTGTCGCAAAAAAAAAAAGGGAGAACGAATCGTTGGTTCGTTTTTAGTCACCGTTTTTTTTTAAAGACCTTTGGGGTACTCAAATGGTTAATTATAATACATATATATATAAGTTTACTTATATATATAATACATATATATATAAGTTGCATCGTCTCCTCAACTTTCTCTTTCGAAACTTCTCTCTGAGATAAACATTGTGCAGGGGGAGCAGCTGTTTCTCAAACCAGATCGTTTAGCGACGTTGAAGCATCCTAGCAAGATCGAGAAGCCACCGCAGTATACCACATTCAAGCCGGGTAACTGAAGATCCTAAATGCGCCCGTCCCTTTTTTTCATTCTCTTTCTCTTTTTCTTCGTCTTATTTTAATTTTATTAATTTATTTATATTTATAAATGTACGAAACAAAAGAAAGTATAAGGAAAATTCTAAACGAGCCCGAGAGAGAAAGAGATTATCATTTTTTTTTTTAAAAAAAAAGAAAGGTACGATTTCTCGCATACGTCCAATAATACAAAAATAAAATAAAAAAGGTTTATTTTTAAGCGAATACAAATATTTCAATATACTGTATATTATGTAATAATAGAGATAACGAAAATCAAAAAAGAATGTTCATGAAAAATTTCCCGTACTACACGGGGATAGGTACGTTAATTAATGAAAAAATGAAAAAAAAAAAAAAGCCAGAGAAAGTTTTAGTTATCGTACCTCGTTCGATAACGAAGCACTAAGAGAATATGTTGGTACGAGTGACAAAGTTACAATTATTTTCTCTTTGTTCCCTGGTGTTTATCGGAAAATTGTTCGAATTATCGACGCCTCCTCCTCCTCCTCTTCCTCTCTCTCTCTCTCTCTCTCTCTTCTCTCCGGTAGTCACTTATTCGAGTACGTAATTAAAAGCTGTATTTTGTTGCACCGGGAGAGGACAGAACTTTTCGTTTAGGTCGAAAAGTTGACGGTGTGTTGCATCGAAAAATAATAACTAACAACAAGAAAATAATAAAAGAAACAAGATGAATCTCAAGTAGTTCTTAGTAAACATTACGTAACAATATCTAAACAAATTCATCTACAACTTTATCTCTGTTTTATTTATTTAATTGCAAAATGACTCTTTCTCTCTCGTTATTCTATATACTTCGATTGATGATCGTATAATAGCCGGGAGAAAAAATTGTAATAAAGGGAAATATTCGAAATGAAATGATATGCTCGGGAACGCGCGTTAATGTTTTCGTTCGAGTAAATTTAGAATAATACACGTGTAATATGAAAATAATTCATTATTGTACAAAATGCGGCATAGACAAATTTCTAATTTAAGTATCAGTTAAAGAAGAATGTTCATAATCAGTTACAAATTAGTCATTGAGAATAATCTATCGGAAAAGAAAAGAAAGAAAGAAATAAAAACATCTCACTGCCGACAATGTTCCAATATGTATTACTATATTAATAAAATGACTGACTAATTTTTGGACCGATCCATGTGAAACAAGGATAGGAAGGAATGTTGTTTAGGAGAAGGGCTAAAAAATCAAACTAACTCATGATGGGGTAATTGAGTTCTATGGGGACAAGTGTTCGAAGGAAGACAAATTAAAGGTAAAGTTCTTTAAATGAACAACACAATTAAATCCAGGATTTCTTCGAACCTAACGGAGTATAGAAATTTTACTTCTAAACGCTTACGACGATATTGTTAAAATAAAACAATGATTTTTATCGGTTAATATTTTTATCGATACATTGTATTATTAGTAGAAACGAGGATCGTGTTTTTAGTATCGATCGTATTATGAAAGGATGCGTTTTAAGTGTCGTATGAATGCGCGAATGCATGTTGAGTGCAAGTCCTTTGTATGTGTGTGTGTGTGTGTGTTAGTATGCGCGCGCGCTCGTCCTTACGTTTGCATGCGTGGGTGTTTGTTTTTGCGCGCGTTTATGTGTACGTACGAGAATGCAAGAACGAAAGAGGAACAATGTGTTTCGTACTATATAATAAACTTACTGTACAGACCGTTGTCCATATCACAAAATCTGCGCTTATTAAACGCAAAAGAAATAACTTCTATTTAATTTCGACTGTTGGCGATGTCCCAGCAGCAGGTATACGAACTTATGGAACTGATTTCCAAACCTGGCAGAAATAAATCAAATTATTAACACCCATTGTTTCGTTGAAATCTATTTTATTCATTCCCAATATTACCTCTTAGAACTTTCCTATTGCACAACTTTATAAACCATCCTAGATCAAGCATAATAATCATATAATTTATTAAATAAAGATTCTAACATTTTTATTTATTTCAAAATATGTTTGTCCTTATTAAAATTTAAAATATTCATTAAACTATTTGAATAAAGGATTGCAACACGTAACGCAATGACACAAAATTTAAAAATTTAAAAATTTACCGCTCGATTGCTATTGGTCGATTTATCGAAGAAACGTGAAAACGGAAAGATGGATACCAGTCGTTGATTCGTCGAATACGTGAGCTATTCAAATGCAACCAATCAAATCGTAGCCAACCATTTGAATCAAATGCAGTTGCAACGATGCGACTAAAGAGAGCGTTACTTTAGTTACCATTATTTTGCAAAGTTTGTCGTTCTTATTTTAAAGTAGCTACTGATTACCTCGTGCTTGCGTGTAAAAAAACACTTGGTTGTAGGTTAGATAAAGAGTTTGGAATTGTTATTCTTTTCAAATAATATCTCAAATTAACGTAAATTTCTCGATAAAATTCTCTCTTATTGCGCTGATATAAATTTATCTTGCATCAATCATGGCAGTTCGTGTGCAATTTGAAAACAACAATGAAATTGGTGTATTCTCCAAGTTAACAAATTCTTACTGTTTAGTAGCAATTGGTGGTTCAGAAAATTTTTATAGGTAATTTATAATCCATTATAATATCATTTCTTAAATCATTATAATTACAGACAATAATTAAACGTAATTCACGATAAAACCTCGCGATGAAAATCTTTACAAAACTTTGAATTAATCAAAATACAATTTGGGAAAGTTATTTAATTGCAATAAAGATACCAAAATCCTTATTATTTTCAGTGTATTCGAAGCAGAACTTGCTGAAACGATTCCTGTAATACACGCGTCTATAGCAGGCTGTCGTATTATTGGACGACTAAGCGTTGGTATGTGCTTATTAAAATAATTAATTATGAAAAAATAATCTTTGATACAGCAAAGATTAACTAATAATACTAATGATTATATTTAGGAAACAAAAATGGATTATTGCTACCAAATACAACAACAGATACAGAATTGCAACACATTAGAAATTCTTTACCAGATAAAGTCAAAGTACAAAGGGTTGAAGAGAGACTTTCTGCTTTAGGAAACGTTATTGCTTGTAACGATTATGTTGCCCTGGTTCACCCTGATCTTGATAGGGTATATTTTTATAACAATTGAACCCATAATTACGAAAATGGTCTAAATCAAAATTTAAAACAAAAATCATTTTATCAGTTATAACACATCATATTATTTTAAACTAAATTAATTCAATGTAATCTTTACGATATTATCAAAAATGAATCATGAAGAGATAGTAGTTGTAATTTGAACATTATATTGCAATTCATTAAAAATATCTCGAAACAAGAAATATATGATTTAGATCACTTTCATAATTATAGACACAGCAAAGATTATAACGTAACATATTCATTTGATATTTATTTGTTATAGGAAACAGAAGAAATCTTAGCTGATACTTTGAATGTTGAAGTTTTTAGACAAACAGTAGCAAGTAATGTTCTTATTGGATCATACTCGGTTTTATCTAATCAAGGTGGTTTAGTACATCCTAAAACTTCTATTCAAGATCAGGACGAGTTATCTTCCCTGTTACAAGTACCTCTCGTTGTAAGATCTAATTTCGTTTCTATATTATAAATAGAGAGACAGAGAGAAGTATATATACATCGATTTTAAATATAATTTATTTATTTAGGCAGGCACAGTAAACAGAGGTAGCGATGTTATTGCTGCAGGAATGGTTGTAAACGATTGGGTCTCTTTTTGTGGAATGGAAACAACCTCAACAGAACTTTCTGTTATAGAAAGTGTTTTTAAACTTTCCGAATGTGTTCCAGCTTCTATCACATCAACTATGCGCGCATCTCTCATAGAAAGGTAATTTACTTTTTACAATACATTCATACCAATACTTTTACTTTCTTAAATTATTTATTATCTAACATGTATGATTTGGATTTTTTGCAGTATGTCTTAAAGAAATATCAAATTTCGGTTCATAGCCCAAATAATACAAATTAAGGAGATTAATTAATAATATACAAGTGTAAATATCCATAGAACCAATTTTAAGTGGATTACTATTCCACAATATGATGCAATGCGCTTCTCTTTTTTGGGCACTACTTTATAATTCTAATTAGAAATACCTTTCAATGTATTAAGACATTCTACATAGAAATTTTTACAATTTCCTCCCTTCCCCTTTCCTTTCTTCCTCTCCCCCACTACCCTCTACTCCTTCCTTTATCTTTCTTTATTCGTTTATATAAACAAAAAATATATATATTATGACATATTCTTTTGTAATAATTGACGATATAACGTGGAAACAAAAATAGATAACGCCTCCTTATCATATACAAAAATCCTTGAATTTATTTAAAAAAATTATCTTATAAATGGTGTATGTAATTAGAAAAAGAAAAGAAAAATATTTGAAATAAAAACTAATATAAGTTTTACAAAATACACATTTTGGCGATATTTTTATTATCATTTTTGTTGTATTATATTTATTGCTAAAAAAAGTTAATTGATGCTTTGTTATGCAAGTATAATATAGAAACCTTGAAGTAACCATAACGCGTTTCAACATCGTCTAATAATCGTAAAACTAAACTAGTTTGTAGAAAACGAGTTAAGAGTTTTCTTATTAATTTAAAAAGAATAATATTTCGGTTCGTAAAAGTTGATATCGCGCATAAATAGAAAAAAAAAGAAAGAAAAGAAAAGAAAGAGATAATTGCTGATAACTTTAATCATCTATTAATGTTCCTATTCTAATATGTAAACTATAAATTGAATCCTCTCTTTGTATAACATCGTGTAAATTTATTAAATAGAAATAGATAAACATTTTTATCCTACTGGCAATATGTACTCTTAATATTTGTACTTCTTTTTCTTTTTTATTTGATCGTAAAATATTAATTCAATAAAAATAAGTATTATAAGGAACGGTAATAATGTAAATTAATATATATATTATTAATTATATATATTTAATAATTAATATTTATAATATTATAAATATTAATTATTAATATTATATATATTATTAATATTAATTATATATATATATATATTGATGATATTTGAAATTACACAAAAAAATGTAATCCAAATAATTTACTATATACTTAAACCTTGGACCTTATCTATAGAAATGATTAAAAATGATTGAATATGTGATATAAAAGTTAATTAAAGTACATTTAGAATAGATGAAAAAATTTATTATAAAGGAGCAATAGTAACTATCTCTAACAACTTTTGTTAGATACTGTACACACATTTTACGCAATTGAATCGCGTGCATGACGTGTATTTTGCGCACGTGCTTTGTGATCTTGTAGGAATTAGTGTTAACTTAGATATGCCTATCTCCTTGTCTCATATCTTTAGATATATTCATCATTTTGCCTTTTCATATTCTTCATTATGATCCATTAAATCTTATTAAGAACTCGGATAATATCGTGTCATCGTCACTGAAAAGTGTTTTAAACTTTTTGGCTAATAATTCAATCAATTATGGACCGACATAGGTGATGTTAAAAGTGTCCATATTTATTTTTTATAAATCAAATTTCGCAAAATTATCATTTTTTCTTCTTCTGCAATTTCGCAAATATGGATAATAGTAAAAAATATGATAACCCAAGTCCTCGTACTAAAGCTAATATATTGAGCATACTTATTTTTTGGTAAGTTATATATTTCATTATTTATTTTTTATTTATTTTATCGTATCTTTTATAACATATTATACACATGCATAGATGTATTATTAAGATTAATTTAAATTTACGATTAATAAAGTGATTCCTTTGTTTTTTTTTTTGATATCTGATAATGTTATTACACAAATTTATGCATATGTATGTGTATGTTTCTTATTTTTATATATTAAGTTGGGGAAAAAGAAATCCATGATTATTTCAAGGTTAAAACAATGGATCTCTTTCTCCCCCAGCCTAACATATGATAATGTTATTATACAAGTGCATTCATGCGTTTATGTACAAAGAAATTTATTATTTTTTCGTTTATTTCAACGATGTATTTTTCTAAAAATAGTGGATTTCTTTATCTCCAACCTAATATACGTGTATGTTTGTTTGTATATTTTAATTTCTCCTTCTTTTAACGTGCGTTTATGTTCTTACATTTTAATGATATGTTAAATACCGCTAACTCATATCCATATCCCTAATTACAATAATTATTATTCATTGGTGTTATTATATACTCTAGTATTATCATTTAAATATTTTAATAATGATTATTTTCTTTAATTTAATTATTAATAAAACTTGCTAATAATTATATATTGAAGGATTTTTTTAAATATAAAATAATTATTGACATTATGATATATGTGTATAAGAGTTAGATATTAATTTAAATTTTTTTAATTTAATGTTCATATGTTATATTATGTTAAATAATATTTTATATTATATATATGTTACGTTAAATTTAATTTGTTTATATTTTTAGGTGGTTAAAACCATTATTTATACGTGGAAGAAAGCATGATTTGGAAGTGAAAGATCTTTACAATGTTCGGCCTACTGATGTTAGCGAATTATTAACAGATAAATTAGAAAAGTAAGTATAAATTTTTAAAATATCAATATGATAAGATAAAGGATTAATCTTATCATAATTGTATAATTATCATTATTATTAAAAATTTTTTATAATATAAAGAAGTTTATATTATAAATAGTTGTATTACAAATATTCTTATTAGATTGATTTTAAAGATTTAAGATTCATTAGAAATAAATACATATTGATTCAATTAAATGATATAAATGTGTGTATTTCAATATAAAATTGAAGCATATATTTTGAATGCATAAAACAATGTAACACTCTTTCTCTAATAATTGTTATTATTTTATTTTTAAATAATTGAAAGATTTCATGCTAAAGATCAAATACGAAAGAGAAAGAAAGAGATTATTTGTATAAACAAATAAGCTGTTCAAATTGAATGAATTTGTTTTAGAAACTGGATGGAAGAATTAAAAACTGCTAAAGCTGCTTGTAGAAAACCAAAATTATACACAGCTTTACGAAAAACATATTTTTCATCGTTTGCTTTTTACGGGGGATGGACTTTGTTTATAAGTTTATTTACAAGGTAAATATACGATAAATGTAATTGTCAATTATTATCATTAAATATTTCAATATAATTTTTCTTTAAAACTTACTATGCAATATTATTTTTTTTTAGAGTTTTACAGCCATATACATTAGGATTGCTAATATGGCATTTTGATCCTAGAGCAACATCAACTGTAACTGAAGCATATTTATATGCTAGTGCTGTTGTAGTATTAATAACATTAACTGCATTAATTCACCACCATACTCAATTAGGTTCAATGGAAATTGGCATGAGAATGAGAGTAGCGTGTTCGTCTCTTGTTTATAGAAAGGTAATATCGAAAGCGTTTGTTTTAGAAATAAATTACATTTATCGTTTTTTACATCTAATGCAACATTAATACTTGTTTTAGATTTTACGATTATCACAAGGTACTACTGGCTCTACTACTTCTGGACAAATAATCAATTTATTATCAAACGATGTTTCAAGATTTGAACAATTATTTGTATATTTACATTACATTTGGATTATGCCATTACAAGGTGCCTTAATCGCTTTCTTAATTTGGGAAAGTGTTGGTATAGCTTCTTTAGCTGGTATCTTTCTTATAACAATTCAAACGATTCCTGTGCAAGGTAAATTAACTTTTTACTTATAATTGTCATTGATTATATATGGCAAAGAAAAAATATTTATATTTTCGTGTATATTAATTAAACTTTACTATACAGGATATATGAGCAAGTGGACAGCTAAATTAAGACTAAAGATAGCTATCAAAACCGATGAAAGAGTTCGTTTGATGTCAGAAATTATAAGAGGAATTCAAATAATAAAAATGTATACATGGGAAAAGCCATTTGAAAAATTAGTTAGTCTTTCAAGAAGGTAGCCATAATTTTGAAAAATTTCAAGAAAGATATATGATTCATTTGGATTTTAATTTACTCTAAAATAATTTTTTTTTTATTTCTATTTCAGTTATGAAATTGATGTACTTACATTAACATCGTACTTAAGAGGGTTTACCTTAGCTACTTTTGTATTTACTGAGAGAACAACATTGTATTTTACAGTTATGGCATATGTACTTCGTGGAAATAATATTTCTGCAGATAAAATATTTTCAATAGCTCAGTACTTTAATATTCTACAAGCTACAATGGCTATATACTATCCCATTGCAGTGTCTTTTGCTGCCGAGGGTTTGGTATCAATAAAAAGATTACAGGTGAAATGTGAAATTTATTAAAAGTATATATACTCAAATGATAACTTTCTTTTTTAGATAAGATTTGATAAGAGGACTTCCAGTAACACAGTTATATCTCTTTTTTTTTTATCTGCTTGTTTTGTTAATATAGAATTTTCTACTATTAGAAGAAAACGTTCCTTTAATTCATTCACTGCCTAAAGATGAACAGAATAATATTATCTTGAAAGACATCACTGCTTCATGGACAGATGCTACTATTGTAAACACACTTCATGGCATTAATACTTATATGGGATTTGATAAACTTTATGCGTTAGTTGGCCCAGTTGGAGCAGGAAAGGTACTATTATCCTATCATTTTTATATATTATTTTATAATACAATATATTATCAACACTAAAACCTTTAGCTAAATTGTTTCTAGTTAATAATTTGTAATTGACTTTTTGCAGAGTTCATTTCTTCAGTTAATTTTAGGAGAATTAAAAATAACTCATGGTCAAATATATGTTAAAGGCAGTATATCGTATGCAAGTCAAGAATCTTGGTTATTTGCTGGTACAGTAAGAACTAATATTTTATTTGGACAACCTTATGATCAAACAAAGTATCAAAAAGTTGTTAAAGCGTGCGCTTTGCTCAAAGATTTTGAACAACTTCCACATGGTGATAAGACATTAGTCGGTGATAGAGGTACTGCACTTAGTGGAGGACAACGTGCTAGAATTAATTTAGCTAGGTAGGTAAATTATATATATTTACGTTATAATTATTACATCTTCAACTTTGTCCTTTCTTTTTTTTTTAATTTCTTTTAGAGCAGTATACAGAGATGCTGATATATATCTTTTGGATGATCCTTTATCTGCTGTAGACGTACATGTTGGTAAACATTTATTTGATGAATGTATAAATGGATATTTAAAAAATAAAACGAGAATTCTTGCAACGCATCAAATACAGTACTTAAAAGATTGTGATCACATAATTATACTTAATAATGTAAGTACAATATGTTTATTAAGTATAATAAAGAATTCTAAATATATATTTGATATATTTATGTTATAGGGTTACGTGGAAACTGAAGGAACGTTTGCTGATATTCAAAAGACAAAAATTGATTTTTTGAAATTATTGGTAAACGATGAATCAAAGGAAAAAGCATTAGTTAAAGAAAACAGTATAGAATCGGCTTCAGATGTTTTATCTAATACTAATATTGTAGAAAAGGAAGATGATGTTGAACCTGAAGAGACAGAAGAGTTAATGGCTAAAGGAACTATATCTAAAACTGTTTACTGGAAATATTTTAGAGCTGGAGCATCTATTTTTATAATTATTGCCTTTTTTTTCTCGACGTTATTAGGATTAATTGGAAGCAGTGGTAGTGATTATTGGGTTGCCTATTGGTATTATCTCATTTGAAATTTTTATAATTACAAAAAATACTTATTTGTAGACTTTTTTAATTGTAAGATCTGATAATTTGTTTTGATATAGGACAAACCAAGAAGAAATGAGATTAAAACAAGAACAAATTCGTGGATTGTTCGTTGATAATTTTAATAAATCTGCATTAACAGATGAAAATGAAAACTCTACAGACTCTGGGATCAAAAATGATACGGTCGATAATATTTCGCATATAATCTACAATGGTTTTATAATGGACCACAATATAACAACTGATAATACAGTTAGTATAACGAGATTGTCTATTTGGTTTGAAAACTTTGAATGTGTTAAATAAAAATCATTAATCCATTTAGACAAACGTGGATAAAATAATTACCGAATCATACGGACTCGATGTTACTACCGCTTTATGGATTTATGGAGCTTTTATCATCGTGAGCATAGTAATGACTTCAATGAGAAACCTTTTATTTTATAAAGCATGCATGACAGCTAGCAAAAATCTACATAACATGATGTTCTCGTGTTTACTTAAAGCACCTATTCTATTTTTTAATACTAACCCGTTTGGTAAGCGTTACAGTATGATTTACAAAAAATATAATATGTGTACTTAAAATATAAAAAAAAACTTATAAAATATACTTAAATTGCAGGTCGTATCCTGAATCGTTTTTCAAAGGATATCGGTGCTGTTGATGAAATCTTGCCAAGAACTATGATAGAATCAATTCAGATTTTTACAGTAATGGCAGGAATTCTAGCCCAAGTTATAATTATTAATTGGTGGAGTATTGTTCCTATGATCGTCATGGGTTTTCTATGCTGGGAAATAAGAAATATTTATCTTGCAACTGCACAAAATTTGAAACGTCTGGAAGGCACTAGTAAGGAATCTAATCTTAAATATGTATGCGATACGTCGTTTGATTATTAAATATCTATCGTCATTTATTTCAGCTAAAAGTCCAGTCTTCTCTCACGTAAATTCATCTTTAGTTGGATTAAGCACAATTCGTTCAACAAATGCACAAGAAATGCTTTTTT
>JACGTP010000032.1:652118-777858 GCA_023678845.1 Mischocyttarus mexicanus | reverse complement strand
TTTCATTAAACAATCATTCTCTCAGATAAATATAAATGATCCTCTGCAGTCCCTGGTCCCTGGTACCTGTGAACACAAAAAAAGAAAATGGAACTTTTCGCGATTTTTGTTTTAAGTGGTTTCCCTCGGTAGGACTAATCCACTGACTCTAATTTTAATTACGAGGAACCGACTAGAACTGCTGGCCCATGGCCTGCCCACCGCGAGTTTAAGCTGAAAAACTCAAAGAGTTTAACTGCAATTCACCCCGTCTAACCATAGGCCTTACGACTGAACTAGGACCAACACCTTCTGACGGTTCCATTGCTAAATGCATATCCGATGCACATCAATCTCGGTTTCAAAAAGAAAAGAAAAGAAGAAATATCGTACGTTCCATTTACTGGGTTAAATACACTTACATGAATATGCGTGCTATTCATGTACGTATAGTTTATACAAAGCAAGAAAATATTTAAAAATTATGATCAGGTCCGTGATACCTGCGAACATATAAAATTTCTTAGACAATTATTCTCTGACCTAAACACAAGGGAGACTTATATAAAATACATCAGAATAATTCTGGACAAAGCAGAGTAATTACAAGACACAGTCATTAAGAAATGACGAAATGAAAACGAGGGGTGCACCCCAATACAATTTCAATAGACATAAAATGACATGAAATAGTAAAAGATAGAAATAAAAGTAAGATTATTAAATTACAGTGTATTAAAAGTGTACTCCTGTCCATGATACCTGCGAACATATAAGATTTCATTAAACAATCATTCTCTCAGATAAATATAAATGATCCTCTGCAGTCCCTGGTCCCTGGTACCTGTGAACACAAAAAAAGAAAATGGAACTTTTCGCGATTTTTGTTTTAAGTGGTTTCCCTCGGTAGGACTAATCCACTGACTCTAATTTTAATTACGAGGAACCGACTAGAACTGCTGGCCCATGGCCTGCCCACCGCGAGTTTAAGCTGAAAAACTCAAAGAGTTTAACTGCAATTCACCCCGTCTAACCATAGGCCTTACGACTGAACTAGGACCAACACCTTCTGTCGGTTCCATTGCTAAATGCATATCCGATGCACATCAATCACGGTTTCAAAGAGAAAAGAAAAGAAGAAATATCGTACGTTCCATTTACTGAGTTAAATACACCTACATGAATATGCATGCTATTCATGTAAGTATAGTTTATACAAAGCAAGAAAATATTTAAAAATTAATCTTATAGACATTATAAAAGTAATTAGTTTCTATAGACAAGATAAGATTGACTTCTAATAGGAATAAATATATGATATTAATTAAGAAATGAAAAGAAACTAATAGGAATAAATATAGGATATTAATTAAGAAATGAAAAGAAACTAATTACAACTATAATGCCTATGGTAAGCGGTCTTTGCTACATTTTACTTGCCATGGAATGCATAGCATATAAAATATGATAGACATTATATGGAAAGTAAAATACATTGCCCAGGTCTAACCACGAGGAGGTAACCGCTTCTGAAGACCCAGGAGGGATATTCGTCTTATCCGAATAATGAAACCAACGATGAACCAACGATGAAACAACGATGAAACAACGACGAACCATTTCGAAAAATAATCATTCTCAATGACTTGAATTCAAGAAAGACTTATATAAAATACATCAGAATAATTCTGGACAAAGCAGAGTAATTACAAGACACAGTCATTAGAAAATGACGAAATGAAAACGAGGGGTGCATCCGAGTACAATTTCCATAGACATAAAATGACATGAAATAATACAAAATAGAAATGAAAATTAGATTATTACATTACATCATATAAAAAGTATGGTCCGGTCCATGATACCTGCGAACATATAAAATTTCTTATTACTTTAAGATGATACCTGTAAAAAGAGTATTACTTCGTGTTAACACCTGTAAAGAAATTATTACTTCAAGATGATACCTGTAAAGAAATTATTACTTTAAGATGATACCTGTAAAAAGAGTATTACTTCGTGTTGACACCTGTAAAGAAATTATTACTTCAAGATGATACCTGTAAAGAAAGTATTACTTCTAGATAGTACCTGTGAATATATGAAATTTATTTTAAAGTTAAATTCTCTTACGTAGATATAAGTGATCCTGTATTTTGTCCATGGTAACCTGTGAAGATTTAAAATTTTTTCAGAAAATATATTTAAATAAATTACAGATGTGCGATACTAAGGAGAAAATAATAAATTGATTAAAATACTTCATTTCATTTTAGAGAAGTAATTATTTTATGTTACCATTTACCATAACTCACAGTCAGACCTCTTCTTGTTTTCTTCCCCCTTTTTCTGGACGGAGTGTTTGGTTATCTCCATAGTTCATCCTGCTAAAAAAACGCGGATTCTGTGTTCCGTCCATGGTGTCTGTGAACAAACAAATTTAGGAAAGGTGGAACTTTTCGGGATTTTTTTTTGAGTGGTCTCGTTATGGTCAGACTAATCGATTGACTCTAATCTTTATTACGAGGAACTTACACAGTTCCTATGCTAAATGCATGTCTATGCTAAAAGCATGTATATGCATATCAAATCGCGAATAGAAAATAAAAAAGTTACGTTTGTTCCACTTCAAAAAAAGGATATGTGTAGTTGGGGGAAATTTTAGGTAAGGACATGATTTCTCCCAAGGAGGAAGAAGAAAATCATGGCTCGCGTGGGCAGGGTCACATCCCTGAAGTAGATTCTTTCTTTGCATTTTTTTACGAAGAAAGAATCAACCCGCTACCCATTGGAAACAATGCTGCAAGGACCCTGCAAACTGATCTGAAAAATAAAAGATTTATTTATTATTGCGAAGATGAAATGGATGCAAGCCTGGACTCTGCAACTTGACTGAAACTAAAAAAATTTAGTAAATATATAAATGTTATTTAAAAATTGATACTTACAACTGTATTAAAATGAATATTACCCTGAAACAGAATAAAATGAAAATTAAATTTCAACAATTTGGGATTATTATACTAGTACCTGTACCTGTAAAACTACGAAAGATACATTAAGAAACATTATAATGTAATTAGTTTCTACTAATGAAATAGAATATAAAAATAGGAACGCGGTGGGTGATTCGAAATTAGAAAATGATAAATGATATATGATATTGGAATGGAAATTCGGGAGATTAAGATAGATTGGGTATCGTATTAAAATTAAAAAGCATTCTGTGTTTTGTTTAAATGAAAAATAATATGAATTGAAAGTATTTTTAAATACTCGATTTATCTGTAAGAACGATGATTTAATTTGGTTCATGAGATAGGTCCAACGATGATTGCCTGAAACATTCAGCAGAGTGTGTTAATCATCAATACTTCAAGTAACCATAGTAAATTATTGACATGCAAATTATTGAAAAGCAAATTATTGAAAAGCTAATTATTGAAAAGTTAATTATTGAAAAGTTAATTATTGAAAAGCTAATTATTGAAAAGCTAATTATTGAAAAGCAAATTATTGACGAGCAAAATAATAAAAAGACAATAAAATATGACTAAAGAGAAATTCTCGAAAGGTTCGACCATGCTGTTGAACCTTTGAAAATAACTCAGTAGCCTGTAGTTGCCCTCTTGAGCCACAGTTTGTGGGGGCCTCTTCGGCATTTTGCCTCTTCTTCCCCTAATGCAATCGGACATTCCCTACGTGCGAGCATGAAAAGAATTTTCGATTAAAAATGTCAATCGTTCAAAAAAGTACTCTCAGAATTTGGCAATATTACAACGAGTCAGTGATATAGAATTAGAATCGTCCCTGATACTAAATAATAAAATGATATCAACCGAACGCGACCTAACAAAACCCTAACACAACCTGAAAAGAAAATTTTCATTAGTAAACATCCTGAATTCATTTTGCATAGAAAATAATTCTTGCCTTTTGGTCGAGAGATATCTCTTCGCCGAAAAGAAGATTATTGACCATGTAAAATATCGATTCTATTCTAATACCATGCCGTTGTAATATGCCAGATTATGATCCTACTGATTATAAACGACTTAACGACATTTTCGCACAATTACTCTTAACTGCTTTTATAATACTAATATCAATGAAGAATATTTCATGTTATAATATGTCTATGAAATATTTTCATTCGCTTTCTTTCATCCTTACTTTGAAGTAATTCCATTCTCCGTGATGAGACTCTGTTAAAAAAAAATGATTAAAACATTAATTCACATTTCGCGTTAGCTATCCTAGCTCGTGGACAATCAACAAACTTAAAGTTTATTGACTGTGCATATATACACGAGCACATTTAATCGAATGTCCGTGCAGATAATTATTCTAATCGATGACCTAATAGCACTTCGCACTTTTAATATCAAGTAATATAATCTAATTGAAATAATTTAATGAAATGAAATGCATTTTCTTGCAAAATACTTTTATTTAATTTATTCGTTATATTGAATTAAATCAAATATTTCTAACTGTAAGACAATATCGCGATAGTGCAAAGTGCTAATACTTAAAACTAAGTATCAAATTCATCAAAGGCTTTGCGAATTATGAGATAGAATCTAAATAGAAAAGCATCTTACAAATGGTTGCAAATACCTTTGAATCATGATACATATTAAATAACAGAGAACCGTCACAAAATAAATTTAAAAACTACGTAAAGAGAATGAAAAGAATAAAAAGATATAATTTTGTGACGATTCTGTATAAACCCTGAGATGGGACTTCCACTTCCGAGTGGAAGGAAACGCAGCGCAATTCTCAGGTCCTACCTGCTTAAAATTAAAGTTTCACACATTCATTCAGAAAAGTATGCTACCTGCCTGCCTATTACCTATATTTAAAATAGCAAAACACACACACACCAAAAAATTCACTCCACGGTTCTCACACATACCACCAGGGTGCATAAGCCTAAACTAGAGAGCATGCCCCGAGGCACCTCCGACACCCCAGTTCAACCACGTGTTTTCTAAATTTTTGGGAGTACGTACCAAGTGCTGAAATCGACTGCCAAGGCTAGTGATTATTGCAAAAATAACTAAAGCAAAAATACAAGTACATACTAGTATAAATATTCATACTAGTAATATACGAGTATATGAAAATTTCCACAATTAAGTGTGGTAATTCTACTATGCAAAACGATATTAAAAATGAACAATTAAATATTAAAAATTGAAAATTGAAAAGCTAGTATCATACAGGTAACTCTACAAGTAATTTTAATTTAATAACTTTGAAAAATACGAGATATTATTTATCACGAAACGATGTACAATGCACCTTCCTAACACGCACACACATAGGTGCAAGTACATCGTGCAATCACTAGCACAATGACAGCCGCCAACATGGGGAAAAAATTAAAACTAACCCATACTAATCGTTTCTCACCCATACGTGTAACACCTGGGCACACGCATAGATGAGAGTTCAAAAAGTATGGGGGGGAGAAACGGGAGATTAGTATATTAGAAGCTGAAAATCCTGATCTAAAAGTTGATTAATATATGTATATATAAAAATTCTCTTATATAGTTCTAAGCGGGCTATGACTCTACAAGTAATTTATAATGACTTTTAAAAAGTTTAAATAAAATTTTAAGAATAAAAAAAGATAAAAATTAAAAAGTTTAAATAAAATTTTAAGAATAAGAAAAGATAAAAATTAATATTTATAAAAACTCTCGGACGACTCCTTTAATTAAGTCGGCAGTTTTAATTAAAGAACAAGACTTTCAGATACCGCTTAATTGCCAGAGTCTATCCATTCGCGAACATAGTTTGTCTTCTTGTTCATTTATTGTTAATATCATAGTACCGATATATCAAAATCGCGATTAAATAAACTATGTACGAAGCAATGCATGTAAGACAATTATTACATGCTTTTCTGGACAAAATCGAGTAAATTAATACTTGATTTCACCACTACTAACACGTGCAAAACACGAAGTTCTAAAAGAAAAGTGCATTAATTCATTGCACTGGAAGTTAAATGAATTTAACCGATGAGACAAGAAGACCTATCCTGAACTAATAAAATTTACAATAAAATACACAATATAATATACCATTTTCATGAGTATTTCCAAAAAAGGAATTACTCATGTGCTCGTCAATAATTTATTAGAATAATTACAACCAGTAACTCGTGCCGATTCGGACCTTTCGTCCACGACATGATTGAGCACCGGAGGGACTTTAAATTCACTCACTACTTATGAAGTTCTGCGATGGCTCCAAAACACTCGTTCTTTGCTGTAAGTACTGAAAACCCGTGACTCTAATAACGCGTTTACGAAAATAAGAAACTCTACTATAGTTTCTTATCGCGACCGAAATATTCTTATGCGGCGAACAAACCGACTCGAATTCGCGTTTGATTTTAATGACTCTACAAATACTTTAAAAGACTGCATTGCACGCAGTCAATTCAAATAAAACACGCGTTCGCGAACTTTGACATACAACTTTTATTCGAACAAAATTTAATAGAAAATTACTGCTTTGCTCGCAGTTAATTTAATATGAAAAATATTCTAAAATATTCGCGATACGCGAATTCTATATCGGAATAGAAATGAACGAACGAACGTGCTTCTAATCCGTGATTTTAATTATATTTCAACGATTCGAACATTGCTGCACGCACGATTGCAACAATAATCTGAAACAGAAATATGAAGAACAATACTATTAATATCATTATTGCAATTAATTAATCATTGAAAGTTTTGTGGAATTATTAGATAGAAAAATATACTCACTTCGAATCTCGATCGATGAATGCACGAAGGGTCTCCTACCCTCAGGATGCCAGGACTGAAAGAATGTTTATTATAACAGTTCGTAAAAATACGAAAATAAGAAACTCTTCTATAGTTTCTTATCGCGACCGAAATATTCTTATGCGGCGAACAAACCGACTCGAATTCGCGTTTGATTTTAATGACTCTACAAATACTTTAAAAGACTGCATTGCACGCAGTCAATTCAAATAAAACACGCGTTCGCGAACTTTGACATACAACTTTTATTCGAACAAAATCTAATAGAAAATTACTGCTTTGCTCGCAGTTAATTTAATATGAAAAATATTCTAAAACATTCGCGATACGCGAATTCTATATCGGAATAGAAATAAACGAACGAACGTGCTTCTAATCCGTGATTTTAATTATATTTCAACGATTCGAACAATCTCGTCGTTCATTGCTGCACGCACGATTGCAACAATAATCTGAAACAGAAATATGAAGAACAATACTATTAATATCATTGTTGCAATTAATTAATCATTGAAAGTTTTGTGGAATTATTAGATAGAAAAATATACTCACTTCGAATCTCGATCGATGAATGCACGAAGGGTCTCCTACCCTTAGGATGACAGGACTGAAAGAATGTTTATTATAACAGTTCGTAGAAAGTAAATCGAGTATTATGGAAGACCAGTAAAGTTAATAATATTTTTAAAGTATTTCGAAACCTAGAAGATATAACAGAATGCTTTTTAAATATGTACGTATTATTTTGTGATTGAATAAATGGAAGAATGAAAGAATGAAAGAATGAAAGAAGGTGATTCTAAGATCCGAATTGTTCATGCAGGATTTTTAGTTTACACGATAAATGATTATTAAAAAGGTGAAGTAATGTGAAAAAGTATGAATATAACATGCAGGGAATATTTAGGAAAGAACAATGAAAGGTATGAAAGTATGATGTTAATTAGGAAGATGGAAGAAACTAATTACAATTATAATGTTTATGATAAGCAGTCTTTGCTGGATTTTACTTGCCATGGAATGTATAGCATATAGAATATGATAAACATTATATGGAAAGTAAAACACCAGGGCCCAGGTCTAACCACGAGGAGGTAACTGCTTCCGAAGACCCAAGAAAGATGTCAAAATCTTTAAAATTTTGAATTACGTTAGAAAGAATGTAATGTTAAAACCAATGTATACGTGTTAGAACAATCTTAAATATAAGAACAGTGCATTAGAGTAGTAGACTCATGCTAAATAATTGTTAAATTATTATAGAATATAAGTATTATAATTGAAATGTAATAAGTGTAAGTTCTGCGTACCTTCCTNATCCACTGTTAGACTGGTTTGAAATAAGCTATTAAAGTTTTTTTTTCGAAAGCTGTTTACATTAACATGTTTATCGGAGGGGATTAATTCTATTAATCTCGAATATTATTCTCGTTAAACGTTCCCTACTCTTAGAAGATCTTATTCTAAGCGCATGTGCGTGCACATACGTGTCTTAATCTAACAGAAGATTTATATAAAAGAAGTGAAAATTATTAAGGCATTTTTAAATTATTATTTCGTTCCTGTAACGACATCCCGTTCGTAGCGTTTATCTAAAAGTATATTAAATAAAAACATATCGAAATTATTTTATATTCGAAGTAAGTTAAAGAGTACGTAATATTTAAACAAATTTATATGTGTTTAAATAATTTAAAAGATTAGTAAAGAGCACTGAAGTTGTGAATTAGATTGAAATAATTGTTAAATAATTGAAGGAAATGTATATTATAATCTAAATGTTCGGAATATTAGTTCGATGTATTGTCTTCTTCGAAATCTATTGTTAGACTGGCTCGATATCATCTATGACAGTTTTAATTTCAAATGTTGTTTACATGTTTATCGAAGGGGATTAATTCTATTAATCTCGAATATTATTTTCATTATACATTAGTCACGTTTAGGATACCTATATTATATACGCGTTTTCGTGTGTGTGCGAATAAATTTAACGGAAGATTAATCGGTAAGGAATGAAAATTATCCAGGAATTTTTTATTTTAATTTTCGCTCAGCAACGACATCGAATACGTAAGATTTATCTAAAAACATAAAAAACAAAAAGATATCTAAATTATTCTTTATTTTAACGTACGTTAAATATGTTTATACAATATTAAATATAAGGTAGTTGCATTTTAGTAGTGTCGGAGGAGGGATATACCTAAAAAATTATTAAATAATTATTAGAAAATGTATATTTTAATGTACAAGCATGGAAAATAAATTCGTCTTACTGTTCTCCTTGAAATCCATCGTTGGACTACCTCATTTTCTAAAGTGAAAGTTATTTTATTTATTTCAGTTTAAATTATTTTCGGATGAGATAAATTTTCTTTATTTCGATAATTAGTATGTAATATAATATGTAAAATATAAAATATATAGTATAGATGTATAGAACATTACTATAATCTTCTTATATGACGAAACCATATTAAAACGCAAACGTCAATAAAACATTGCATATACTAAAAAAAAATAAAAATGTTTAATAATTTATTTGCTTGTTTTCATATTTGTGTTATAATTATTTTGTACAAAATAAAAAATAAGAAAAAAACAAAAGAAGAATAGAAAAAAAAATATTATCGCGTTTATAATAGATCGTAAAAAAAGAAAAGTTGCGTGATAATGTCATATAAGAGTTTATCCTCCTCACAATTCTCAAGGTACTCGCTAAGAAATCGAAGTATACTTTAGTCTTTTGTGTTCTATTCTTGTTGTACTCTTGTAAGGTTTCTGTGTGCGACATTGAAGGTGCACCAAGGTATTCTTTAATTCCTTCTAATTTAATAAGTACTGTCTTAAGACTGTTTGGAGATTTAGATGAAGTAGTCATATAGAGAAGAAGGAGTAAGGGTACATATGGAGTCAAGCTGGGGTAACGGTGCATATTTAAGCTGGACTCGTACGGAGACAAGACGAGCCGCATCCATCAGTGGACCAAACAACTGTCTTCGAAGTCCTCACATCCCGCGGTAACCACTTTCTAACATTCAGCGAGTACCTGGATTAGTTCGTTATTTTTACGATTTTCTCCAAGTAGCCTGGTAAAGGTAATACATTAATATACAAACTCAAATATATTATATTCTTTCAAACAGCACATTTTACAATTATATTTCTTGGCTGTATATTTATAGTTCAACATGACAGTTATGGCGGGACCAAGTTACGCTGCATGGGCGAGTCATGGGTCGAAATTCGGCAACCTGACTTTAGTTGACACAGTACCACCAGAAATGACACATTTAATTGATCCCCATTGGTATCAATTTCCACCAATAAACCCTTTGTGGTATCCCATGGTTGGTTTCGTTATTGGTCTACTAGGTTTTATCTCGGTCATTGGTAATGGCATGGTGGTTTACATCTTCTGTTCAACCAAATCACTACGTACTCCAAGTAACATGTTTGTCATCAACCTCGCCTTCTCTGATTTCCTCATGATGTTCACCATGTCTCCACCTGTGGTAAATATTATTTTATAACTCGGATAAAAAAGAACATTTTCCAAGAGAAATCTTTGTAAAATTTATTTTTCTTAATAGGTAATTAACAGCTACTATGAAACGTGGGTATTTGGACCTCTTATGTGCCAAATCTACGCACTTTTGGGTTCTCTGTTTGGATGTGGCTCCATATGGACAATGACTTTAATTGCATTCGATAGATATAACGTAATCGTCAAAGGTCTGTCTGGTAAGCCACTCAGCATCAATGGAGCTCTCCTTCGAATCCTTGGTATATGGTTGTTCTCCATCTTTTGGACTGTTGCACCTCTTTTCGGATGGGGCCGGTAATATCTTGTCATAATATAATAAACTCTCTGCTTCATTTTCCTGTTTTAAAACTACATTGACTTATACATATCTTTGACAGATATGTACCTGAAGGAAATTTGACAGCTTGCGGTACTGATTATCTCAGCAAAGGAATTGAATTCACATCTTACATCTTTATCTACAGCATATTCGTTTACTATTTGCCATTATTTATGATCATCTACAGCTACTACTTCATCATTGCTGCTGTTTCGGCACACGAAAAAAATATGCGAGAACAAGCTAAGAAAATGAACGTCGCATCTCTACGATCTTCTGAAAATGCCAATACTAGTGCCGAATGCAAACTGGCAAAGGTGAATATATATATTATATAATACAAAAATTTCAAGCAACTTCTCATATTCTAATAATTTTGATATCTTTAGGTTGCGCTTATGACGATCTCCTTGTGGTTCATGGCATGGACTCCTTACCTCGTCATCAATTATACAGGAATCCTTGATAGCCAAAAGATCACACCCATCTTCACCATTTGGGGATCCATTTTCGCTAAAGCAAATGCTGTATACAATCCTATCGTTTACGGTATCAGGTAAATCATTTGTTTATCTATAAAAGGGACAGAAAGAAAATAACATATTACATCGATAAAACTTATACATTATGTTAATAACTATATATACTTATCTATATCTGGTTTTTTCTTATTGATTTCAGCCATCCTAAATACCGAGCTGCTCTCTTCCAAAGGTTCCCATCTTTGGCTTGTGCGAATGAACCAGCACATGCTGCTCCAGACGCAACATCTACTGTATCTGGTGTAACTACCGTCAATGATGCAGAAAAAGCCTCTGCATAAAAAAGAAATAGTAAAAAAGCTGCCACTTTCTAAATTTCTAAATTAATATTATACAAATTTAAAAAAATATCAGAATGAAGAATATTCAATTATTTAACATCTCAGGCAGCAGTATTTGTGTGTTCTAAACAAGGACTTTAAAGTGATATAATGTTAAAGAGAAGAGAAACAACAGGAATGTTTAAGAACAGAGGTGAACTAAAGATTCAATTTAACATCTACTAAAAGGAGATAATTATAAAAACCTCTACCAATAACATACATGATATCACTGTGTATATGACGTAAAATGAGCAATCCTTGGATACATCTATAATTAATTTTACGATTCACATTTCACCACAATGCGAATCGTTTACAATTGATTAATAGAATGAATTGCAATATTGTACATTTTATAATATAGTGGTAAAATGGTCACTTTGGTATAGCAGGTATTGGCTCTATGGTTACAAGATTAGTCAGCGTGCCAAGACTTAGCGATAGCGTCATATCTGTATTTAATTTTGTAAAACTAATATAATAAATCATGCAAGCAAAATCACTTATTTATCATTAATAAGCTAAATATACACCCTTTAATAATCTACTATATAAGCATATCTACTTTGTTTTCAAACGAATTATTAACAAATAATAATTATGAGTTAAGAATTATTTATTTCCATATAACAATTTTTATTATTTCTTAATTAATACTATTTTTACACGACCATCAATAAATTATATTAAATTTGAATAATAATATATTGAATTCATAAAAATTTAGTTATATCATTCCATTCTTTCTAGGAAGAAAACTAAAGAATATTAATAATAAAGAAAAAATTATGCTTTTCCACTCGCCGTTGTAGTAGAAGATGTTTCAGCATTTGTTGCAGGTGCTGCAGGCTCTTCTGTTGACCCACACACAAGAAATGGTAGTTTCTCTTTTAACGCTGCTCTATATTTTGGATGACTATACAAAATATACAGATGACAAAATTAATAAAATATAAATTTTAATAAATTGTACTTTTTGTGTGTTTAATACCTTATTCCATATACAATAGGATTATATATTGCATTGGCCTTAGCAAAGAGAGATCCCCAAATAGTGAATAGTGGGCTGATATTCGAACCATTAAAAATACCCATATAATTTATTACCAAATATGGTGTCCAAGCCATAAACCATAATGATATTGTTGTTAACGCTACCTACAAATAATAGAACAATATAAACCATAATAATGAAAATCAAAAGATTAAATTAAATCTGTAAATACAGGCCAATACCTTTGCCAATTTTGCTTCAGCACTAGCAGCTTGGTTATCACCAGATCTTAATGAGGCAACATTCATTTTCTTAGCTTGTTCTCTCATACCTCTTTCATGAGCTGCTACAGTCTATCAAATGAAATATAGATTCTTAATAAAAGAATAAATGTATAAATATTTTAAATGAACATAATATTAGTATACATACTGATACAATAAAATAATAGCTATAGATGATGGTAAACAATGGTAGATAATAAACGAACACCGAATACACCAATATATAAGATTTTGATCCCCAATCTTTAGAAAGATAATCTGTACCACATGCCGTCATATTACCTTCCGGTACATACCTAATTTATAAAAACGTATAAATTTCTATTAAATAATTCTTAATGAAAAAAATTAAAATAAAACTTTTACCTATTCCATCCTACCATTGGTAAAATCGTCCATACTAATCCAAATAGCCATATAATGATAATTTGTAATAATGCTCTTTTAATAGTTAGAGGTGTACCAGACATACCCTGCAAATATCCTAATTAATCTTTTTATATTTGCCTTGTGTTAATAGAATTTTTGTAATACCTTCACTATAACGTTATATCGGTCTAAGGCAACAGCAGTCATTGTCCATATAGATGCACATCCACATAGAGAACCAACCATAGCGTAGATATCGCACATCAAGGTTCCTTAAAGTATAAAAATAGAAAGCTTATACTTTATTGTAATTATTTATATATAATTAAATGATTAAATAAAAATAATAAGTCTATTACCTAAGACCCAAGTTTCATAATAACAATTGATTACCATAGGCGGAGACATTATAATCATCATTAAAAAATCTGAGAATGCCAAGTTTACTACGAGTAAATTACTAGGTGTTCTTAATGATCGTGTCACCAGGAATACATATACTACAACACCATTTCCACACCATCCCAAAAGACCAAGTACGATCATAACTAAGCCTAATATTTTATGCCACAATGGATCCAAAGGTGGGAATTGATACCTGTATAGAAGAAAAAGAAAATGATCAAATAACTATTCTGTTTTCAAATATATAAGTTCATCGAATTTATTTATAAGAAGGATATATAATGTACTAGTCACCAATGAGGATCAATTAAATGCAGCATTTCTGGAGGTACTTTATCGGCAACGGTTTGATTAGTATATCGCATCTTTTGATGTGCAAATTGAGGACCAATTGTAGTTAATGCATGAATTATAATTTTATTTACTGTCGTTTTATTTAATCCAGATACTAAATCACTGACATTTACTATACTTGCTTCCATATTTCCTATGAATAAACATATACATATATTAATAATATATATTACAAATAAAAATATAATTTAAGGAGAATTGTAAGTTTTTAATACATACTCGTTGATATGAATTTAAAGATATTTTATTTACTGATATGATAATAACTAGATAATAATTAGTAATATATTTTCTTTTTAATAGTGAATATTTTAACTTGAGCACAAGCAATGAACTGGTCACTGTCTCTTTTATATACCTACAAATATGAACACATACACATATATTCGAAATGAAATAAAATTCTAATCCAATAAAATATTCAAATGAAAACTTCAATACTATGATATTAAATGTATTAAAATATATACCTATGAATTGTAACTACCGAGTAGTAGTAACTATGTCCTCGAGTTGTCATTTAAGATTTAAAGGAAGCCTTTCAATAAGATATTTTATATAGATATAAAATATTAAGTAAATAAAAAAAATTGACAAGATAATTATATTTAATATATAGGTGAATAAAAGAAAAGTTATAAAAATGTAAGTAATACCGTATCTTGGTTGTATATTAAGATTTTTTATTAGAAATATCATTTTAATATTTAACATTACCTTTTAATACATTTTTCTTATATTTTTCATGTTAGGAATATCAGTCTAGTTACCGTAATTTGAGAAAATAATATGTAGTTCGAATTTTTATAGATTGATAAAATAAGTTTTAGTTTATTTTGCTGCTCTAGAAACTTGACGAGTGTGTTGGCTGTAACCTTCCTTCAAAGCTTCTTCTAATTCTTGAGCCATATGTATTAAATTAACAGGATCTGTTTGGAGCAAGACATGTTCCATGTTTTCATTATCTTTCAACGTCAAATCTAATGTAACCAATGGTGAAACTTGCTTTAATAATGTTCTTGAAGCGGTCTATAAATAATATATCATTGTTATTATCTTTCTTCAATGATCTATGGGATATTAAAAAAAACTGATTATCACCTGTACTTCAAAACGCCATTCAAGATCATGATACTCTGGTATTTTAAAACCAGTAACTGATAGAATATTGGATATCTCTTTTTTCTTTGTGGTATAGAGCTTACTTAAAATTGTTTCATTTTCTTCAGAAAAACCTAATGCTATAATAGAATCTCGAAAGTCTTCATTGCTTAGCTAAAATGATATAATTACAAAATACTATTATTATTCATTATAATGACACAAAATAATTTTATAATTCCAAATTATACCTTATGATTGCAACTCTCCAATAATAAATTGACAAGACCTTCTACTGAATTTTTAATAACATCCACTTCTACCTCAAGTTTTTCTATATTAAAAATAATTAACAGACTATATATATAAAAGAATATTATTTTTTTTAATAACATTGGATATGAGACATTTGTATACACTCACGAGCTGCACCATGATACAATTTCATATTAGGGCCTTTTTGTAAATAATCTAAAGCAAGTTTGCAAAAATCCTGCAACACTATAAAATTGTTATAATGAATAAAAAATGGATTATAGTTTAAGAGAATTAAAATCATACGTTATGTCATTTGTAATACCTTGAGGCGTTTGTTCTATAAGAAATAACACATGTTTTTTATGATCTGGTCGCAATGTCAGTAACATTTTCTTTTATTAAAGAAATATAAAATGTAAAAATACATCAAAAGAATCATTCATTAGGAGTGTTTAATCATTATACCTATAAAACAGTTTAAAGTTTTATTTTTATCCAAAAATTGCATAAAATATTATATAGAAATAATTATTACCAATATCAATTTATGATCAATTAAATTTATAAAATTTAATAACAAAATGTAGAGAAAATTCTAACCTAACTGTTCTTTACACCTGTCAAATTAATGTCAAATTCACTGCGCGTATTTCACGCGCATCTGTATCAATATGGCGGATAATCCAAGTCTTGCCAACGAAGTACGAATAAGTACGAAGCCAGAAGATAACTGTTTCTTGTACATATATTATGACGGCTAGGACAACAATAATAAAACATGGGAGATAAAGGTATCAGCTTTTCTAGAAAAGAAGAAAAGGGACAAAATAATATAGCTTAAGGTAGCTTGGGCACGCTGCTAATTTTTATCAATGCTTTGTTAGGATAAGAGTTAAATTTCATTATCATGCACGCTTAATGGGAAAATTTTCTTGCCGCGAGTTTATATTATGTTAATTAAATTAATATTTAGTTAAATGCATTAACAGATTATGTTGTTCTACAAAATGAGTAATATATTATGCTAATTATTGAGAATTTATAAATGATCTTATTATATTATATAGGGTTGCATCATTGTAATAATTATACAGTACTATCATTATCCTATTATCTTTCCCCTACCTTTGCATGCACACATATGTCAGAAGAAAAGCTTGCAATTAGATTCTTTAGAAATGTGTCTCGTATTGCTTTAGTAGTTTCTATTTTGTAATACAAAGAATAAAGTTCTATTGTTATAATTAATTTGTATGTTTTTTTTTAGAACATCATGTACACTTCAGTGGAACGAGTGGTCTTGGGAAGGACAATAACATTATGATACAACCGCAACGACATGGGCATATAGATGTTCATCTTGGATTCTTACAGCTTCATCACAGGTTTACAAAACGATGCGATAAACTAAACGTAAATGTTGCAATCGTCACATAGATAGTCGTAATGTTGTGTGATTTGTTTTTTTCAATTATGAAAATCAGATTATACGCTTTACTAGAAAAATACAGTTATTGTACATCATGCTTATGTTTCCTTTCAAGATATCACGTAGAGTTTTCTCTACCTTGGAATATTTGTATTCATGGTGAACTTCAAGCACCAGCTGTAGTTGCTGGTAACCATCACAATCCAGATTGTCATATCATAGATCTAATGCAAGAGAAGGACGGCTTAAAGTAAATCAATATTTTCTTTTCTTTTAATTTACAACAGTTATATATTCGTTTAATTTAGATTTTTATCTATTAATAATTCTATTTATTTTGATTAAAGGCTAAAAGTTGAATTGTTGGCGTACAAGGAACGAATCTTGAAGGAAGAAGTAGAAGTAATGTGTTGTAAATCTGGCACACCATTGAAAATACTTTTAAACGCAAGAGTATTAGGAAAAGACAAAGGAACACCTTTATTAAGGAACGGTATACGCAGCGTCGCTGTAGAAGGAGTCGATAAAGACGATATATCTGACTGAATCTACTAACAAATGCTTCTAAGTAAAACGTGCTTTTATACGCTTTAAGAAAAATTCATTTTATAATTGATTAGATTTAAAAAATCTAAGGTAAAAGAGAAACATATATATTATCTTTGGAATATAACTAATAACTTGAACGAGCTAGTATTTATATTAAAATGGCAACGAATATAGAATAGTTTTGATTAATGTCGTTTCTGACTCACACTGTTACAATATCTTTATTGTAATAAGAAATTTTTATTTGGCATTTTATTTATTAACAAAATCGCATGATTTTACAAACTTTGTTTTAACTATATCTGTAGCAATGTATTTCTATCGCTATATAATAAAAAACAAATTTTTACCTTGTGTATAAAGTATCGTATTTTATAACATCATAATCACCTTTTATAATGTTTTATAACGAAACGGACGTTTAAAAGAGTTTTTTCAAAATAAGAAATACGTCTCAAACCTTAATACTTAACTTATAAATATTATCATACATCACTTTTAATAGAACAGGGCATTGACAACAATTTACATCAAATTTATATAAAATTTAAGAAGTATTTTAAATAAATAAATAAATCCTAATAAAGGTAAACTCAAAAAGCATTCATTTCAGAACTAAACGTGTAATGAATTTATATTTGATAAACAACAACAAGAACAATGATCATAAAATTCAAAAATTAGCTATATAGGTTTTAATTTTTTATGAAAACTTGTTTTTTTAATTAAATATAAAAAATTACATTATCAGATCATTTTCAATGTCTTTATAGTACATTAGAAAGTTATGTAAAGTATAATAATACTTTATATATATATATAAATATTAATATATATAAATTTTCTCTTTTTATTTTCAAAAAATTTGCTTGCAAATAAATAATTTTAATAAAGAAAATATTAATTTGAAAACTTTCTTGGTTTTAATTTTTTTTAAATGAAATAATACTTTTAAATAGTTTTTAATATATTAAATAATGTATACTATATAAAGCATTGCTACATAAAATACCCACAAAAAGAAAAAAAAACATATCTTTAAATTTTGATTAATTAAAAATACAAATAAACATTTGAAATCTAATAATTGTTTTATAAGATATGAAGAACAATTTTTGGAGATGTATCAACAAAAGATTCTTGAGTACACGCAGGATAAGTTTTTACTTATCAATTCAGCATTTAATAGAATTTTTAAACAATACATTCGACCGTTTAACACTTTGAGTTGCAAGACTATTAGAAATAAAAGAAATGATTTCCATTTAATCAAATGGGACAACATTTTATATATTTTCTGATGTGCATGGTTTTAACATTACTACAATAATTGATTTTTCAAATGTAACGAACGTAGTATTTAGATTTATTTAAAAAACATTCTACAGATAGTTAGATTGAAAAAGACTTCAAAAAGCGATACAATTAGTTTGTTTCTTTTTTTTTATATCAGAGAAATACGCTTTTAATGCTCAAAGTGTTAACAGTTAAACAACCATTTTTTGTTCTTCTAAATGAATATTATTTCACTATTCATAATTACAGCCTTGTGTCAATTAAAAAATGAACCTTACCCATTTATAAAACTAGATATTTTCAAAAGTGATCCTGCACATAGGACAAGTATTACGTGATCCCTATAACATAAATATAAAGCTAGGTATTGAATCATAAATACAAATTTAGGATGATTTACGTATTTAATTAATTATAAAGAAAACGTTTTGTTAAAACAATAAATATAAATATACTTACTAAGCGTAAAGAAATATGGTAAAGTACAGAATTATTTAAAATTATGAAATTAAATATATGGTATTGTGTGTGTGTTAGTATATTTTTTAAAATTAAAATAAATATTTACCATTGGACCTTGCAATCGCCATGTTTTAATACATTTGTCATGAAACGAATGATTACACGGAAGTGTTTTGCGCTGATCTGAAATTTCTTGTAAACAAATAGTGCAGACGGTGTTATCATTCTGCAATATTTTCGATCGTCTTCTTCGACGTCGAATTTGTTCCCTGCTAGAAAAAGATAAAGCTTTTGGACACGTAAAAATGAGAAATGTTCAAATTGTTTAATCTTTCTCTCTCTCTCAGCGATAGGGTTATCTATTAATTTATAATAATAGTTGCTATATATATATTTTGAATTATAATTAATATAATTATAGATAAAAAGAGTACTTGTTTGATGATTGATCCGAGGAGGATGCCTCATGGTTATAATAATTGGGAAATCTTTCAAAATCTGAACCATTGGCACCTCTTGAATTTTCATATCCATATGCTTCTTCTTGTGTTCCATTAGCAGCAAAAATATAATATAACAAACTTGCTAAACCAACAGTAAGCACTAATATAGCAGCACCTTGAATTGCCATTTATAATAAGATAGATAAAACTTTAAATAAATTCTAATTTATTGTACAACGTTTATGAACAAGAGATTGTGATTAATGTCATTTAATTAAAACTATAGAATATATTTAATAGATTCCCTTATCAACTTTCACAATGTTTATACTTTTAACATACAAATTAAAGATATTTATGTGAAGACAACATTCGGTTCACTAATAACGGTTAAATGTTCATTTCTTTCTCACTCTTTCCCTTATACTTAAGAAAAACATAACGAGGTAAAAAACAGCAAGCCATTTTGGATCAGTGGGAAGAACGACGTATGCAGGTTAGCCAATACCAGATAAAAATAAATAAATGTATACATGTATAGTAACATATATAAGTTAAGAAATAAATAGAAATTTATAAGTAACGTTATATATATTTTTACGTATTATGCAATTTATCACATATATGTACTATTTTGTTAACATAAACAATATAATATTATATTTTATTACAAAAATATTTGATTAATTATTTACGTTGGTAGAGAAAAAAATTATGTATTTTCATTAAATTTAATTTTTAAGTTTGGCAAACCTGTTTAAAATTATTCCTACAGGATTGCCAATATTTATATAAAAATAATTCAAGTATAAAATAAGATAAAGTATAATAATAAAATGATACAAAAATAAAAATATACATACTTAATTGTTATATTAACAATAAGCATCATTTGGTTGTGTTTCGTAGAAGTTCATTTATTTAAACTTTCTCAAATGTAGATATTATTTATAATTAGATATAATACATAAATACATATATACATATTATTGTAGGAACTATATAAAGGTAAAATAAAGAATAATTTAAATATCGAAGGCACTTTTTATCGACATATACATAATTAAAAATATACGTTTACACTAAATTACACGACCATGTGATTTAGTATATTTTGTGCAACTACTATGACAACTATGTGTTAGGAAATTACATTGAGAATTTGTAATAATTTCATGATATTTTTTCAGAGATTCATCATGCATCAATAACAGACACTAGATTAAATTACACTTACAATAAAGAAAAATATAGGAAAAAACTTGTCAATTATTTTGAGATTCTTCTGTTCACAAGGACTGTATTATATATATTATTATATAATATATAATATATAATATATTATATTATTATATAATATAATATATATATACATAATATATATATAATAAATATATATAATAATATATATATATATACATAATATAATATATAATATATATATATATATATATATATATTAGGTGAACCAGAAAGTAGTGTCATTTATTTTTCCTCGTCACGACTTACAAGTAGACTCTGATTAGTTGATAAATGATAAATAAATATTGATATATCCAAAAACGATATTACTTTCCGGCCCTCCTAATGTATATATATATTTTTTTTATAACTTAATTCATGTTTTATAATTCCAAGAGGGATAACGAATCTCTAATGAGAGATTAAAGATCTGGAAGTATTGTATTTCGTTCTTTATCATTTAAAGAATTGATTTCTTTTTTTTATACTTCACAATCCAATGTTGAAAGAGATCGCATCGACGATCGTGTTACTGACGTCAAAGAAGATACTGAACGTTCGATGGAGGATTGTGTCCTAGTTGTTTGTTGTTTTAACAACATATGTCGAAGCGATTGTGCTTCTTCTCGAAGTGTTACAACCTGCGCCCGTAAAATAGCATTTTCGTGTTCTAACATTGTTGCTTTTAAAGCGATCTACGAAAAATATTGAATAATTGAAAGAGATATCTATGATGAAACAACAATACAAAGTTATCAAAACTACGTTGTATCGTATTTAAAAAATAGTAATTTTTGTACATGATTGATTGTTCGTATAAAAAATATTAATTTGGGTAAAAAGAAAGTAGATGACTGTAAAATTCGATTACTGATATCGATAAATAAATAGAATTAGATCCTTACATGATCTTCGCGAATTTTTCTAGCGTCTCGTGATTTTTTCGCTGCTTGATTATTACGTTTGCGCCTTTCGTAATATTTTTCATCCT
The DNA here is from genome assembly GCA_023678845.1 of Mischocyttarus mexicanus. Lineage (NCBI taxonomy): Eukaryota > Metazoa > Arthropoda > Insecta > Hymenoptera > Vespidae > Mischocyttarus > Mischocyttarus mexicanus. The sequence goes on along the minus strand of JACGTP010000032.1, from coordinate 756,150 downwards.
TTTGATCATCCGGAATAGGTTTTTTTTCGCTTCGCGGTCGTCTACTTAGATTTTGTGTATTATTTTCGTTGATAAACTGTCGATTCATAATCGTATCTGCATTATAAATTATACAAAATCTCACTATCTTATCGTAAAAATGAAAATCGTTTAATAACAGAAACTTATATCATTTTATTTATAGCCACGAATCGGTAGAAAGTCTTTAACGTAATAAATAAAATTTCTACCTGTATCTATGACGTCCGAATATCGTCGAGGTATATTTAACGATGGCATCAAGGGTGTCATAGTTGTAAAAAAAGGTGATTGTACAAGAAAACCGCTAGGAATTGGCAAAGTTCCGGAAAGAGAAGCACTTGTCGTTAATGATGATGGCATTAATGATGATTCTGTAGGCGTTGAGTTGGATAAAATATTTGATTCGTTAAATTTACAACGCTGAGTAGGATATGGCTCGTATCTATATAGATCTGTAAATTTTAATAAAATATCACATTGTTGTATTTTTAATTATATTTAAAATACAGATTTTTCATAAATGATGAACAGAAAATTAATGAGAACACATGACCTGACATTGAATACTACAATTTAATGTTTTTCGTAAGATCAACGAAGCACGTATCGAGATATACAACAAAAACTTTGCTAATGAAAATTTATATTTATTCCTATATCTTCAGTTAAAAAATCATCCTATTTTATGTTAATAAATAATAATTTTATTAATGTGTATATATATATTCGTGATTATCCATTATTTATTAATATTTTTTATTATATATCGACTACAGATCTGATAACAGATATTTCTATGATATCTATTTTTAATTACGATCTAATTAAAAGAAATCATTTAAATAAATATATAGAAAATTCAATATAGTACTATTAACAATTATTTAGGGATTGAACTGTCAATTGCCCCTGTGGCCTAATGGATAAGGCATCGGTCTCCTAAACCGGGGATTGTGGGTTCGAGTCCCACCAGGGGTAACTTTTTTTTGCCCTACAATTTAATAATTACTTATTATCAAAGATTTTGCCTATATCATTTACTCCTATTTTAATTCAATAATTGTATGGTTGTTCTTTTTAAATGGACGTTTTCATTGAAATGATTTACAGTGTAAACTAAAATCGAATAAATTTGTTTAAGCGTTAGAATGTTGATTAAAGTTTATTCTCATACTAGTTATGAATAAATTATGATCCTAGCACATATCTCATTGAAGTTGCGTGCTTTCATAAAGTTTTAATCATACTCATAAACGGGCACACAAGAAACGTCTTTTGCACGATTAATATCATACCATCAACGTGATCGTCATTGATAAGCAATTGTCGAACAACGTTATGTTTTATTATTCATTATATTTTCCACATGGTTAAATTGTTTGATATTTCATTTAAGTGTATAGAAATACTGGATATTTCAGAATGAAATATTTTCTAGGATTCGATAGATATTCAGTAGGTAAAAATAATAAAAAATAATACATATCTTTGAAAAGTAAATCATTCTCTATACTCACCTGAATTTGGAGCAAGAAATTTGTAACTTCTTAGTAATTGTAATGTAGAAACTGCTCCGGTCATTGTATTTTCAGAACAAAATGTTTGCGTATGTATATGAGCCATTATTTCAAAACTCGTTTCAATTATTTCAATTCATGCTGTCATCTTCAAAACGTACTTTTTCACATTTTTAATTTTTCTAAAATATAGCTAATTCGATAATCTCATAAAACGTATGCAGATAGATATTGTACCGTTGTTTCTTTTTAATAAAATATAATATATCGAAGATCAGTATAACATTAACTCATCACGAATCGATCATTATTATTCTCACAACAGAATCGTCGTTAAAAAGTTTCCAAGTATGTCACTCGTCTTATGATAATTATTATCTTTGATTTCTTTTTTCTTCATTTTTCAAACGATTGACATATAATCTTCATTGCGTTTGAAAAGTTCGAAAGTAAAGTTATACCACGAATTGACGTTTACGAAAAGGACTCTCACAAGTTAGGTAAGCACTCAAGAGATACTCCAGTGTAAAACAGTTTCAAGTTAACAGGTCGGTTATGATAGAGGATTCTCGTATCACGTGCTTTGATGATTACAATCCTCCTATTCCAGGGAAACTTTCATTCGTCGAGGGTACCTTTCTACCCGCCCTAAAGAGCATGCGTACTTGTCAAGATCATATTCGTTCCGCCCATCAGGTCGTCATGGGTGACCAGCGACAATTGCTTTTCTAATGGTCAAGTTAGAAAATGACCACAAATCGGCAAGCCGTCTATCGTTTTTGCAATTAATGATCATTCAAGAGTGAATATCACGACCTTAATCTACTAGGAATAGGATTGGTGATAATAAGTTTACAATCAAGCTGATTTTATAATCGAATGACACACACAAATATTCCATCCGATTTTTCGAATCAATCTGAATGTATTTTTATAAACTATCACATGCATATACAGTCAACAAGACAAATTCTTTTTAAACAAATATGTTTATGGGGTAGAGAACACCCAAGGAATATAAATTCTAATTTTATTGTTAGATCATTTAGTTAGTTTTATCGTTGGGTTTGTTAGGATTTGATGTGAATAAAGGCATCTAAGCAAAAACATAGACTTTCTTACGATCGCTCATCCTACAATACACATCACGAATAGGTGGTGCTTTCAATGCTATGGGACAGTGAGCACCTGACACTTCCATGTTCCCTGCGAATGTTTCACATGTTCGTAATTATTATAAAGCAAATTAGACGGGTGTATAGACTGGTATTACTCCCCAAGTCGATCTCATAAAATATTGCACTTGTTCGGCTCTGTAATTACCTCTTGTCCAATGATTAATGGCCGAGAGATCGATGGACTCTGTTCAAGGGTTAAACGAAAAAAGGAGTAAAGTTCACGTTCTTTGACCTTTTCGTATATATCATTCTTTATTTTGTTTTATTCTTTATTTTGTAATATTAACAAAGATCCTGCGTCAAGTCTGTCGTTAAATCATCACAATTTGTTTAAGCGTGTTCCTGTAATTCGAGCGAATAAGTTTCAGCATATTTGCGAAAAGATAAACTCCTTAGAATGTAGAAACTGTTAGCAAATTGTTGATCAAATGACATCTAAATAATACTGCACCTACATAAACGCATTCGTCAGGACGTTTGATGACACAGTCAAAGACAGGTGTTTGAGTTCGCATAAGACATTCAAGAAACAACCCCTGTAACTCGTGCCAACGTAACTGTAATTAGTACTTAAAGAGAGCAACGGCGATAGAACGTCTACCTTCGACTTCTCCAGTCAATAATATTTAATGATAATCCCAAGGATGGGATTAGTCAAAGAAAGTTTATACTGGAGAAAGAAAAAAGGACAAAAAAATGGACGTTTACGTGCTTTGCGAAAAAGGTCGATGCGTGTTAGCGGATAACGATTGTTTCTACGATAGGCACACGTAATCGCGGCACCGTGAGATCAAGACCATATGACACTAGCCGCACATCACCCTTTTCCAACGAATTAGATGTCGCGATACTAAATAGCGTTATTTCATTTTCACCTAACTTATTAATTTATAATCATAGAATATAAGTACATGTATCCTACATTTTTTTCTATTTCTTATAATATCAAATTTTTTTATATATATATAACGTGAATTATTAGTATTATTAGATAGAATAAACCAATGTGTTACTCTGAAAACAAAGTTTATTCGTTAACTATTTACAAATTTCGTTTACATTTAAACATTGACCTTTTCTATATACAAATCTTACCTGAAAACAAAGAAACGACATTAAAAGTCTATTCTTCCTAAACTCACTTTTTAAATAATTGATAAATAGTAATGTTGTAATTAACAGAATATAAAATATAAAGTAATATAAGATAACGTAATATTCTATGACACCAGATGGGTAATAATTAGTTTACTTAAGAGCTCGCTGAGAAGGTCAGATCCACTGTGTCTTTTTACATGGTTTCTACCTTAAATAGTGGTTGGGCGATGTGGCAACATCGTGATCTATGTTTCCTCTAACCGTCTAACAAAGAGATTATATTCTCTTTACATATATATATTTATATATTATCTATATATTATCATTATATTATATACTATATATATGATAATTCAAGGACCTGTCTACACGTTTATCTTTTTCAATCTTCCTTTAAAAAGTGTGATTTTCTTAATATAAGTATACTATAAAAAGAGATAAATATTCATATCAAGGAAAAGAAGAAAGAAAATGACTACTAAGAAGAGGAGAATGAGAAGAAGAAGAACAACGACGACGACGACGACATCCCTATTAAGCGTCCTCGCGTGCCTAACCCCTTATTTACATCCCCTCTTCCCTCAGAGGGCACGGATTCCTTTCACCCTTGCATGAAGTCACGAATCGTGATCGCCGTTGTTGTTTCACAACTTGGACGAAGTTATCTCATCAAGTCGTCACGAGGGCGCCTTGCCTCGTTTCCGGAAGTTCCGATTAAACTTTCTCTTACTTTAGCCAACTATTTATATTTCAACTCTCGTCGTAACTATAACACTCATTTACTACTTTAAGTTGCAATTCTGTGCATAGTCAGAACGTTGTTCGTCAGTTAATTAACAATATCGCAAACGGATAATCGCTTACCTTTAAGTTTCTTTTCTATAATTCGAAAATTCTACAAAACTAATTCTCGGTGGTGTACCCATACTTTCAAACTTCTTTTCTAGTTGAAAATATTAACGTTAGTATGTAGAATCATTTCCTACGTTCTAAATATATATGTGTACGTGGTTGTATTGGATATTAGAAATAATCACTCGTCACTTTCGTTTTTTGCTTTTAAATATTTTTTATTGTAATTCATGATCAAACTGTTGCTGATAATGCTGTCACAATGAGGAACGATGTCATAGAAACAATTCTTCGTCTCATCTGCTAACAATTTATATTTGTAATCTACTATCTACTTGCGTAGCAGTTAGACCGACAATTTATAACTGACAATGTATAGCAAAACTCGATTTCCCTTGAATACCATTTATCAAATCCGATTTATCGAAGAACGTTAGGCTCTCGATAATAACTGAATATATAAATTATTGATCATCAAGTAAAAATGTATTAAAGATTTCATTTATTATTTAGTATGTATAATGATTTAGACCTATTTCAATATGATCTTTCTTTGATATATATGCCAGAGAAACTCGGTACGAGTTATTTTCTATATCTCGAAATAAAATCGAGTTACTCTGGTTGCCCTGTAGCTGTCCTAATACATATTTATATATATTTTTATATATATATATATTTGTATACATAGGAAATATATAGATATAATATATAATATAATGAAAGACAAAACTTCTATTACATTCTTACAACATTGAAGATAATAAAAGGGGAAAAAAAAGAAGATAAATCGAGCTGTATCCACAATTACAGTTATTTATTATTAATATTTTAAGTGGCATACAGGAGTTTTCCCTTCAAACATCTTGCACATTTGCTTTTTCCCTATGTTCATTACTATTTTATACGCGCAACGTTATTTAAATTATTAATCAATATTGTGTTACCGTTTTATAAATAACAGCCAATGGAAATGAAAATGAAAGGAAAGTTCACACAACTTCACGTGACTTCAATCATAATGACATACACGAAAAGGTAACCAGGGTATTTGACCCTAACTAATCATTAATTACTGTCTTTAATATATCTACATTTTTTTAAATTTCATATACAGTTCGTAAATAAACCATAATGCGAGATTTAATAGTTATTATTTAATTTTACTTTTTTTTCTAAACTTTACGTACGATTGCTAATATACAAATTAAAATTCCAATGGATTATACTGAAAGATATAAAGAAATTTCACAGGAAAAGGAAGGAGAAGTAACCGATCAAGATGATTTAGAAAATGAAGGAGAAGATATAAAACTAAATGATCAAGATGATCAAGAAGATCAAGAAGAAGAAGAAGATGATGATGATGATGATGAGAATGAAGATGAGGATGATATATCATCGAAGAAAGTATAATAATCTATTTGAATTCTAATTTAATATTCCTCTTCTTCATATGCCGTTTCTATTTTGGAAATTGACTCCTTTTTCGATTGATTATTTGTAGCAGAGTGTTTTTTCATATTGGTTTCATTCCTCGTATCAATAACAACTATCCTTCCCAGAAATTTTGTTCTATCCTATCGGAAGACTTAAAGCTCTGGAATTATACTTGTTCCTGATTTTTTAACCATGACAATAATACATAATTTATTATTTTTTCATTTCTTATATTAGACTTATTACAAATGCAAATACGCTGTAGAAAACTCCAGTAGATTTTCATTACGCGTAATGGAAGCAATGCGATCATTGCAAAAACATGAAAATGTTTTGCCTATATCATCAAGGAAAGAAATAATCGATTACATTGCAAATAATTATAACAACGATGGAGATCTCAATGCCCAGGTTCGAACCTCCTTAAAACAACTTTGTACTCAAGGGTTAGTTGGAGATATAAATATATAAATTAATTTTAGTTTTAAAAGTACAATATATATATATAAAATATTAAAATACTTTTATTTTGTAATATTAAGATTCGTTGCAGAGGTATTGAACGACGAGTATCAACTAATAGGTCCCTTTAGTTCAACACGAATGTTAGAAAATTGTGAGTGTCCTACAAATACTTCAAAAATGCATACCAGTACACCAAAGTATAACAAACTAAAAAGAACATTTCGTAAAAAAAGACGTCAAAAAAAATCGTCGTGTCGTTGTGGAAAAGCAAAAGAAAATACAGAATTAGAATTAAAAGATACAGAATCAAATTCTCCTTCATCGCAAATGAATTATTTCAATAATACAATTCTTACAACACCTACAAATAAATTATGGAAATTTATAAGAAGAAACAATAATTCCTTGAAGTATCCTGTAACTGAAGAAATAGGAAAACGTAATAATCGTAAAAGATTGATTTCTAACGAAGATAAACGCAAACGATCTGTCGATAATATTCAAGAAAATTTTGACGATGATCAAACATTCTTTCGCAAACATTCACCTAAACGTGTTCGTAAAATGAACGATAATATTCCTGTGGTATCGGAAAGCGTACAGAAATATCAGGAAACTATTCCTGCATCGAATAATCAAATTATTAATAATAATAATATTTCTGAAGACAATGTATTTCGAGAAATAGAAAACTCGATTTCTGAAACATCGAAATCACGCAAGAAAGAATTGCAAAAATGGATACAACGATGTCGTCGCGAATGCGAAAAGCAAAAGAAACATAATAATTAATAAAACCTTATCTATTAGGAATATTTTTATTGCAAATATGACCTTTGGTTAATAAGTAATTAAGATCATTTTAATAATTGTTCAAATACGGATTCTTAATTATTTTTCTTCGTCGATTTTTTCCACGAAATCGATTGTATGCGGTGTTATGGTGTCGGCTTTTCATATCGTTATCTGCGATTATATTCAAATATTCGTATACAAGATTGAATACTGTTCTTATTTCATTACAGCGGTGTCCAATTTTATTTCTGCAATTTTTTTTTATCCTTTTATAAAATATTATTCATCTATATCCTAATAATAATAATAATATTAGGTTGTCAAGTATGCAATGGAGCAAAGAATGCACATCATTTTAATCGAAAATTTGCTCCATTTCATGCTTGACAATCGAATAATAATAATAATAATTTATCTATGAAGTAATAAATTATATTTATACCTATTCCAAGGTTATCTTTACATTTAAATATATATATATATACATGCACATATATGTATAAATAATTATATAATAAATATAATATCAAATTACCTATTTTGTTTGTTATCGTTAGATTTAGACATGCTCGTTTTTATTCACGTTGTTGCATTTTTAAAGATACATGCGTACCGAAAATTAGAAATAAAATTTAGAATATTACAAAAATATTACAAATAATAAATTGAAAAAAATAAAATTAATTTTGATTAATAAAATAAATGAATTATATTTGTTTACTCAGTCGGTTTATGTGTGGGTTGATGTGTGTGTGCATCAGCTGTTGCTATGATACACAATTGTATCAACAAACGATAAGAAAAGTCACTGTGAAAGAAAAACTATTTTTATCTTGAATTAAAAGAAATATATAATAAGTTTTAGTTAATAAAATAAATAACAATAAAAGCCAGTAACTTTAAAACAATTTATATAAATTTATTTAAATGTATTTAAATGTATTTAAATTTGTGTTTTATTTGATTTGGGCGACATCTGTTAGTATCATGTGAAGATAAACTCTAATAATTTATTAATAATCTTTGATTGTTGTCGATTTTGGTTAATAGCAATGTCTAAGAAGGCAAGATTTAATTATGATCTGGACGTAGTTACATTATATTAAGAACAGAAAATTAAATAAGTGCTATTTTCTTGCTATATACACGCATTTTTGTGCACGCACTATTTTTCTATACATCACTGTACGTTCGTATAAACTTACCACCACACAATTGGGTTATTTCACACTTATCATGATATAATTTTTAATTTATTTAATTTTTAATTAAATAAATTACAATATGTTGATTGTCTAATGCTTAATTGTTATCTCTATTTGAATTTTATAATGTTGTAATACAATTACAGGGAACAACAAAACTTGAAAATCATGGACATTCAAAGTCTCAAAAGCTTAGTAGCCGTAGAAAAACCGATGAAGAACAGTTGGAACTTCCTCAGACATCCTCTGGTAGTAGAGTATCAGAGCAGTCTTTTAAACAAAAGAAGCCTGGTTTACCTCAGAAAGAAATTCCGATGAGTCGACAAGCATCAAACAGAAAAGTTGTATCTAAATCTAATACTTCAAAATCTTTATCTACGTCGAGTACATTGGAAAGAAATGTAGCTAGCAATAAGACACGAGATAGTAGTGTAAAGAAGAGTCATTCAGTTCATAACACAAATGCAAAGCCTACTAAAATGTATCAGAGCACATATTCTGAAAAAAGAGGTCTCAGTACTATATATATACCAAAACCAAATTTAATCGGTAACAGCTCAAAAGAAAAAAAGAATACAGTAAAAGATGTTACAAAAAAGACAACATCAAATAATTCAGAGTCAGCTGATAAAAATGATCCACAATCTAAAATACGTAGAAGATCTAGAACCTTAAGCTCATCTGAAGTTAAAATATTACACACAGTTATGCATAAAGAAAACTCTAAGCAAGAGGCATCTAAAAATAAAGAAATTAAAACAAATACGATACCTAAACAAAAAAGTACCAATCAAGATGAACACGATGAAAATTATTACGCGGATGATTTTGAGGTATTCTAAAAATTATTTAACATATGGTTTATAATATAGAAAATAATTTATTTGTATATTTCAGGAATATGAATCTGACTTTGAAGAATGCACGGATGATGAAATATTAGAAACCAGTGAAAGTTCAAGCGAAAAGGATACTAATTTATATCAAAGTCCCATTGAACTTTCTACTAAAGAACAAGTAATATTATTGATTATTTTATATACTTATTGTAATAACATTTATTTTATCTTCAATTGGACTTTATTTCAGCAAAAAGTGGTACATAATACAAACAGTCATAAAGCTGAAGAAGAAGATATGCACGATTCTGGTCACTATGAATTAGCTGAAGCGAAAAAAAGAGCAATGATAATAGAAACAATGATTACAAAGGGACAGAATCTACCATTACCATTATCAGAACTCCAACAAACAATTAACAAAGATTACAGGTTTGTTATATTCTTAATAAGAAAAAAGATTCTAATTTTTTATAACAATGATTTGTCTTGATTGCATATTTAATTTTTATTTCATTTCTATAGCGAAGATAAATTATTTGAAAACAAATCATTACCATTGTCTATGGATGAGGGCTTCGAAGATACTAGGTCTGGCGATTTTACAAAGTTACCATCTCTTTCACAAGTTGCATTGATTGATTTTTCGAAAACTAAAGATAATATTATTAAAAAGGTATGTATGATATTAATATAAATATATAATTCATTATAGTAAACTAATATTAATTATAATAACAGGGAACTACTGAGAAATTAACGAAATCCAAAAGCAGAGGAAAGCAGCTACTAACTATGATAAAATTAAATACTTTATCCTTTTCTTTGTTGGAATGTGCACCAGTACCATATGAGGAATTTATTAGAAGTTATGGAAAATTTTATACTCAACAGGTATATTAATAAAATTCGTGTGACTTATATAAATCATTTCAGAAATGCTGTAAGAATAATTTAAAAATATAAATATTAATATTTTCTGCAGATGTATACCCAAACAGGTGATGATAGATCAGAAGCTGAAACACAAACTACTGAAATATTAAGCGTTAATAAATGGACACAGTTTCCCATAAGTTGTAGCAACCATAGAAATAATAAAGGAGATGTACATTTATTTGCTATGGTATGAACAATGATGTAGGTGCATATGTAGATATAAATCTGAAATATTAACGGATTATTGTCTTATAGGAACAAGCTGGAGTTGGTAGCGACGATAATCTTAATCCAAGAGATATAGCAATCCCATCTTTTGATATATTGCAATTAAATGATTTTGTAAATCGTGCTGCTACTGTTATAATAACATTATTAGAAGAAAGAAAGTTTGGAGGAAATATTTTCCAAAATGACGTACAGGAAATATCTGAAAGCGATGGTTTTGTTCAATTTGATATAGACTCGATAACATTCCTTGCTGGTAGAGAAGTAACAATGATCAATTATTCTGAAAGCTCTAATAAAGTTTTATTGACTATACATGCTCCTTACGAAGATGTAAGTAATAAAAATTGATATATATGTTACGTAGATATACACATTTCTAATTGTTCTTTTTTATGAATGACTTATTAGGAAATTGAAACAGGACAAAATCAAAAAGACATTACGGATTATTGTATTGGATGTGTATGGAATATTTGTGAACCATCTCTACCAACAAAATTATTTTATTCTGCATCTCCTATCACTGCATGTTGTTTTCATTCAACCAATTACAATGTTGTATTCGCTGGACTAGATGATGGGTATATTTTGCATTTCTCATATATTATTAACTATACTTTAACTAAATAACTTACGTGAATTTTTATATTAGATCCATAAGTCTATGGGATTTAAAAGAAAATGAAATATGGCATCATAAAGTAAATAACAATATCAATAATAATGATTGGATTATAAGAATACCAACATATACAACAACAGGAAATGCAGAAATTTCAACGCATGATTCTAAGATAGTTGCAATACGTACTTTATCTAAAACAGAAGAAATATATACGCAAATAAGTAAAAACAAATTCATACCTACACAGGTAATTAGATACATATTAATTCGTGATAATCTGTAACTTTATTATAACATTATTATTTATTTATATCTCTTTAAATTAATTTTAACAGCTATGCAGCATTGATGAAAATGGCCATTTTATTATTTGGAGTGTGTTTTACAATTTGGAATCGATTGTCAACGATTTAGGTCTTAGTCAATGGGGTAATATAAGACTAATCAAAAGTCAAGACATGTTTATACAATTAAACAATAATGGTACAATTACTGACATGCATATAGACAATACAGATTCTAATGGTCTTTTTGTTGCAACCGATGCCAGTGAAATATTGCATAGCACTTGCTTTAATTGCAGAGTAAATCCTTCAATGTATAAACGACACAAAATAGGTAAGTTTATTTCTAAGGTTGAGATTTTTAAAAATAATACATTGAAATAATACAACTCAATATTTCAGCTCCATGTGGAAATACTTCATCTATTGAAATATGTCCTTTTAAAGCATCTTATTTTTTGGTAAGGCTTTTAATCATATATATATATATTATTTGATTTAGTATATATAATATATTTAAAATTGTTTATACTTGTTACATTAGATTGGCTGTACTGATGGAACAATTCTTCTTTATTCATCGAATAGAGAAAAGCCTATCATGCAATTAAAACATGATAATTACACAAATAAAATAAGAGTATTAAAATGGTCAAGATCAAAACCATCGACAGTTTATGTACTAAATAATAAATCACAGTAAGTTTATCAAATACGAAATTAACACACTTCTTCTTTAATATATTAGAATAATTTTTAATTAATAATAACAACTTTTTTTAGAATATATACATGCAATTTGCAAAATAATGAAATGTACTGCATAAGTAATACTTCTTTAAACAAATGGGGAGAAATAAATTGTATGCAATTATGTTCTTGGAAAACTGAACGCGATAAGATTACCCAATATTTGGTATGTGATAAATCTATCATTAAATTATGTGTATGCTAGTATTAATTGCCACTAAATATAAAAATACAAACATTTTTCAGGTACTTGGAACGAACATTGGTACTGTGCTAGTGTATAAATTAAAAAAGGAATCTTATTGTTCCGAAAAAGCCGAATTTGAGCAAGAACTACATGCATTTATGAACTATATTACACTTTTATAATAAATATGAGACAATAAGTAACTGCAAATATAAGTATACTAAAATATTAATCATTTAGGATATTTACGACCATTGTAGAGAACAGTCTCATATTAATTATCTATATAATAAGTATTTAAAAAAAAAAAAGACAATCCAAGCAAGTCACTTATTGCAAACAATTATTATTGTACTCTTTCGAATTTAATTATTACTTGATACATCTTAAAAAAGTTTTTAAATAGAGTTTGAGCGTATTGCACTCCAATAGGAGGTTTTATATAAAATTGTAAATAAAATGAGAATTATATACACATACTATTTTATCGATTTCTTTTTTATATATATATATATATGTAGTTATATGCATATATTATTAATATTTATGAAGCTTGACTTCGGAGAGAAATGAAAATAATTGTGATAATTAATTAATGGTAAAAATCACTATTAAAATTAATAAACCTAACAAATTAATTTGATCAAAATGCGAATTCAAATTCTGTGCACTATTGCAAGTTGATTGAATCATTTCTTCTATAATATCGTCGTAATTTAGAATTCGAGGTATTTTATTAACTTCAAGTTGTAAATGTTTCGATTCCTCCTGTACAGAGAAACAAATTTTTGTATGATTACTTTATATCGCATACTTAAATAATATCAAATTCATTTTGTATATACAATAATGTACTAAACGAGCTATTATAACATTTGAAAGATTTTTTATATGTAATATTTTTAAATTTAATAATATCAGGATGTGTGATTATTGTTCTTGGATAGAACAAATCTTAGCAAGAATAAATGTTGAATCAAAATTATTGGAAGAAAGGATACCACCACCACGCGTTGATCCTACCATTATAGTTCATGGAGGTGCGGGAAAAATATCGGAAACAAAACGTACATTTATGCTCGAAGAGGTAATACACTGTTATAAAAATATAATAATAAAAAATACGTATATCTTGATAAGATATTAGAAATAGGATTGAAGATTAAAAATGTATTTATAAATGCAGGTAAAAAATGCTGCTTTAGAGGCGTATAAAAAACTCATAGAGGGATATACAGCTGTTGATGCAGTTGATACAGCAATTTCACGCATGGAGAACACACTGTATTTAAATTACATGGAGGAAACACATATGCATAATAACGACGAAATCATTATGGATGCAGGTATAATGACTAACAATCTTGATGCTGGTTGTGTAGGTCTTGTTTGCGGTATTGAACACCCCATCAAGTTAGGTAAGTCATTATTTACATAATTAATTCGTAAATAATTACTGAGAAAGAAGAATTCGTATAAAAATATTCAGCAAGAGAAGTATTAGAAAATACGGATCATGTGCTCGTTGTTGAAAACGGTGCTCAAAGATTGGCAGAAAAAGCAAAACTTTCAAAATTACCCGAAAAATATTTGACGAGACAATCCGCGCCAATTGATGATTCAATATTTTTTGTCGATGAAATGATTTCCGAAGAAGAACATTGTGATTTAACTTGGAGTACCGATTCTATCGATAACTCTATTATTAATAATGAAAAGGAAACTAACAAATTGGATGATATTAAATGCGAAGAGAATGAAATATCAAAAATTAAAATGTACTTTCCGCAATGTCATTTTCTAGAAACAGAAGGAAATGAAGAATTAAAAAAATCAGATAGTATCGTACCGTTTCACGAGGTTTGTGCTCAGTCAATATTATAAAAGAAATTAATATACAACATAAAGTTTGTATTACAATAAAGGCCAAGACAGTAGGTGCAGTTGCTTACGATCGAAAGAAACGTTTGTCAAGTGGAATTTCAACAATGAGAGAACCCATGAAAATAATCGGAAGCTTGAACGCGATTGGTACCGTCATTGGTTGTGGAATTTATGCGGATGATAACGGTTGTTGTTCCATTTCTGGAAATAGCAAAACTATTTATGGCTATGCACCAGCTCGTAAAATTGTTAGAAGATTTAATTCAAAGACAACGATGATGCTAGAAGTTAACGAGGAATTAGAAAAGTTTGAAAATGAGACAGGAGAATCTCAAATAGGAGTTATCGCGTTGAACGGTAAAGGTGAACCTTCAGTTTCATTTAAATCCTTACATTTTCCATGGGCTTGTTGTCGAAATGGATACGTTTATTATGGATGTAAAGAATGTGATAAATTTTGTGAAGAAATAACCAATTTGAGTCGTCCGTTTGATTGCATGTGCGAAAGATCTAAATAAATATTTAACAAGTGTCATTGTATTACTTACTGGAAAGATAACATCTTGAACGTTGTCGTATGTGCCATACAAGGAAAAAGCTTTGGTATATCCGATAATACTTGTTCCAAAGAGTTGATCCATATTGAGAAACATCGAATAAATTTCATCCCGTCTCAAATCGGTTATATTTTTACTCGCCACTATCTATAAAGGATTGTAAATTTGTCCAAAAATTAATAAAACACAAACAAGATGTTTAAATATATTACATTCGCGTAGTGTTGTATATAATTGCAGCTAGTCTTTTTTTTCTCTATTTTTTTATTTAGAATTGAATATTTAATAATATTACCGAAGCCAGCGTAATCCGTGTTAGCGAATAATTTTCTTCTATCTCCGTTAGTGTTTTTTCTTTTTTAGATAAAAATTTATATTCTCCATTTGCTAAACTAGTTATATTTAATACTTTTTGTACATTTTTTAAATTAACGAAAACCACGTCGGCCTGACCTGATGTTAAGCAAGACAACGTGTCGATATCGTTCTTAACGATTGCATCTAGAAAATATTTTTATATTGTATATAAATATATTAAAAATATGTATAGAGTAAATAAAAACACACACATTTTACCTTTTGCACACAAGGAATATAAATTACGTGGAATATCTGTTTTCAAAGTAGATAGTCCAGGTATACAACTGTCTCCAAAAAAGTTTCCAACAGCTTTGATATCCGAACAGCTCCAACTATCTTTCGATATATTTCTCATAATCGTCACGAAAGAGTTCCAACCTGTAGAATCATTTAAACAATTAATTTTCGAATAATCCAAATTCGTAAATCACCGTAATACTTAATTTCTAATTAATCGTAAATAATATTTCACCTATGCTTTCATATCCCGTAAAACAAGCTTTAGCTCCTTTTAAATCCTTCAAACTTTTGAATGCAGAATTCCTTTTAACGATTGCAACAATTCTATTAAGATCATCCTTTTGACTAGATGTTACTTGCAAAATAGGTTTCAGTTCCTTTCTGAAATAATAATCTAAGCATTACGGGGATACTCTTTTTTTTTCTTATACAAAAATAAATGCATTTAAATTGTTCTCACTTGCTGACTTCGAGACGTTCCTCGGGTTTGCTCACAAATATATCAGCTTGCTGATTTCTTATTGCTTCGAGACAAGAAATTCTATTTGATTGCTGAATGCACGATATAGAAGGTTCGATACCGTATACGAAGGATGCATCTCTTAACCATCGACATTTCCGGTCTTCTATATTTGAGGAAATGCACCAACGAACGCGTCTCGAAGGTTTACAAGTCGCGCGATCGTTGGCACTCAAGAAACCAATACCTTCAATAGAGAAGAATAGATGATACATCGGTTACATCAGGAAAAAGCTCAGTTAGATTTATTTTTCACACACACACACACACACATATCTAATTGAATAATTTATTTCTATACATTACTTCGTTGCAAGTAATCATTCGGTGAGTGCAAAACATTTGTTGAAACGAATGCTGAATGAGGCGCCAACAAATCTTGAAGCATACTTTTCCATACGTTATTAGAATTGATCGTTACATTGATCATATTAGTAACCTTTTTTGCCATTTGACTGCAATAAAATATTTACGTTTTTAATATAGGAAGGTTTTAAGAAAAAAAATGTTAAGTTGAAAAAGATAGAAACTTACGGTGTACTAACGATGACGGGCCAAGGTTGACCCAACCAAATACATGGATTATTATTTCTCGCTGGTCTCGTCATGCCATCGGGACAAAGATACGAATAATCGTCTTTGCTAGAATCGGTAATCTTTAACGTATCAAATAACATTAATCATAATATGTACTAAATTATGTATGTATATCAATTTGCATAACAAATTATAGCATTGTTTTACCTTGAAATATTCAAGAACATCATCTAATCTAACCCATGCAATATCCCCAACGTTATCAGTTAAACATAATATAGATCCTTCACGTCCATGATATTTGTCATCAATAGAGCAACTGATAGGATTGTAACAAAGCGAACAAAGGTTTCTATATTTGGATTCTACGTAAAATAATTCAACGTTAATCTCTAAAAACTCAATCTAAAACACGGGATATAGAAATACGTACTTAATTTTCTATCTAATTCATTATCAGCAATCCATGGACCAGCTATGCAAGCTGCTTCGAAAAAATTCGATAATCTAGCTACTCTATTTTCTAATAATGTCTTCTCTGGATCGCATTCTTTAGGTATGATCCGATTCTCGAAATACTGCAAGAAGAAACATAATATTAATTAGAAAATATTATACATGAAATTTTATTATTATTCTGTTTTGTTTTTGTTATTTTATTTTATTTTCTTCTAAATTAATCTTTTTCCAAAGTAATCTTTCATCGGTTGTTGGTGAGGAAAAACGTTTTAACTCGATTTAAAATTATTCAAGAATTTCTCTCGTGTGTGTGCTGATATTTTTTTGTCGTATGTTTTCCTTCGTTTGAATGTAGGAATGTATGTTTGCAATGTATGTACACATATGTATACAAATGTATACAGTAAACCGGGTTTAAATGACTCCCATGTTCTTTGTGTTCGGAAAGAAGTTTAAAGAGATCCGTAGAAAAATATTTAATAAAATTAATAAATAAAAAAACTAAGGAATGAATTACTGACCATCGTAAGGGCTTTAGTATAAGTATCAGTAGTTTCGAATCCAGGATGGCAAAACCTTTTCCCTTTAACATCCCATTCGCTTTCAATATTCTGTCGTACTAACGCTACCATTTCGAATTGTTGTTTATCTAAAAATAATAAAAACATTGAAATAAGTATTATTCAAATTATCATAAACTCGACAATTAAATTACATTCTCCTTTTTTTCTTAATTACCCTTAGGAAATAGTCTTATTTCGTGTGTAATTAAAAACTCAAACTTGTTCATGGATACTGCTAATAAATCTTCTGCTTGCAATAATGTCATATCGGCATTGTTATTCGATAATCTTCGTAAACAATCAAACCTTTATACATAAATATTAAATTATAAATATTAAATTACTTGTTAACTTAATAATTTCATAATATTATTAAATAATTCAATAAAATTACCCCGAAAATTACCTGTCTTTTGCTATGGAACATTCAAACGGAGCAAATTCTATGTTCGAACAGATTTTGTTAATCGTTTTGTTGGTATAAATATTTTCAACGATGCATAGTTTTACTGAAATCCAATAAAAAAGAAATAAATGAAGAATTATTAATAAAATTTTGAAAGATCCACGATCGATCGAGTGATAAATGATAATCCTATTTACACTTGTTATATATTTACTTACATTTTTCAGCATAAGTTACACCATACTTATTTAATCCATATATCACAGTGTAAAATAATAACTGATAAGAAATAAATTGAACATTCATTATTACAAAAGATAGTTAAATTTTTATTTGAATAATATACTTTAAATCCCGAAATAAGAAATTTTTGATTGTAACTTTCACTCGTCTCACGTTGAACTGAACAGAAGCATTGGAAGTATAATGATGATGATGATAAAGAGCAACGGTTATTTTATTCACTGTGATGATATTTCTCTGATGAGTAAGTATCGTTTGAAGAGAATAAATGGGAAAACCACGTAACGATTAACGTCTCTGTCAGATCGTATTGCGCGATTTTTGTTTATCATTTTCAATACGCGGTGTTAGCGAATTTTCGAAACAATATATTCTGCCGATTTATTGAAAACGTTTACGATTTCACGATTAAAGAAACAACGATACGCCTATGTAAAATATATATACATATATATATATATATAAATCACGTCATACGTGTATGTAATAATATATTCCGTCAACTTTTTTCTTCGAAGAAGAATAATCAAGGACATTGAAGAAGGAAAGAGAGTTAACATATTCGTATCTCTTTCCATCTCGTATGGCTATAAACATTTCGAAACTTTCTTACTGAATTAAAACGAGACCTCATATGGTACCCGGTTCTCTCCCGAAGCTAATTCCGTAGGCATGCACGCATACACACTTGGGAACCGGAATTATTATTGTTAAGCTTATGATACCGAAAAGTAAAGAGTGGTGGGGCCAATATCGTCAGCCAACTCACTTCGAGAATTTTCTTAACCACCTATTATATCCAAATTTACAAATATAATCTTTCCTCTGTCTGATATTATTTGTTTTAATTGAATCATACATTATTGCTTTATCATTTGCCATAAAGGAAATGTTACATAACTTAATAAATTCGATACCATTTCCACCTTTTATTAGCTCTTGTTAGAAGGAAAACACATATTAGAGTCGTTGGGTGATTAAATGTGTGTACATTGAACGATGACGCTATATCATCAACGACTCGTATTATTTATAAACATAATCGCATATGTGATAGGAACGATATCTGATTCCTTTTTAAACGTTACAATATATTTTTAAGTTAAATAAAATATTCTTGTTAAATATTAGAGCTTAGATAATGAACACCGTTCGTAGATTCGTAGTTACGCCCAGAAATTTTTGTTTACGTTATCTCATTGATAAGTTAGTATCATTATAAAAGATAATTTGTATCAAACATCATCCTAACAAATATTAATGCAAGTTTAGTTCTGCATTATACGTGTATATGTGCGTGTGTGTGTGTGTGAGAAAGAGATAGATAGAAAATTATTTATTCTAATTAATATTAATTCATTTTGATTTTCTCAATGGCAAGTTTCAAACAATCTTTATAAATTGTCATTCATTTAGGATGATATTGGATTGACATACTTCTTTAAACAATAACGATTTATATAAACTCTGAAAGAAATATTAAACCGTGATAATTACCTCTACAAACTATCTACAAGGTAACAATTATTTTATTCTGACAATAAGAAAAATATTCCATTGGTGTGAGTGTCTCATCGTGTATATGCAGGAAACAATTATTCACTTTAAATCTAGAATAAAAACAATTATTTAATGCGTTATTATCAGATCGTATTAAAATGATTAGGTAATCGTGATTATACTTATTATTAGATATTACATTCTAAGGAGAATTGATAAGAAACTAGAGAAAAATAATTGCTACATTGTGAATAAAAGAGATAATTGTTAAGTGAAGTCAATGAACTATACTCTTTATTGCATAATTAATCGTCAAGTTATGCAACAATATAAATTACAAAATGTTATTATAAACTTGTATCGGTACCTATCGATATCTATCGATATCTACTTTGATAAATCGCAGTCAGCGCTCCAAGCGTTGCATCGTTGAATTAAAAACTAATCTTGTCAAATAAATGTTGATTTTTATGAGAAAAAAATTGGAATTTTATAGATTTTACTTCTTTTTCTATTAATTTTTATATTAAAAAGAATTTTAATTAATGTTTTATCAATAGTCTAATAGAGATTTTAATTATCGATTTTAATATATTAGTGCGAAATATCGGACGTTCAAATAAATAAATGTAATAAACGAGAAATTCAGTGCATAATAACCAACAAAGTTACAAGAAAATGATAAATATATTTTTTTTTAAATAATCACAATGAATTCGTTTAAGAATACTATGATTATTTTGTATACACTTCGCGACAATGTTATAAGACATCGTATAAAAATATAAAATTTCGTATTTTATTAAAAAAACACAATGTTTACTTTTATATTATACATGTCATTTTCACATAGTGTTATTTTATATATATTTATGTTATTACCTTTAGAAATATTAATACAAATTCTGCGTTAACGAACATATCTTGATGTATAAAATAACATTTTCTTCATCTTAGATCAACAATAAGTTAATTTATTTTTATTAATAATATTTTATGGATAATGTGTACTGAAACCTTTACTTTGTACCACTTCAAACATTTTTTTTTGATAAAGATTTATATAACGTTTTAATTATCTTTGCAGTATGCACAACTGCATTGTTTTATTGGAAAATGTATTTTTATTTTGCTCTGTACATATTTTGACAATTGCTTATCAAGAATATCTTTATACAATGTGATATTCATTGTCTATACGAAAAGAATACTAATTCTTTCCAGTAATACGAAATTCTATGTTTTTTATACGATATCTTATCATTTTTATCACATATAGTACACAATTCATAAAGATTACATATTATTATTATTTCTGTATTAACATATTAAATAGATATTGTAATTATTAATCGTATTATATTTATTTAAATAAATAAAGATAACTTCTTCGGACCAGAGATTGAAAGAATGAAGATAAATTATGTTCAGTTACCTGTCAAACTACATTTCTTCTTTTTTATGGCAGGCAAGTAAGAAATGTCTAATTTAAATATGTGCCAATAATTATGAAACTGAAACTGATCTAAGAGTTGTATAATTCTTGTTTCGAGATATTTAATGAATTGCATTTGAATACCTAAATGAATTTGATATAATATTCAAATTACAATCACTATTTCTAATAGTTCTCATTTTTGACAGTACCATGAAGATCACATTGAAATTAATTTAGTTTAATATAATCTAATGTATGAAATAACTGATAAATTCATTCCTTTTCTTTTTTTTTAAATGTACACTTATACCACTTTTATAATTACTGGTTCATATATAAAATGCAATGTTTTCTTTTTATTCTTTTTTTTTATATCATATCGATATTTAAAATTTGGCGCGAATGTCTCTCTGTCGGCAAGTTACCATTAAAAAATTTCTATTAATATTTTTTTTTTAGCTATGGGTCCTATACTTCCGTTCTTACCGGTATATGGTAAACAACTTGGTATTTCACCGATTGTGATGGGTAGTATTACCGCGATACTTCCATTATTATTTCTTATTGCTAAACCGCTATTTGGATTTATAGTAGATTATTTTTATAAATGGAGAAAATCTATTTTTGTAACTTTATTAACTGTAACAAGTGGTTGTTACATATGTCTATATTTTGTACCACCAATACCCACAAATTTCAAACAAACTTTATCAAATTACACTTTCAAAGATGTTTCATGTTCCTCGCTTTTCGAATGCGAATTTCATGTGAGTAACTTATATATATATTCTTTTAATTTTAATAATTAATAATAACACTTTTCACTTATCGTTTATACAAATCTTTTAATTAGGATCCAGTAATATCGAATTGTATAAAAAAGAAAAATGTAACGTGTCGATGGATATGCCAAGATGAAAACAATTCGACTTTTTTACGAACGAACTTAGAGGAGGAATCATCGAGCGCGTTTTGTATGATCGATTTAAATAAAGTTAATAATTGTTCGATGAATAATAATAATTGTACCTCTTCGAACATAGTTTCGGAAGATAGATATAATTTGTATACATCTATGACATTTTGGAGTTTTGTTTTCTTAATGTCCCTTGGTAATATAGGTTTTAACATTTCAAATTGTATTAGCGATGCTATTTGTTTCGATGTATTAGGTACGTATTTTACAAAACAATATTTAATGTTTATTCTTTAAAAATATAAATAATAATAATAATAATTATTATTATTTTTATATGTTATTATAAAATAAAAATGAATTTTTTTTAGGAGAAGGCGGACAAATGGGATATGGCAGACAACGTGTATGGGGTACCATAGGTTTTGGAATTTCTGCCTTTTTAGCTGGTTATGCCATAGATTTATGGTCTCAGGATGAAATTATTAAAACTTATACTCCTACTTTTATACTTATTTTTATTTTTACCTCTATTGACTTACTCTGTTGTAAAAAATTACAGGTAAATTTATTTAGATGATTTTATTATATTCAAAACTACTTTAATTAATTTTGAAATAAATTAAATATATATTTTTATATGTGTTTGCAGTTACCTATTATGTCAGGATCTTCGACCATTATGAAAGACGTTTATAAACTGTTGAAAATGAAGCCAATATTTATATTTTTATGCTTTGCTACTATCGCCGGTATTTTTGACAGCTTCATGATTTATTTTTTGTTTTGGTAATAAAGAAAGACAAAAATCCAAAATATCGTTATATCTTATATGATAAAAATAATGACATATTAATTTTTGTTTAAATAGGTACTTGGAGGATCTTTCAGAAATGACAGGATACATGAATAAAATAAAATTAATAGAAGGACTAGTAGTCGCGGCTGAAACGTTAGGCGGCGAAGTAATATTCTTTACTTTATCCGGTATTGAATTAATTTTTTGTTTTTTTTATATTTTTTTTTTTGGTTTTACACCAACAAAAGACTTATTTCTATACATTGATTTAATAAAGAATATATTTCTACGAAGTAATTCATATATTTTAGGTAAAATTTTGAAGAAAATTGGATATGGATACAGTTTTGCATTTTGTTTACTATGTTATTCTATACGACTTACATTAATATCTTTGGCACCAACACCATGGTGGGTCGTATTTATCGAATTATTTATGCAAGGACCATCTTATGCACTTTGTTATACAACTATAGTTGCATATGCAAGTGCAGTATCTCCACCAGGAACATCTGCCACTGTTCAAGGAATAGTTGCTGGAATGGATGATGGTTTAGGTATTATTTATTAGAACTTCTATATATTTTCAATCTCTTGAAAAAATGATAAATTCAATTACATTAAAAATGATTTAACAGGATACGCGATTGGTAGTTTAATAGGTGGAATTTTGTACAAAGAAGTAGGAGGTGTGATAACTTTGCGAATTTTTGCTACAGTTGCTGTTTTATCGTCATTAATTTATGTAATTTTACATATTACTTATTTAAAACACACGACTCCAGGTGATTAAGACAAAATATTATTATAATTTGAACTTTTTAAATAAGATATAATATAATTTAATTGTCGTTGTTGTTGTTGTGTGTTTTTATTTTAGATACTCGACGAAACGTTGAGTGGAAGTCACCGGAAGAAGCGAATATTGAATGTACTGTTGCCGAGAAATAATATAAACGAAGTATAGATAAATATATTCGAGATATCTCTTTAATATATTAATAACAAATCGATTATTACTTACAATAAAATATATATAGGATATATTATTTTTTTAAATATGTTTTAAGAAGATATTAAGAACAAAACAATAATAAAAAAAATATGTAAAAAATAATAAATAAATACATTGATTGAGCTAGCTTCATAATGATCATTAAAAAAGATAAATAATATTTAAACCATCAACATAATATACACCAGATAAATAACGTTTAGTATAATTTTCAAATGTGATCATTTAAAAATCATAATTCGAATATCTTAATAATTGATATATATGTAAAGGATATATTTATTAAGTACGTTCATACGTATTTATACGACAAGACGGCTAGTCACGTGACAAAAATGACAAGTGTTTTTCGCTTGGACAATTTACCGTCCGATGTTCTGATATTAATTTTTAATTATTGCCATGCCTTCGATTTGGTTAGACTCAGTGAAGTTTGTAAACAATTTTATTTACTTATACGCGAAAATACTTTATGGAAAAGAAGAAGTAATAAAGCACTCGTGACAAATCAAACCTCAGAACAATTTCGTGCAAGGTTGGTAGGTTAATCATTCCAATTTCTTGTATGTATTATTGTAATCAAAATGATGAAATATTTATAATATAAATATATATTCGTATTATAAATTCGTTAATATTGTTTTCTATTCTTATCTATTTTTCTTTTTTATACAGATGCAATCCATTATTATGCCTACGTACAAAATGGCATGTCTCCCAAAATTGGCAATACGGACGGTTCAGGAAAAAATGTATTTTTTCACAAAAGGCAAAGCTGATGCCATGGATACAATTAACTTCGGATACATTATGGTGGTCTGGAGGTGATAGACTGTGTGGTTTTAAAAGAGATGGACAATGTAGAGGAACTGTACTTGTTTTTAATGAGAAAGATATTGGAAGTGATATTTGCAAATTTGTTACCAAAGACGAATATATTTTAACTGGACATAGGTCAAGAATTTGAGATAAAGTTTATTTAATTTTTATAAAGAAATATTATCTGTTGTTATATTCGTTCTTGTATTACAGAAATGGTAGTTTGAAATTTTGGACTAAATCAAAAAGAGGTGACGACCATATTTGCTTCAGTATTGACAGGGCGCATTCAACCGATGTAAATGATGTAGATAAAATTGGTTCAATTTTTATATCGGGTTCTGGAGATGGAATAGTAAAAGTAAGCATTATAAAAACTATGTCTTTTGTAAAAGAAAAACTAAATTAGAAAGTCATAACATATACAGGTTTGGAAATTATCCAGTAGAAGATTCGCAGATCCACCTATGGCAAGTATAAACGTGAGAGATAGAATATGGTCTGTCAAAGCTGACCCAACAGGATTAAAATTTGCCGTAGGTTCATCTGGAAATGGTGTGGGATCACCTTTAAACATATTTGATATGGAATGGTAATCGTAGTTTACATTTTCTACATTAACAATTTACAATAGAGCACTTTAATTAATATATCGTCATTTTATTATTAATTTTAATAATATAACAATGGAGAAGTTTTATTATCTTTCGAAATATTTAATATTGTATTTATATAAATTAATCGTCTCATCAAAGCATATTTTAGTTGCAGTATATCAAATATATTAAAGCTCAATTGGAGACGAGGAGCAGGAATATTAGACATGGTTTGGGATAACGCGAATACTCTTCTTACATGTGGATACGATACTTATATTAGAAAATGGGATTTAAGGTAAGTGTTATATATTTTCCTTTTGTATTGTATGATTAATTTCACTAATCCCTGTTATACTATAGAAGTGGAATGTGCGTATCCTCATGGGGTGATCCTACAAGTGCAACATTGTATTGTATTTCTTCGGATTACAACTATACTTTAGTTTCTGGAACACAGTTTAACGGTAAAGCTGTGTTGTGGGATCAAAGACAGAAGCAGTATGCACAGGTGATTTCTCACTTAACAATATTTTTACATATACATCAAATAATATTTAACTCTTCTTTTTTTTTTGTTGTTTTAGATTTACTTCATGAACTGGCGTAGGTCAAGTCCTATTTATAGTATTGCTTTTGACAGCTGTCACCTTTATGGAGCCACAGATCAACACCTGACCGAACTCACATTCTCAGGATATGCTTATAACGAAATAAATTATAAAGAAATGTTAACATACGAACTTGCTCACTTAACTTCATGACCATAGAGAAACAAATTATGAAAAATATTTAATTATTTGTACAATGCTTACATCATATGTATAGCATATGTCCGATTAAAAAGAACGATTTGTAATTGACAACATGACCAATAAAAAATTTTAAATAAAATTATGTTCAAACAATATAAATATTTTACATGCATACATGAATACACGCCATTCATGGGTATATAAAACTACTTAATTTCCAAGATACATTTTCCAACTTTACGACTTTTCTCTCAACATCTTTATATTTTAAAATATAAACAGTTTTATACCATACCACCTTTAACAATAATATACATCAACAATCATTAAGCATGAGTTAAGTATCTCCTTAAGTAACATTTGTTCATTCAAGTAATATTAACTTGATGCGATTAAAAAACTTATCAGAGCATTTTTCTGATCATATAATTAAGAATACCTCCATGTCGATAATAAGTTAAATCAACTTCTGTATCAAAACGTACAATTACTTCAAATTGTTTTCCTTGATCTGTAGTAACTGTAATATTTTGACCAGGTTGATAATCGTCAGGGAGAACAATGTTAAATTTCTCATAACCCGTTAACCCTAAGGATTCAGCATTTTGTCCTGGAAGGTATTGTAGTGGTATAATACCCATTCCTACAAGATTAGACCTATTGAAATCAAAGAATTACATTAGTTGTACATCAATATATACATTTTGTAATTTAATAAACTAGAGACGTTTTATTTAATTACCTGTGAATTCTTTCGTAAGATTCGGCTATTATCGCTCGTATTCCAAGAAGGTATGGTCCCTTTGCCGCCCAATCTCTGGAAGATCCAGATCCATATTCTTTACCAACTAAACATATTAGAGGAGTATTATCTTTTTTATATTTTTCTGCAGCATCAAATATATCCATCTGAAAAAATATACAGGCATATAATGTATTATCAAAGCTTTATAGCAAATGTAATAAATTCGTAAATAAAATAAAAAAACGAGAAAAACCTCTTCGTTAGTTGGAATATAAATTGTTCGTGGTCCAGGTTTACCAATAAATTTATTAAGTAAACGTATATTTGCAAAAGTTCCCCGCATCATAACAGCGTCGTTTCCTCTTCGTGAACCATAAGAATTAAATTCTTTTGGTGTTAATCTAAACATATATAATAAATATTATTAGAGAAATAATTTTAGTTTTAGATTTTCATTCAAAGAACGAAGAATAATAATTAAAACTTACCCACGACTTGCCAGATATCTTGCTGCCGGAGAATTACGTGCAATACTACCAGCAGGGCTAATATGATCGGTTGTTACGGAATCTCCAAGATTCAAAAGTACACGTGCATTATTAATAGATTGTATTTTAGGAATTTCCTAAATCATATAATAAGAAATATATAATAGATATCAAATGTAATCAATCGATTTTCATTGAATTCTCATAATAAATCAAATAAGCGAATAATTTCAACATGTATTATTATATGACTCACCTTCTGGAGATTATCAAAATATGGTGGATTTTGAATATATGTAGAATTTCCATCCCAAGGATACAATTTACCATTAGGAGCAATCAAATTTGCCCAACTGCTGCTACCTTTTTCTATTTTATCATATACTTCTTTAAACATAGCCGGTATAACATATTTTTGTTCGACGTTTTGAATTTCTGATCTTGTAGGCCATATATCTTGGAGAAATATCGGTGATCCATCCTTTCTGTATCCTATCATACAACAGAGAAAACAACATTTTGTATTATTACGATTATGAAAAATTAATTCTCTTAATTAATGTAACAATAAATCACATACCCAAGGATTCTTTTTCAAAATCTATATCCACAGTACCAGCAATAGCATATGCAATAACTAAAAGCGGTGATGCTAAATAATTTGCTCGTGTATTTGGATGAATTCTGCCCTCAAAATTTCGATTTCCAGATAATACGCCACAGCATACTAATTCGTTCTATAAACAAAATGATAAATTAGTAAAAGAAAAGTAAAATATATGTTTTAGTATAATTTGTAATGATAAGTACATTATTTTATATATAAAAAATATCCTTATTAAAAATAATCCTTGTAGTTGTCTTGTTCCTTATTGATTAAAAATTTTGATTAATATAACATTTGAATGTTTACATTTGTCCTGCTTATTTAAATACTTTGATCGATCAGATTGATATACCTTATCGATAGTATTTACTATCACGTCTGGAAGAGGACCACTGTTTCCAATACAAGTCATACATCCGTAACCAACAACGTCAAAGCCTAATTTTTCTAAATACGGAATGACCCCACTTTCTTGAAGATAATACGTAACTACACCAGATCCAGGTGATAAAGATGTTTTTATATAAGGTGCAACTGATAATCCAGCTTCAACAGCTTTTCTAGCCAAAAGACCTAGAATGTCGTCATAGAATATATATTTTAATTTCCTAAAATAAAAAGAAAAAGATAAAATGTAGCTAGACTTATAGTTTGTTTATTACCTGCTCCTAGCATAACACTGGGATTACTAGTATTTGTACAACTAGTAATCGCTGCAATAACTACTGAACCATGCCGTAATTTATAATCCTTTCCTTCGTATTCAAACATTCCAACATTGTCCAGTTTTGTTGGACTTAAACCATATCCTTTAAATCCTAACTGAAAAAAAAATAAAATAAAATAACATTATTTTATGGTTTATTTATCAAGGGAATTAACTAATTTGTTACAAATATTATTTGTATTAATATAAAAAGTGTATAAGCTCAATTCTTATATAAAACTAAACGAAATAATATTATCGAAAATACAATCAGTATTTTCTATCATTATAAAAGAAATTTCTATAAAATAATGGAAAAAAATAGAGAGAGAGAGAGAGAGAGAGAAAGAACATTTTAAACGTTTCTTTTAATGTATGATTTCCAAAATACGATATCAATCTATGATAAATATTTAATGACTATTTTCTTAAATACATTCTAAAGAAAAAGCTAAAATTTCAACGAAGAAGGGGAAGGATTATCGTATCTTCGCATATAGTAAAATATTTTTAACGAAAAGCTTTAATGTAAAATAATTTAGAGAAATAAAAAATTAGTAAACATGCGATAAACAGATTTAAATTTCATTATTTCTATAAGATCGTTTCCTTTTAAAATGATAATACAAATGATATCTAATCGATATTAATTAAAATCTATTCATACACGCACGATACGTGCAAAATGAATGCGATAGTCGTTCGAAACGAAATATGTGAACTCTGCAAAATGAAAATGAAAAATGTTAACATCAGCGATTTCTATGAGGTCGTGGAAACGATTTAAAAATTCAACGACGATTAGCGAACAGAAAATGACTTTAAAAACGAATCTAAACAAATTTGATTATAATTACTTTTCCTTAAAATATTTTTTATCAGTTAAGCAACGAGAAATTTTCTATTAGAAATTTCGAAAATGTTTGGAAACATATTAGGAAATATTTCTTAAGGCTTGGAGAAGTGGTAGAAGAATTTTGGGGGAAGAAGTTGGGGGAAGAAGTTGAGCCACGAGGTATAAATTTCGAAGCCATAAGTCTCAGATCATCAGTACATGGACAACAATACTACGTGTAATATAGGCAAGTATCTAATTTTATAGTTTATCATCTTATAATATTTTATTTTTATAGTTTTTATACTTTTATAAACTGCTGTGAATTTATTTTATAAGAAATTATATTATCAAATTTATATTTGTAAATCTCTAGACTTGTTTCTGAACAAAGCTACAGATTAAATTTCGTTGTAAATATTATTCTACAATGTATTATTTTTAATGTAAAACCAAGGAGATTTAAATAAGAAATAACATAAGAGATTACTGTTAGATAAATTTGATTCCCGGTGCGGTTGATTTAAAATCTCACCGGAAAAATTTATCTGGCATTAATCCCTATTTAAATCCTGTATCATCAAAATATTCTATACGAATGAATCAGCTTGTTGTCGGAGAAGAGTAGAAGATTTAGTTACAAGTTCTTATTAATCTATGACTATTTTAATACTCTTTGACAACTCCAAGCAATATATCAAAGAATGATTGTATTGTATACAGATTACATGTTTAAAAATCTTATTTATTTTTTTTGGTACTTACACTTTATGATAAATTTAAATTCATAAAGTTGGATTGCCGAAAAAGAATATACAAGACACAGTATCCATAAAAACTAAATTAAAAAGTAGCAACACAAATTCCAAGGTTCGTTAATTTAATATTATTTGATCTTGTGATACTTTTGTTTTGATATGTTTTCTATAATATCATATCATTTCATTAGTTTACCAGAATCAAATTATATAAAATGAAATACATAGGATGCAAAATATTGACAAACTTAGTGTATTGAAGAAAAGACAAAAATTCCAAGATTCGTTTATTTCAAATGATTGGATCTGAGGGAAATATTGTTGTGATATGTTTATTATATAATCACATCACAGCAATATTTACCTCTGACCTTTTCATATAATCTTCAATATTATTCATACGAATAATCTATGAAAAATACAATTTTTTATCTTCTAAGAATTATTCAAATGTTTATCAATAATATTCACATATGATATAAAACAAATATAATCCTGTTGGCGATATTAATTAACCGTCACTGGGTTATATTCGTTCTCTATCATAATGGTTTTATCATCGTTACTTTTCTAATATTATTTAGATTTTGTAAAAAAGAATAAATCGTCATTGTGTAAAATCTTACCTTATTGGAAAGACATTTTTTAAAATCTTCTTTCATGTCAGAAACAGAAACTCGATCGTGAGGTCTTTTCGGGCCACTAACGCTGGAAACAACGGTATTTAAATCCAAACTAATAACTTCAGAATATATAGGATCTTGCAATTCGTCTTCGTAATTCCTTAGCATATGTAAAGCACTTAGATACTTCTCAATTTTCGCAATGTGTTCTTCTGATCGATCTATAAATAAAATTATAAATACATCGTTTTTTATATTTACTTAATAAATACCTTATTAATTATTTCAATATCTTACTAGTTTGTCTGAGATATGCTAAACTCTGTTTATCCACTGCAAAAAATCCAACAGTAGCTCCATACTCAGGACACATATTAGAAATTGTGGCACGATCAGCTATACTTAATTGAGATACACCAGAGCCAAAGAATTCTACAAACTTCCCAACAACTCCTACTTGTCTAAGGTTCTGTTAATAAAAATATAACAATTTTATAAATATATAGAGATTATTTAAAAGCTTAGTATAATAAATGAAAATTATTCAACATACCTTAGTGATAGTAAGTACCAAATCCGTTGATGTTGCGTATTGATTTAAAACACCTTCTAACTTGTAACCAACAACTTTGGGTATTAACATAGACATTGCTTGACCTAACATAACAGCTTCTGCTTCTATTCCTCCAACACCCCATCCAAGAACACCAAGACCATTAATCATAGTTGTATGTGAATCCGTTCCAACCACGCTATCATGGTAAAGAAGACTATTGTTATCAAACACTACCCTGGCTAAATATTCTAAATTCACTTGATGCACGATACCGCTTCCTGGTGGTACTATTAACATATTTTCAAATGCCTTAGCTCCCCATTTTAAGAACATAAAACGTTCCTTGTTCCTTTCGAATTCTATCTCTTCATTTTTTTTCAATGCGTCCGAGCTTCTAATAAAATCAACTTGTACAGAATGATCAATAACGAGATCTGAAGGACAAATGGGATTTATTTTGTCAGGATTACCGTCTAATTTTTTCACAGCATCTCTCATAGCAGCGAAATCTACAACTGCTGGAACTCCAGTAAAGTCCTATTAAATGTTAAATATAAATAATATTAATAAGGGTAACTTTTTAATTCTTAATATACATTGTCTTAATGAATTTCTAGATACGTACTTGTAAAATGACTCTAGATGGTTTGAATGCTATTTCGACTCCTTCAGGAATTGTTTGATTAGTCTCCCAATCAATAAGTTTTTCTACATCTGTACTTTTCACTTGAAATCCATCGCAATTTCTGACAGTGCTTTCTAATAGAACTCTTATCGAGAATGGTAGTCTGTCTAATGAGAAAAACATGTTAAGGAACAAATATTAAATAATAGTAATTTTGATGTAAAAAAAGAAATAAAAGTAATTGTATTAAAGTCTGAAGATTGAATAAATTTTGTTTAATATAATATTATAAATACCATATTTTTCTCCAAACTGAGTGACATCATAATAACGATATTGTTTTGACCCATATTCTAAGATTTTCAGTAAGTGATTGTAAGGATTGTTAGCTGGAAACAAAAATTATATTTCAATTATATAATTATAAAAACAGTATTGCATATACATAAAATAAATAATATAATTAATAAACTATAATATCATTGTATACTTCTTATTTAATATAATTTTAAAATAATACAAAATATATGCAATAATGGTAACAAGAATGCAATCGTATATACAAAAAATTAATATTATTATTAATTAATTAATATGATATGCAAAATTATTGTAAAAATATTACAGAATAAACGTTTATAAATATTTAAATAACGCATTTGTATTATTGAAATAATTATTTATTTGAAATTAAAAAAAAATAGAAACAAGTGCATAACGCGGGCTCCTAATTTCATTCAAAAGAAATTCATTAATTGTAATATATAATAATATTTATTTTTGTATATCTCATACCTGACGTAAGTGTATTTTTTAAATAAAACAAATGAATAACTGTTAAGATAAAACAATGGAAAAAAGAAAAAAAAAATAAGATTAGTATAAGGTAAAACTTTCAACCTTACCGGCCATGATCGTTGTTGCTTCAGTCACGTCGTCTACACAAACGTAATTGTGATTTTCTGACAGGATGGAAAAAAAAAAAAGTAAAAAAAATTAATTGATAGTAGTAATGCATACACTCCTAAATGCAATCATTGACAACACGGTCTCCATCTAGAGGGAAAATAACAAATAAATCTAGTTTAAAACATAGATTATGCAACTCTAATGATGGGAGAGTTTGATATTACATTATTTTATATCTTTTTAAAAAATATTTTAAATAACCAATCGTCATGTAGATAACAATGATAAACAATGAGCGATAAGAAAGATAAACGCCAATAGAATTCATTTTAAGAACTAAAATTTCAAACTATAGTTTTATAAAGTTTTCATTACACTACAGAAATCCCCTATTTCTTAAATTAAAGGGCAAGTTTTTTAAAGTCCCTCATAAGTTTATTTTTCTTGTTCTGTTTCTCATATTACAAGGTAGAATTTATTTTAATAATATAAATTTGTTTATATATAAAATGTAATTTATAGAATTATTAATTTAAAGTTATATATTATTTGTAAATAAAGGTATTACAATATGGAACAACACTTCCGAGCACCACAACCTTTAAGCAATAATTCAACCAAAACTTGGAACCTTTGGAAAGAAGAATTTCTTATTTTTATGAAATTGATTGGTGATATGGAGAAGCCTAATGATTACAAAGCTAATTGTTTAAAACATTTAATAGGACCAGTTGGTATAGAAATAATATCTAAATTATCCTTTAATCATCCTGAAGACAAAGACAATTTGGATATACTGTTGCAAAAAATAGACGAGTATTATAATCCTCCACGAAAAGAAACAGAAAAACGATATCAATTTTTTAACAGTCCTATGAATACCACTGAAACTATAGAAAATTATATTCAAAGTTTAAAGGTATGATGATATATTTGTAATAAGTATTTTATTTTCTCATTGAATGTGTCATACTTAATACTAATCTCTAACAACTATTAACATACAAATTAATATTAACTTTGATATTTTTATATTTCTTTTTTTTTAGGATAAAGCGCAACAGTGTAAATTTGGTGATTTGAAGGATAGTTTAATAATAGACGTTATCATTCTTCATGCAAATGATAAAGTATTACGTAAGAAATACTTACAAGAAGATAATCTTAATTACGAAAAAATAATAGAAATTTACAAAAATCATAAAATTGCAACTTTGGAAAGTAACTCTTCGAATGCTAATCTTCCACCCAAACAAAGACCTAAAGCTAATGTAAATCTCAAAGAAAAAGAGAATCCTTGTAGTCAACAAAAGAAACCTTGTAAGAAATGTAACAATGTGCATCCATATAAACAATGTCCAGCTTGGAATTATAAATGTAAAACTTGTGGTGAGATGCATCATTTTGAAGGATGTTGTCAAAATCTTTCTAATCAAAATAAAGTTTTGAATAAAAGTATGGTAAGCTATTGTTTCTTTCTTTAAAAAAAAACACAAATAATTAACATAAAGATTATATTTGTGTTATAAATTATACTTTGATTAATAATAATATTTTTTCTTTTTTTTTAATTGTAGAATAATCTGACAATGGGCAAAAATAGGAGAAAACCGGCAAATCAGGATAAAGTATTGAACAATATTCCAAGGCCTTTTTAAAAGGGAGTATTTCAATGTGCAATGGGGTAATATTAATTAAAGATTATGCATAAATATATAATAATTTTTAAATAGTACTTTAATATAAAAAGTACTTCGTTATTATATTATTAACCCCTTGACATACAATGACAAATCTGACTCAGCAAACGCATTTATTATATTTTAATGTTCTTTTAGCTTTCACATAAACTGGTTAGCTGAACGAAATTAAATAATATTTTTCGGTCGCATCACAAGTTCCATTTGATTTTTATGTCAAGGGGTTAATATATATATATATATATATATATATATTATATTGTGCATTATATATTTGATAAGTGTGTTTTGAAAGTAATAATTGTATTTTTTTAAATATTGTTAACACATCACGTACGGTGCTCCTAGGGACCACATATTTTGAAGTGCTCTAAAGAACTTTGTTTAAAGGGGAGAGAAACATATAGACCCCTGAATTTTACTTGATTCTATTAATTTATTTTTTAGGGAATAACTCGTTAAATATTTTTGTAAATTTGTAAATTTCTTTTTTTTTTTAATTTTAAAATAGCTGATTTATAATCCAATCCAATTATAGTTCAGACCCGTACGCAATGCCTTAAAACTTTGTTAACATATTCTGGACTTGAATAAAAAGTAAATACGTGATATATAAAGGAATAAGTTTCATAATAAAACCTTTTTTACAATTAATTTTTTTTTAATACAATAATTATTGATAGATATATTATGCATTGTAGCAAACATTAAACAAATAACATTTGAATTATAAATATAATATATAAAGTAACTTTAATATTGGTCCCTAAATAAAAGTCCTCTTTGATAAAGAGCACTGTTAAAAATTAAATGGCACTATCTACATTTGTATTAATATGTTAAAACATAGTAAATGAGGTTTTTGTAACAACTTGAATGAAATAAACATTATTGTTTTTCATTTGTATAACTATTTGTCTTAGATCATTTATCATTTTTATTTATATCTTGTCTTTTATATCTTGAAACTTGTTATAGGATAATTAAATGAGATAACAATTTCTATTTATTTGATTATAATTTATAAATTTAAATAAATAAAGCAATAAATGTCTTTGGTATATGAAACCTAATGGATGAGTGTAGAAACATTTAACTTATAATATATGAACTAATAAATGCTAAAAAAAAAAATAAAAATAAAAATAAAATATAAAGATAATATATAACAAGCATATGGCATTGTGCTATAACAGGTTTATATGATATGTACTATTCTTGAATGATGATCATGCTTTTTTTTTCTATTTTGTTTGGTTTGCAAGAAATTTATTTTTACTGTTTTTCTTTTTTTTTTTACGAAAGTATCAGCAAATGTTTCAATTTTAATTGGCACTAAATTCTTTTAAGGAAGCTTCGTGTTAATGAATTTACGTAGGACGGTTCCTATCAAATTACAACGATGATAATATCTTAAATTAGAACTAGAAACATTTTCTTGTATGTTTAAAATTATCAGCGTTTCATTAAAAACAATATGTTGTATAAATTGTACAAATACAAAATATACACGATATTTCTTTATCTTATCACATCAAGATTTCTGAATATTATATAACATTTATAACGTTGAATAATCGTTAATGTATTATTAATTTAAAGTTATTCAAAATAACAAATCTCCTGATGTGTATATATTTAACTTTCTGTTTATTTTAAAGTTATTATGTTAAGTGTAAAAAATTTATAGAAAAAAATGTATACATGTTTTTACCAAACATTATCAAATATTATCTCAAGAAAATATTTTTAAAAAATCTATATAAAATTTAATCTTTTGTGTATAAAGCTGAAATATATAATATTATAGATATATTATTCATTTTGAATATTTGTCATGTATTAAATATCTTATTGCGCGTACAAAAAAATCTTATGACTATTCTCTCAATATCATAGAGGTTAATAGTCTATTTTGTTCCTAATAATAATTCATCAGTTTCCTTTTTATATCGTTTTAGATTTATCTAAATAATTTCTATACTATAGTTATAAATGAAATACTAAATGTTTTTAACTACGTAATTAATTTTATAATATTTAAAAAATCAACTTAATATATATTTATATACTCTTTTAATGTATGAAAACTAATTATTTGCACTTTGCAATAAGCTTCGTATAATCAATATCTACTAGGGAGATAATGCAATATTATTCTGTATATATTGTATCAAACCAGTAGCATGCATAGATAAGATTTAAAGAAAAAGAAAAAGATAAATATGTCATGCTGGAGAATTATCTTCAATTAAATTGTCTACAATCCCACTTGATAAAAGTACAGAATTCTTTAATCCATGAGCAGGTCTTTTTGGTTTTGGAGGTGGAGTTGGTGGTTTAGTTTGATTTTCAACATCACCGTCGTCAGTAGGTGTTGGAAGTTTACTCTTTACTCGTTGTCCAAACGGTTTGTTTACACTACTAGAATTTTCCGTAATAGATGAAGAAATACGCTGATCATTAAATTCTTCTGGCAAATTGCAATAATCGGCCTCACGAGTTTTCATTGGGAGAGGTGGAGGTGCATCGTCTTCTGAAGCAGTACTATCAGTTGTTCCAATGCTGTCTCTATTATTTTCCCTTCCAAACACATTTGTCTCTGAACCATTGTGCGTACTTCTTAAATAATGTTGCGATTGCCCAGACCAACGATTACTTATTCTTCGTTCTTTTTCCACCTCTGATCTTAGCGGTCGTTTTGAAGTTAGCTATTACATATATATATATATTGCAGATGAATTCAAATAAAATTAAATAAATAAAAAATATCTTTAAATGTAACACTCATTAGATTTGTATGCATATGAATCCTTCGTATATTGCAAAGAAAATAAATAGAAATGTCATCTTTTACCTCTTGACGAAGTTCGAATATCGGTGTACTAGGATAAGATGGTACTAATGATGTTGTTGATACAGCCATACTAATCTGGGAGATTTCGGCAGGTATAGTGTACCATTGACTTGTAGGTTGATCATTTTTTGTTACTGCAGATGAATCACTTTTACGTGCGCTTCTTCTTTTAGATTCTTTCTTTTTGT
The DNA here is from genome assembly GCA_023678845.1 of Mischocyttarus mexicanus. Lineage (NCBI taxonomy): Eukaryota > Metazoa > Arthropoda > Insecta > Hymenoptera > Vespidae > Mischocyttarus > Mischocyttarus mexicanus. The sequence goes on along the minus strand of JACGTP010000032.1, from coordinate 718,520 downwards.
TTGTGCCAGGACTTGGATTTCCCAATGCCTTTTGCAATGAAGCTGATGATAAAATATGTGAACGTATTGAATTAGTCCTGTAAAGTGATAATATATAATAATCATATACTTTATTTAATTGTAAATAATTTTATAAAACTTACTCTGCACTATTTATGCTAGTTTCAGGTAAAGAAAAACTTTCATTTCTGAATGCTTGTGCTCTTCGCATAGTCACTCCTTGCGTCATAGTTTCAATTTGGAGGTCACACGTCTATTAAATAATTGATTCAATTATAATATGATCTTATATTATAATAATTATATCCTTAAATTAGAAGCTTACTCTTTTGCCATATTTAGCTTCTACTTGACTTTTCATAGACATAAAACACTGTTCCAATCTTTGATGAAATGGTGCTAGTTCAGGAGGTGCACGAGCTTTATGTATTTGTACACCAACACCTAAAAGTGGAATTTGTTCTGCTATCAAACTTTCCAACTTGAGTAAATCCGAACTTTCTTCTGAGTGGGATTCTTTATAGTCAACATTAAGGAAAGCTTTCTCATAATTATCAATGCCACCCATCACTGCTGGATCCAATACTCCATTTAATTTCATGCTTAAAGGATTTAATGGAAGACTAGGATCGGTTCTGTATCAAAGATATCCAAATATTATTAATATTAATATATTTCGTTCATTTATATGTGTATATAATGAAATAATTCATACCTATGTGCAACTATGAGATCTCTAAGTGCTGTATTTGTAGCTTCCATAGTTTCTATTGCATTACGAAGCGGGCTTACTAAATAGGTGTCATGAGATATGACAGGAAACCATCTAAGGATTCCTGGCAATGGATGGCTTATAACAAGAACAGTTCTTTCTAACCATAATGAAGCAAACTCATTATTATTAACACTTGCTCCATCTTTTTCCTTATCACCAATATTAGGTCTTGGTCTTGAAAACCGAAATCGCTGGACATCATTTACTCGATGATACCTAATCGATAATGTTATTTTTATTTAAGGACGATACAAAAATATTTTTCTACATAATTTGATTAAATCTTTACCTCAAAACAGCATCAGCTGTTACAGGTTTTCCACTTAAACGATGTTTCTTTTCATCCATTAATGGTTCTACCTTATTAATTTGAACATACTGATGACTAGAGTCTAAAATATCAGCAGTTGGAGGACATAATTTGTTCATTTGTTCTGCATTTGGTAACTGATTGAGAGTTCTTGAAGAAAAATCACTGAGTCGTTCGTATTCTTTCCCACGATAAATGAAAACCTGTAATGATATATACGTAACAATGATCAAATTCTAAATATTAATATAACGAAATAATAACAAAATATTTTATACAAGCGCATACTTTATTTTGTAGGAAAGGAGGATGTCCACGACCATAATAAGCGACTCTAAAATATTCTGGCTCAGGTCTTAGTTGTTTTACTATACAATCATAAAATTTGGCCATTCGCCTCAATAAAATAGATAATTGTAAATAATCGAATGTTTCTTCTTCATATTGAGCAACTAATTCTTTACAAACACTAAGAGCACATTCCCACATTTTTCCTTTGTCAAAGTATTCAATCATATCGTTATACAAAGCTTCTTTCAATTCTCTATGAGTTTGACATAATGGATATCTAAAATAAAAATGAAATTGTATATATTATCATTTCAAAAGTTTAATAAATCGATTCTAATTTTTTAAGCAAAAATAAATAGATTTACCTATGAGATATTAAAAGTGGTGGTAAAGGTTGATCACTCCAATCTAGTAATAAACTATGAAGCTTTAATGTGTATGCTGCTTCGGTATAATTATCACATTCTAAATGAAGTTCACATAATTTGTTGACATATCTATGCATAAAAAAATATATAGAAATGCATCAGAAATATACAAACTATAAAATAAAAAATCTATAATATTTGTCAATATTTTATATACAGATAAATGTCCATGTATACATACCTGATATACATTTCCTTTCTATTTATTTCGGAATAAAATTCTAATAAATTAACGGTACAGAGCATTCGATGTTCCTGAGATTCAGCATGAATAATATCACGATATTGTAATAATCTATCCATTAGTTTTTCAATGGTATCCACAAATCGTAGACCTTGTTCTCGCATTGTCGAATGATCTTCGCAAAGAGAATTCATTACTTGTATCCATAATTTACGAAATTGCTCGTCTCCTCTTCCTCCCTCTACCTGTACAAAATAAAAAACTTTTACAATTTTGATTAATAATAGTAGTAATAGTAGTAATAATAATAATAGACGATATTTATATTAATATATACATATACCAAATGAGAGTCTTTAAAGATAAAACTATCTAACGTAGCAATAGAATTTGAAATAATTAAAATTCAAAGAAACACGTTATACCAGGATATCCAATTTTGCAATCATTTCATTTTCATATTCCATAAAATTAGCTTTAATATGCGCAGGGTCACGCTTAGTGTCACCATATCCTTCAACAATTCGTGAACTATAAAATTCGCATTGCATCATATCAAAGAATATAGGTATAGTAGCTCTTCTTAATTCAGTCTCAGGTATTAAGGCCATTTCTAATATCGCACCGACTAGACTAGGAACAAATTGTATTTTATGTTGACCTAAATTGAACCACATTGATCGAATTTCAAACGCTGTTTCTCTGTAAAAACATATAATTACATTAGTATATAATGTTATTTGGTTAAACACATATGTTCAATTAAATAGTATAGATTTACACAGCTTAATTTAATAAATATTAACTATACCTGCGCATATCATTGTAACGCATAATAATTCGATTACGTTTAGCCGGTGAAAATGTTTCAAGTTGAAGTGCCGGTTGAGTAAGAAAAGCAATTGCACAATGAAAGAAGTTTGACCATGCTTGATGTTCAAAATCTGTGAAGAAATAATCCCTAATCGTACCAGAAAAATAACGTAATGATTTAAGAATGACGCTGTTTTGAAGCATGATCATTTCACACCAATCTCCTGCAAATACACTTCTAGAGACTAAATCTTTGAATACCAATAATATCTCCATTAAAAAATCAAGCAAATCGAATTTAGTTCCGAAATGATTGATATAAATTTCGTAATGTTGTTGAGTCATTTGTCTATATAAACATAAAAACAATATATTATTAGAAATTATAGTATTTCTTAATTAGTACCTTTAGCATAAAATTATACCTGAATATTGCTAACATAACGGACACCAAGTTTCCGACTAATGGATTTTCTCTATCCATTGATATAACAGTTTGTATAATAGTTCTCAAGGCTGTCATCATGATTTCTTTAACATCAGCTATTGTAGAACCTATGTCCTTTCTGAACGTTAATTCCAAAATATCTGATAATATTTTAATACATAATTCTACCTATATAAAAGCAAGAAAGATAGAAATAAACAAATTAACAATGCTCGTAGTCTTAATTTTAAACGTGCAATATACAAATATTACATTGATAGAAAATATATTATATATAACATTTTTGTATCATTGTATATAGGAATCATTAAACCACAAAACATATCAAGTAGATTAGACATATTAAAATGTATTCGTCTGATATCACTTGATCTAATTGCAGATGATATTTTTAAATTCCTCCTAATTGGAACAGTTACCTCTTCGGAGTAGCCACGATGCTGGTTGAGTCGGTGCCGATTTTCTCCAAGCAGCCTGGCTACCTTCGCCACGCTTTTTCCGGGTGTACTTGACAGTCCCTTATATACCAAAAACCAAAACCATACCAAGTACACAAAAAAAGAAAAACCCTTTGTTAATTGGAGCATAATGCCAATTCTTTATGATAATATACTAAGTGATCTATTATAGTAATTTATAACATTACTATCAATTACAACACAAACATAGCAAATAACAGAAAGCAAAGAAGATTTACAAGTAAGAACAGTGGAAAAATAACTATCCTATAATAATATCTCAATTTAGAAGAATTGTATTTAATAATATAATTGTATTAATTCAATACTACTATGATTTTTATCTAGATTGTATCGTACAATTGAGAAAGTGATTCTATTGTATAAAAACTTCTATGCAATATTATATATCATGCTTAAATATATGCTAAACTACAGAGATAAAATATAGATTATGCATATAGATAGAATCATGATTGACTAAATGAAAAGAAGTTAGAAATGTCATTCAAGTTAGTGTCTCAATGTTTATATTTTTTAAGTTATTTTAGTTCTACTATACGTTATTATTTATTATAGTTTTACCTTATGACATATTAAACCAAAAGTCCCATGCAGAAGATATATACCTCTTTTTTGTATAATAATATTTCAAGCAATAAATTCAAGAGAGTATATAATTCAATGAGAAAAGATAATTGATGTTTTTAATTTTTAGAATAGTAGAGTAATTTTCACGATGCAAGTAAGAAGACTAATCTTATGTATGTGATTTAATGGAAATGATGGTGAAAAGATGCGTGGCAGAAGGACGTCAGGCTGCACGGAAAGCACATGTAATGATACCATATACAAATAGTACAGAACAAATTTGCAATATAAATGAAAATAATATATATATTCAATTCTGATTATACCAACCTCGATAAATATGAATTTAAGAACGATAATTAACAAACAATAGTTAAAGCAAGATATTATACATGAATATTAATATTTTATCACCAAGTATAATGATCAAAATACAGAATAGAATCAGTTATCGAATAATACCATAGAAAATGATTATTTTATTTTTACAAATAACTAACAATTTCAAATAAACTACATTCTATAGTTATTCTCTACTACTTTATAATAAAAATTGAATTTAATAATATCTAAACAGATACAAATTTTTCTATTAATAATAATAACAAAATAATAATACTTCAGATTTTTGAAATAAACGTATGTATTAATATATATATTTTTGTTTGATATTAAATTAATAGATAAATTATGAAATGATTAATTTTTAAAATATCAAACATGATTATATCTTACCTCTTCTTTTGCTTCTAACAGATCACGAACAAGAACAATGATTTTTGACAGTAAAATACCTCTGCAATCAACATCCAAAAAAAGTGGGCTATGTACAATATCATTTACTGTCATCATTTTTTGTTTTGTCAATCTTCCAGCTGGTAAAGTCATTAATAATTCCGTTAATATTTTACTTAATTGTATGCCACTATAAACTCGTAACAAATGAGGTATTGTCGTTGGTAAATATTTAAGACATGCTCCTTGAACCAATAAAGTTGCATCTGTCTCGTGTCTCATAAGTTCAACAATAGAATGTAACAATTCTGTTAAAGTTAGTGAAAACTCTTCTTCGTCTTGATTAAGCCTGTTAAAATGTAATATATACAATTAATCTATTTATCAATGATTATAATAAAAATAATTTAAGGAAATAGCATACTCAGTAAACAAAAGACGAGACTCTACAATAAATCTCATGCAATATTGTAAACTTTTCATTGTTTTTAGAAGTAGATCACGCTCTTGTCCATCACATGTACTCGCACAATCTATTCGCTTTCGTAAAACTGCAATTAACTTTTTGTAGGCAAGAGTTGCAGAGAAGCTCTCAGAAATATATAAATCTAATATCGGTTGAAAATGTTGATATTTTCTATCCGATACAAGTCCAATAATGTATAGAAGACATTCAAAGACCATGTCATCGTAAACATCACTGTCGGAGTTACTCATTAGGATATTAAATAAGGCATCCAAAACATCCTAAAAGGAATTCTGTATAATATAATTGTCTATTACTATTACTATTATGTCTATTCTATTACTATTAAATGCATGTGTGTGTGTGTGTGTGTGTACATCATTATAAATTAAAGATTAAAATATTTTTAAAGAATAAAATATTACTTGTAAAAATTTTACTATTTCTTCGCCGTCTACTTTCATTAAAGCAGCTAAAGATTCTTTTAAATCGCTATTATGCGATGCCCAATTAAGCAAGCCCAATAAATCCACATTTTGTGTTAATTTAGTCGAACAGACATTTGTTGCTATCAGAAAATTATCTTTGTTGCTCAATGTCAATGAACCTAAAGTTGGTTTTTTCTCTGTATGTAATTCAAACTGAAAACAGGAAAAATTGACTAATATTAAAAAATGTATACTTAAAATGTATTATTATATATACATCAATATAATTATAATATCTTACTAATTCTATCCTTGTTGAAGGTAATTTTAAATACGATATATCCTTCTCCTCGTATTTCTTTTGGTCTAATTTATAGACTAACAATTCATGTTGAATATCTTGAAGTGTTGTACCATTACGCTGCATCAATCTGACATAACTCAATGCAAATGGTTTTTCTGATTTATCTTTGGCTTCATTTGAACTTCGATGTTTAAATGTAAATTTCAGATGTGCTTGTTTAAACTCATCTATTGGTACAGCAATTTTAAAAGTTTCACACCATCGAGGTCTATCTTCATGATAGTATATAACGCTACGATATTCATCAATTACTGAAGTTCCACCCCCTAAAGTCATAACACCTGGAATAGGGGTGCCACACTCATTGCAGACTTTAACCTAATGGAAAATAAGTATATAATGAATACAAAAATATCGTATTTTAAATATTGAAGAAATAAATTGTGTATACAAACCGTAATTTCTACATTTTTATCGGTAGATTTAGTTCCTCTACTAAATTCACCACTAATTAAAGTTAGATAAAGGTCATTCCTTACATCACCTGGAAGAATTACTTCTGGAAACCCCATTTTTCTAGCAATGGCAACATTTCCAAGTACCAAATGAGGATTTTCATCTCGTACCTATATATCGATTACAGAATGAAAATGAAAATAAATAATACAATATTTAACTATTAAAATAACAATCACAATTATATATACACATATACATACTTGTTTAACATCTCCTCTAAGTAATTTTAAACTTGCCCACAATCCTTGCCCACCACTAAAATTATTATTGCTATTTCCTCCACTTTTTTGGATGTTAGTATCTTTTTGTGCAATGATTCTACGTAATGTACCATCTAAACTTTCCTTCTCGCAACATCTGAAAATAAACAGAATAAAACCAACAAAAAGATCCTTTCTAAATTTTTTAAAAATATATGACATACACACGAGTTATAATATTGCATTAGCCAATAAGTAATGTCAACATTTTTAATCTAAATAAATAGTAGGATTGTTTTATTGAAAATTAGGACATTACTTACTGGCCAACCTAACATTACAACCAAGAGAATATATCATAATAAGAAAAAAGATGCTTACTGTACAAATGGAATAAAATGATGAAAGTCTACGTCTCCTTCTGATTTACCTGTGATGTATGATGTAATATCCATAGCAGCTACGCCAAATGGCCTTCGCATACTTTCATTACTTTTAACCTTCTGATTATTTTGTGCAATACTCGAACGACGATGATCTATTTCTTTGGCTTCCATACCTCCAACTCTAATAACGTAACAAGCTAAATAAACCTTATCTTTAGCTAAATCTCTGGAACCTAGATCAGTAAATAATACTCGAAGATTATGCAACTGATCGATGTCTCTAGCAAGTCCTTCTTTACTCCAAGAAACAACATAATTCTCAGTGATGGCTTTCATTTCTCTGCCATCATATAAAGTTAAAAGTAATTCTACATCTTCTACCATTTTACAAACAAAGTTTTTAACACTAACGAAGAAAATGTGAGAATATACAGGTGTTTGGGCCTTCAAAGTTTTTTTCTTCGTCTCATTGGTAGCTTTTCTGATTCTTTCGGCAGCTGTTTCATGATGATAATACAATTGAATGGTACTCGTATGTTCTGGATTCATAACGTTCCCTTGATCATCTCGTACAACCATGTCCAAGCCTAAAAGTTGATTACCAGTGTCTATTCTAGCAGTTGCTAATCTCTTAAGATCCTTCAACTCATCTATTGTTAAAGTGCCTCTTAAAATTTTGCTTCTGTATCCTATTAATTCCAAAATTTGTTGTTGCATCGGTATAAAATGCTCCGAATGTATCTGCGACATATAAAACCTTACAGTAAGCTTATATACTTTAAATTTTGTTTTAACTTTATATAAATATATTAATTAAATATATTTTTAATACATACCACATACAAATGTTTCCAATGATGACCCCATTCTCTTAAAACATTAGTTATCTCATTTATTAATGTGTCTGTATTAGTTTGATGATGTAAAATATGTATATATGATTTAGGAAAAATTCCAATTGTTCCTTTAATTTTTTTACGGCCATAGTACCAGTCTCCGTTCTCTTCATAAATTTGTACAACATCTCCAACTGTTAAGGGTAAGGCATAAAGTCCTTCCTTGCCAAAATTGTAAATAGCTGAAATAAGATATAAACAAATATTAAAAACAAAAATTCATATTTTTATGATAAGGTTAATCAGGCTAAATCATCGAGATTCTTATGCAATATAATTATTAGCAAATTTCTTTTTTAATTGTGATCAATGCTTTTTTTAAGGTTATAAATTTTAATTAATCTCTTATATAAAGAAATAATAAATTGATGTTAACTAATATCGTTAGATACAGGAAAGAAAAATTGTTTAGGTGATTGTATTAATATTTATATAAAAATATAAAGAGAGGAAAGCTGTAATAATTAGCATTTAATTTCATCTTAATTCAGGGCACCTCCCAGGATGTAATATGCCATAATGAAAACATTAACAAATTTCTTAATCAAAAATTTACTTACCAACTCCTAGATGTTTCTTTATACGCTTCCATGTCATTTTGACTTAAACTGACGTTTAGTTTTTATAAATATATATATATATATTATATATATATATATATATTATTCCTATATACATATATATATATATACATATATATATATTAATACAATTAAATATTTTTATGTATACATAAAAAAGGAATTAAATATACACACTGAGCAATTACATGTCGCCGTTGGATGTGCGCATTACGCATGTAACCAAAATATTGTATGTATTTTCATCTTAATATCTAGATAATACGATCTTTAGAAGAGTTAATTCTCTTTATTCTAGATTTTATCAAGGCTTATTCAAATTAATCTTATACGTTTTTGTTTCAACAGATTTCTACGACTTTCAATGAACAAATATCTAATTTAATCTTCCTTGTCAAATCTATATTATATTTAGTCTATGACTGTTATCGTCCACTTTATATCTCTATTTTATATATTTTTATACAAAATTATATGTGACCATTATTATAAAATAAATAAATAAACAAATAAATAATTAACGAGCCTTTCTTAGTTGCACCATCCACTTGTCGAAACGAATTATTTAATAAACAAATTATTTGTTCGATAAACATCGATGTATCGATAACATCGATAAATATCGATCATCCTTACAAACTGTATCCTTTTTTTGTTGTTCTATTTTTTACTTAACCATATTTTACTATTATAAACATACAAAATTTATATAGTTTATGTTTAATTAAAATATTAGTGTAATCGAGAATTAAAAAAAAATATTTTATTCGAGGTGGATAGTAATATAAACAACAAGTTAATTATAATTAATGAATAATTAAGATAAAAACAAATAACCCACAATTTATAGTTAAATATGCATAACGTGAAAGTATAGTATAAAAGAAACTTATTTTATTATATAGTTATTTTCTTTATGTTGAGGATTATTTGTTAAAAATTGTTATTTTTAAATAATCGTTCGATATCTTTATTATCTTATTGATATGTCTATAATTTCTTATTTATAGTAGGTATTCTTTGATTTTTTAAAGCAATTTCTTAAATGAAAGTTTCTAAGATTATTGGAATGATGTTTCATGTTTCCAGATCATATACACACACACACACATCTTTGACTTATTATTTTTAATATAAAAATATCAGCAGACAATATTGCTGCATAGATAAAGAGTTTCATAATCATTTGTAAGAAGTATAATCAAATATGAGTCGTGTAGATTTGAAAGTTGTTTTACTAGGAAGTGCAGCAGTTGGGAAAACAAGTCTTTCAGGACGTTTTATAAATGAAGCATTCGATGAGGATCCAACTTATCGAAATGTAATTAATTTATCAAAATAAATCTATACAATAACAAAAGCTATAATAGGAATAGTTTTGATATTTTTGTTCATTGAATAAGACACTGAATCAATCATTGTTTATAGACAATAGGAGTTGCATTTTCTGCTAAACAAATGGAAATAGATGGACATAAGATTGTTATGGGAATATGGGATACTGCAGGTAACGAAAGGTATGTTACATCTTAATTGGATCTAAGATCGTATTAAAGGTTGATATAACTTATTATAGATAAAATGCATTTTGCTAGCAAATAAAGACTATTTACATTTCGATTAACATTACATTCAGATTGGCTTCTTCTTATACTTTAGATACGAATCGATGACAAGAATATATTATCGTGGTGCTAAAGCTGCAGTAGTATGTTTCGACGTTACAATGCGTGATACATTTAGAAAAGCTAAGTTTTGGATAAGAGAATTAAGAGCTGTAGAAGAAGAGTGTAAAATATACCTCGTTGGTACAAAAACCGATATTTTACCGAATCCTGATATAATAGAAGACCCAAGTATGGATATTGTAATGAATTATGTAAATGGTATTCAAGCGAAATTTTTTTTAACATCAAGTAAAACTGGAAGAAACGTTGGTAAGATAATATATTTAACTATTATTGTTTCTGATTAAAAAAAGAACTTAATGATTTGTTTCTTCCAGCTGAATTATTTACAGAAATTGCTAGGGATTTTTTATCCGTGCCAAAGAACTTACAAAAAATAGAGGAAACAGTTAGCTTAACAATTACGCCTAAAAGATCGCATTGTTGTTAGACCATAAAAACAAGTATAGTATTAAAATGTTTAGTACTTTTGTTTTTCGTACAATATTTAGGTAAAAAAGAATAGTGTAAATCATTAATACTGCATATTCATGGTTATAAGAAAAAGATTAACGTACAATAAATTATTCTTATACCAAACATTTAGTAAACAAGTAATTGGTATTAGAAAATATATTGTGCCTTTCTAATTATTATATTCTCTAATTGAAAAGATTAAATTAATTACTGCTAATATTTTCTCTGACAAGATGCATTTAGTGTGCATCTTTACAGTAATCGTGGATACAATTATTTGCATTTATATATTACAAAGTAATGTACATTTTGCTAGTATAAACATTTTTATTATATTTTAAGTATTTTAGTTATAAATTTCAGAGAGAAATTTTATATTTAGGTAGTTTTCTAAGTCTTTTGTAAGTTAATTGATTTAATATTATAATGGTGCCATATTTAAGCGAAAACTGTGAAAAACTTTTAGTTAATTTAAACGACAATTTACTAACAGTACCAAAAATTAATACTGTTGTTTATTGTAAACAAAAGTATTGTTATATAAAGTGCAAAGTTTTTTTATTATTTAGCACCAAATAGATATGAAAAAACATTTAATAAAATATGAATTAGAAATTTTTTTATAATGAACAAAGATATTTTTGTTTCTTATTAATTGTTTACTATGTTTCATTTTTTTGGTTTGATGTATACGGGAAAATTGAAGCACAAATCTCTCTGGATTGTTCATAAATACCAAAAAATACAAAACCACTAATAGTAAAGCCACCCACCCTTGGAAGAAAGCCTGCGAATAATCTAAAAGATATTTATTAATAATTTAAACTATGACAATTCCTAAGACTTCACAAAATAGAAAAATGCAATTTGTTCGTACCCTTTAGGTCCATTAATTCGATAAACCTCCTTCAACATTGTGGATATTTTAACTTCTTTCTTATCTGCTGTAGTAGAAGACAACATTATTCTAGTTTTTGCAACATCTAACGGAGTTGTAATGGCTGCAGAGACTGCCACTATGAAAAATTTTTAGTGTTATATATTTTCAATGTTATATTTAGCTGGATATAATAGCATTATTAAGTATTGTCAAAATGAATCTTACCAGATGCTGCACCGCAGTAAGCTCCTTCCAATGGTGTACATTCATGGTGTACATGCTGTTTCCAACAAACTTTAAAATATTCCCATAACGGCATTTGTATACATCCAAATGGCATATCTCGAAGAACAGTGCTTCCATATCCGCGAAATAATGTTCTTAATTTTAAACGAGCCACGTCAGATAAAAGTGCTTGTCTTCTTTGTTTAAGTACTTCTACTGGTACTCGTATTAAACAAGCGACCTAAAATATAATAATACATTAATATAATTCCTTTTTTATGCAATATTATTAAGAATTATATTATAAGCGCAAAGTCTTGTTTACAATTGTATCATGATATTTATACTTTTATACTTAAATTATACGGATAAATTATTCTTTTAATTAGACTTTTTTCTACAATTGTATTATATTTGTATAAAAGAAAATGTAAAAAATTATTTTGTTACCATTTCACCCAGTGATGCAGCACCCATATGTATAAACGCATGATATTGAGGTAATATTTGTGGTTGTAAGAATTCTTTTAATCCCTCATAAGTGATGAAAAATAAAGCAGCTAGTTAAAACAAATTATTGTGTAATGATAATCGTATTTGTATTTTTATTTTTTTTGTTATTTGTTTTCGTATAAAAAATTTACCTGCTGGGGCAGAGCCCATCATAACAGGTCCTATACCATGATACAATTGTTTATAACCACCTGATTTCAAGAATCCATGTTGACTCTGCAAACGTGTTTTGAGAGTATCCAATGGGAAAAATATTATGTCACAAATAATTCCTGCAGCAGCACCTGACTAATAATAATAATAATAAAATATTATTAAAAGCTGATAATTTATAGAAGATATTATTTATATTATATATTATTTATGTATGTTTTTTCTGTAAGAAATTGTATCAATTATTTTTATGTAATGTAATATAAATAATAATGATAATAATAAAATAAAAATATTTGATATCAATTATATCTTGTGTGTTGTATGTAAGATTACAAATTAAATTGGAAATATGTGTAATACTTACTATAATAGACGTGGAGAAGAAATGTTTAGCATTTGTAATATCGCTTGATTTTATTTCTCCAGTAAACATTCCACTAACAGTAAAATACTTAATTATCGGTGTATTAATGAATATATCCAAAATTCAAGATTTTATTTTAGACTATATTTTTAAAGAGTCACTGTATCGAAGTTTTTAAAAAATATATAAGATTAAAATGATAAATTGTAAATGTATTAACATTATCGCATTGCAGTAACAAAATATAACATTAGAATGTATTTTCTTTTGGTAAAACTTCTTTAATGCACTATTTCATAATGAAATATTTCTATTTAAGTGTAGAAATAAATATATTCCAACTTAATTTATAAATGATTCTTGTTTAATAAACTCACCGATAGTATTATTATATCTTTTTTTTGTTATAATAAAAATGAAAAAGTATAAATAATGAAGTCATGTGTGCCACTACTACTCTACTGCAGCTATTTGTATAAATCGATTGTCGTCTGCTACTAAAGTGTCGTATATATATATTGACAATTGAGTCTCTGCAATCTAACCTCAAAATTTCACTACATGATTACATCAGGTTTGCGTCAGTTATTTAATCTATGGTAGATTATGAAGATATATTATCTTTATCAAAATATTTTAACTACCCACGAGTGTATTATTAGGTTGAAAATTACTACATTAAATTAGGACATAGGAAAATTGGATAATTGCATCATGAAATACATTAGATTCAAGTGTAATCGTTGACATTTATGGTTATCATGTTAGTAGTATTTTCCTATTTTTTATGTTAAAGAAATGACGTCAAACAAATTATCATGGAAATATGATTTCGCTTATGTTTTAGATACTTTATAAATTCAACGTAATATATTGTCAACATCAATGTTTATGGCGGGAATCTTGAAATGTTGAATGGTTCTTGTTAGATATAAATATGTCGCAATCTATCTTAAAAAGCAGTTTAGAAAATGCTTCCTTCAACATCATATTTCAGGTATTATATATCTATCAATATGTGTTCCCTTAGAAGGACTTTTTAATTCTACTCAAAATTTATTATATCATAGTATATTCTTTTTTATATATTGATCAAAATTCTTGCAGATAGTATGTCGCTGTGTTACATTTGTTCTAAATGCTTTTGTGGTACGTCATGTTGGTCAAGCAATTTTGGGTGTCATCAATGTTAGATTACTACTTTTAGAATCCATGATATTATTCTTATCCCGTGAACCATTTATGAAAGCATGTTTAACCAATACATCAGAGCATAACTGGGCTCAAGTTGTAAATTTACTATGGATGACGTTAGTATTTTCTACAAATAACTTTAATAGAAATTAAAATTTATACTGTTTTCTTTTAAGACTACCAATGAAAGCATTAATTATATTTTTCCAGAGTACCTATTTGCATTGTAATGTCTTCTCTGTTTGGATATATTTGGCTTTTTCTTTTATCAACTTCTGAAATTTTACCTCCTTACTATACATTTGCAGTATGGGCAGTGGCATTATCTTGCATCATAGAATTATCATCTCTAATTGTACAATTAGTTGCCAATGCATTCCTTTTTGTAAAACTTAAAGTAAACAAACAGATCTTTACACTTTTATATTTTAGTTTGTGTTATATTATATACATATATATATATATATATATAATTTTATTTTCAGGTTGTATTAGATACGATCATGATTACTATTCGTACTTTAACGTTTGTACCATTAATACTTTACTATCCAGAAAATGCTTTGTTTGCTTTTGGCATAGCACAATTAGTTGCAGCAATATTTTATACAACTAGCTATTATTCATATTTTCATTATTATATTAATAGTATAACAAAGTACAAACAAAAAAGAAGAATGTCATTAAAGGATAAAAATGATGAATATATCTCAACAGAGTTTCCATTTCGAACAATAAAGGACTTTTTGCCAGGTCAATTAGAAAATAGTGTATGTATTTTTTTGAAGGTTTTCTTTTTACCTCTTTATAATAAAAATGAGAAATTTTCAGGACTCATATTTAGATAAAAAATTAACCATATTAACATGGAGTTTCTTTAGACAAGGGATTTTAAAACAAATTTTAACAGAGGGTGAAAGATTAATCATGACCGTAATGCCAGTGCTTTCATTTACCGAACAGGTACTTTCATTTACAAATATTCTTTATTTATATTACATTTTAATATAATAGACTGCATAATTATTATTTGAATATATAAGGGCACGTACGAGGTCGTTAATAACTTGGGTTCTTTGGCTGCAAGATTTATTTTTCGTCCAATTGAAGACAGTGGATATTTTTATTTTACGCAAATGGTTAAAAGAGATAAACCTTTGTTGGAACAAAATCCAGTAAGTATATAGAAACATTTGTAAAATAAATTTAAATAAGAAATAAACAGAAATATAAATAAAAAATAAATTACAATTTGCAGACAAAAATTCAAGAAAGTATAAGTGTCCTCACGCATCTGTGCTCAGCCGTTACAGCTATTGGCTTAATAATTTTAGTATTTGGACAATCTTATTCGAGTACATTACTTTGGTTATATGGTGGTGCAAAATTGACATCAAATTTACCAGTTCTTTTAATGAGAGCACACTGTTTGGCTATATTATTACTTGGTATTAATGGTGTAACTGAATGTTATACCAATGCAACGGCTGATAGTACAACTATAAATAAGAACAATTTAATAATGATTTATGAATCTGTAGCATTTCTGGGTGCATCCTATTTATTTGTTATTTGGTTTGGACCTGTCGGTTTTATACTTGGAAATTGTTTTAATATGAGTCTAAGGGTTACGCATTCAATGATATTCATTAATAAACGTCATTTTGGTGCAATTCAAAATCCTTTACTTGGACTAGTACCAAAACGAATGTTCTCTATTACATTACTATTAGCCGCAGTTATCACAAATTTATCACACGTAAAGAAATTATTTCCCAATCTCATAGATAAAAATTAAGAAATATTCTAATTAAATTATTAACGTATTTGTGTGTGTATTTTTAGGTCTATTTCTTCCCTGATGAAAAAATGCTGCATTTGTTAATTGGAATGGTAGCATTTATAATGGTTCTTATTGCATGGATTTATGAACATTATGAACTAATTAAACTTGGTGGTAACAAGTGGCACGAACGGAAGAACAAATATAAAAAGAATGATTGACCTTAAATTCCCAAAGTGTAAATAATTTATTAGTATTTTCATCCTCTTTAAAAATGAGATTGTGGTGCGATTCAATAATATTTCAAAATCATAACAATAATAATTTCTACTTCTTATAATTGGAAAGTAACAATAGAGTTTGTTATGATATAACAGGGCACGAAATTATCTTCCTTCTTAAATGTATAAGAATAAGTAACAAAATATATCATAGTTTACAAGATATCTTAAGTGTTAATTAAAAACAAGGCCAAAGAGAATAATATTAACTTGCAACATGTTTATAAATTGCACCAACTACAGGCCCTTGTCGTTGAATAAGACATTTCCTATAATAAATATAAAGTATATATTTTCAATTTAATATACACTTTGAAAATTATGCATGGAATTTTTAAATGCATAACTAACATGTTATTAACATTACCTGTTATTATTTTGGATAGTGACAATTGGAAAAGTTGAAGAAAACTCTAATTTAGCAGCTTGATCCGCAATGGCTGCTATGATGCCAGCACTATCACTTGAGGCATTACCTTTGACTGAAAAAAATATACAAAGAAATTTCTTATTAGTATATACATTCAAAATAACTCTCTATTATAACAGAATAATTTGTTCGATAACATACCTCCTAAACACAATCCTGCACGATCAACCAGAATACAACCAATTGTAGTTTCATTGTCTTTTCTAGAAAATAATGTAGAGAAAGAATATTTAAAATAAGATAAAGCTGATAATATAACTTAATAAACTAGGGCTTATTACTATGTTATTTGTTAGAAATCAAGACAAAATGCTTCTACAAACAAAAATGCACAAAATTAACAATTATGAAGTAATATTTAATAACTTACACTTCGTCCAATGTTTTTTCAATATTCTTTTCCATAGTGAAGTTTATCGTAAAACAGAATTAAAGAAAATTACAAAAATAAAGACACACTGAGAAAACACTTCGTAAATATCAATTTTCGTCTGTATACGTCGCCATCTTAAATTTACCTAACGTTACCATACATCAAACATGGCGGCTAAACATAACCTATAGACCCTAGTAAGAACTGTCAAAAATCTCGAATGAACTATCGAAGAGCACAATGTGCGCGCGAATCGATACTTTATGTAATCACTATCTTTTATATAAAACCCATTGTTTATTTAAATTAAAATATTAAAAACGAATATGAATATGCATGTTCATTTTTTTATCCAAAGAAATAATGAACATATTTTAATTAGTTGTTAATAATTAAATATTACATTGTAAAATAAGTAACAACATAAATTAACGTGTCTAATAATCTCGCTATTTTTTTTTTAATTATTATAAAATATTACATAATGTGCGATAGCATTTATTTTATAAAAGTTATAAAGAAATCAATGCAATAATTGAAGTTAACAATGGAAAAAGTGTCTAGCCAGAGCACAATAAACATTGACATATCACGATTACCTTTAGATGTAAGTTGATTAAAATTAGTTAATCAATTGTAATTGTCAATGTTTATTAATACGATGAGTATAAATGGTTAAATGTGATAATAAAATATGTTACTGGAAATATTATTTTAAAATTCTTTCAGGCAAATTCCTTGTATTAACGTTTCTTGACATTTTTCCTATCGACAGGTAATTATACATATAATGTCATATCTATCTGTATCTGATAGAATGGCAGCTGGATTGGTTAATCGGACATGGCACGATGCATCACTTGCTACTGAATTTATAGATCAACAATTAATGATTTTTGGTCCACCACGAATAGATCATTTGTATGACGTATTAAATATACTAGAAAATTCTTCTCGACCATTTTATAATTTCATTTTTAAAGAAGTTGAATTAAAAAGTACGATGTCTCTTTGGAGACAATATGGATCTTTTATAAAGAGCCTTCATCTGGTATAATAAATCAGTTATTAAAGATTCAATATTAAAATGATCTATTTAAAACATATATACATTCCTAATTAATTGTATTTGAAAATTTGAGTGATAATGAAATATTGTTTGCAGTTTTGTTCTGATTTGAGTGAAAAAACACTCATTGGGATTCTGAAACATTGTAACAATCTAAGAACGTTACATATTAGTTCTTGTCGAGAATGTTTTATATCTGGCAGACTTTTAGACAATGACAGTGATATAAAAGAACTCTTAGAAAAATTGAAATTTCTACACGAACTTAGTCTTACTTATAATCGATATTTAACTGATGCTTTATTTAATCAATTTATTTCGATATGTTCAAATGTAAATACGCTCAATTTAAAAGGATGCGAAATATCTTTTCATTGTGGCTTATTTAAAAAATTTTATCCTAACAATAATGTGATTACTTATGCCTCAGAATCAGTATTAACATTTATTAATATTTTGCAGTATATTACTTCTTCTGCCAAACAATTAAAACATTTAGACTTTAGTCATACACTTATAGATGGAACTGCTTTAGCAACTCTTTCCAAATTGGAGAATCTTAGTTTGGAAACATTAAAGCTACAACGTTGTAATCAGTTAACTATCGTTGGAGTTAGAACATTGACGTATCATCAAATTAATTTAAAATTATTAGACATTAGTTTTTGTACACGAATCACAGATGTTAGCTTAGTTCTTATATGTAAAAATCTGAAACAATTAGAAAGTTTAAATATAAGAAGATGTAGGGCAGTCACAGATAGCGGTATACAACATATACAGTTGCTTAGAAATCTAAGAGAATTAGATATTTCGGAATGCGAACAACTTACCTCCAAATGTATCACTGATGGGCTTTGTAACGAATCATTAAATAATTTACAATTTACTGACAATGAAATAGATATAGAAGCAGAAAATATAAATTTAAATAAGCAAGAGGCAGACTGTTCTACAAATAATGGCATTCGAAATGATCTAATGTGGAAACTCTCTGTAAATGCTTTGAATCTCGATGAATCATGTATTATATCTATAGTCAAATGCTTTCCAAATTTAAGATATCTTGATGTAGGCTACTGTTTCATAGCTATTACAGATAATACAATACAGGTACTGAATCTATCCTACTAACTATTTTTATTTCAATTAGAAACAATGATTATTTATTTTTTATAGTTACTTATATTATTAAAATATGTATGTTTATATTTTTCAGAACATATTTGAAAAACTTATGTTTTTACGAACATTAAAAGTTACCCATTGTGATAGAATAACAGATGCTGGTTTGATGGGTATTGATACTAGCGATAACACAGATATACAATCTCTACAAGTTAACGTTATCGAAAAACCATCGGAATCATTAATGCGAATCAGTTTACGTTCTCGAGCAGAAGAAGAAATAGTATGCGATGCTAATAGAACATCTTATATTAAGAATTTATTGAAGAATATTCCATCTTCGTCACCTTTAACAATGCCTGCATTTAGTTTGACGCGTTTAAAAGGTCTTAGAGAGTTAGATTTCTCAGGTTGCACAAGAATAACTGATGTCAGTTTGAAACATCATCTTGCTTTTATAGAATTGAAAGTATTAAGTCTAAGGAAATGTTGCCAGGTAAAATACTATAACTTATTATCTTTAAAGACAGTTATCTATAGTCTCAATTCTAGATTGATGTTATGTATATTACAGATAGAAAGATTAGATATGTTTAATAATATGATAAAAAATTTATAAGGTATACTTTTATAGACCGTTGTGTTTAAATTATTTTTCAGATAACACATGTGGGTTTAGAATATGTAGCAAAGAATAACCCAGCTATAGAAGAATTGGATTTAACACTATGTTACAATATATCAGATTTGGGTGTCTCATATCTTGCTATATATTTACATAGATTAAAACGTCTCTACCTCCAGGTATACTTATTATTAAAAGATTTAAGTTATTTCACTTTATATAATTAAATACTATTCAATATATTACATTTATTCTAATTTCTTACTTTTTAAAGATTTTTAACATCTATGGTTTTTTTTTCATTAACAGGATTGTATACAATTAACAAATCAAAGCTTAGAATATATACGAGACAATTGTAAAAGTCTTCAATATTTAGATATACGTCATTGCAAAAAAATAACAAATTTTGAAATATGTAGTTTGCCTTTTTTGCACATTGAATACACACAGCCAACAGAAAACAGTTTATTGTTGGATAATGTGCATGCACCAATACCACCATCTATGTGTAAATAAAATTCTTTTTTATTTTCAATCATTGATAACTTATGTAAATATATATATATATAATATATATATTTTTATGATTAATAAATTGAAATTGGTACTGTTTAAACGAAATTAATTTGATGTATTGTTAGTTATTAATCAAACAATTAATTTAGATAAGTACACTAATATTTTTAACGATGTGTTTGTAGTGCTTTTGATTTATGTATATAGTTTAGATGAAATTTGTGTAAAAATTTAACAAGAACGGAGATGCAAAAAAAACGGTACTTATTTTCTCTTTATTTGCCTTTATCATTATTTAAAAATCTATAAAGCAAAGAATACATTGAAACATAAAAATGAATATTGTTAAATTTACATATATGCATTTGCATAATTTTTAAAAAATAAAGAAAGAATTTAGAATACGGATACGACGAAAAATATATATAAATTTTTATGTAGAAGACAGAGTTTTATATTTACAATATATTCCATTATATATAAATAATTATAATATATATAATTTATATATAAATTATAATTATAAATATATTAAAAATATAAACATCATATATAATATATATATGTATATATAAATGTATATATACACATATATATATATATTATATACCTAGCATTAATAGAAAAAAGTTTAAATTTTAATAACTATTTTTTATGAAATAGTTTTACACTTTTATACTAACTCTATGTTTAATATTTATATCTTTATATATTTATTTATTTATTTTTTTTTTAATTTTATTTATATTTTTGTTTTAATTTTATTTTACAAAATTATAATGACACTGATAAATGACATTGCCTTTGAATAAGTGAATGCAGTACTATGGCTGCAGACGTTAAATGGGTGATATTAAGTCTCTGACTCAGAGGCCTGAAATTAAAGAAATACGTTTACTAATATGAACTTGATATTTTTATTTAAATTGTCTGTATCCAGTGACAGTTTTAGAACATAGATGAGAGTATTGCAATATAGTTAAATCTAAGTGTACAAACATACTATTTAGATTTCTTGTAATAATGAAAATATACAATTAACGAGATTATATGCGTAAGGAGAAATCATCCTTCCATACGCAATAATATTAACAAAATTTATATTTTCCAAAGCAATGTATGAAAAAATATATATACATATATATACATATATATATTCAAAACATATCATACATTTTGCTTTGTGAAAATGTATTTACTTTTTGCAAAAAAAAAAAAACAGTTATCTCTAATAATACGGAAAGTAAGCTAATTTTACTTAATTATTTAAAATTTACTTACTTGCACAATTTAACTCAACGCCAAAAATATTTGTTTTATATCGTTTTTTTGGTTAAACTTTTGTACATCATTATTGAAAATAAAGACAGATAATAATAATAATAATCTTTATGGTTGTTGAGCATAATAATATTAGTCATATCAGCTCGCTTCATTAGTGAAATATCTCACTTCTGTGTCCGAAAACATCACTGATGGGATGATAAGAAAAAACTAACTTACACTAGGATCGCAGTCAGCACAATGCCAAGAATAGCCTCTTCTTTTTGGAGATTTTTTCACAGGAGGGTCTAAACACGTGAAGTGATAGCATTTCTTACATTCATCGCACCTACAAAGTACAAAGTATTTTATTAATGATGAATACAAGTAGAAAAAGTAAAGATTATATGTACGTATAATATACACTGACTTATAATATTAAATTCAATAATAATAATAAAAATGATAATAATAAATAGTACAGGCTTTAAGCACGATTACTAACATTACAAGATTTTGACTGGTACCAGGAGTATTGCAGACATTACACTGCGTAAGAAGATCCGCATCTTTTCCTCTCTTTACATTTCCTGGTTGTAATCGGGTATTATTATTTACGTTAATATTACTAGTTGTATTCATTGCCACAACATTTGTAGAAGGTGGTGGAAGAGGTGGTGGTAAAAGTTTAAGCGTTGGCGGTGGTGGTGTCATTTCTGTACTCGTTGATGTAGCAACAAACATTTGTGGGCTAGATTTCGAAGCTACATCTCCATCTGGCCGTGGAATTGGTTTTATCTTTACAAAAAAAAAAAGAAAAAAAAATATATGCAAATAGGAGTAATTAATTACTTAATAGAAAGTAAATAATTTTTCTAGAAATATAAATTTGCGTACCTTTATAGTAATTCGTCTATGAACTTCTGGTTGTGCCTGCAAATCTGGATTTTCAATATCAAGACTTTTTCTTTTGTGTTTTCGTTTTCTTTGTTTTACTCCGGTGATTGGATCAGGAGTATACCTCTTATGCTTTTCCCTAATAATAAATCACGACACGATTTTTAAATATTTATACAAAATTTGTACAATAATGATCATCTAAAAGAATATACCTTCGCCTTTTTTTTGCACTCCTTTGTGAAACAGATTCTGTACCATCTGCAGAGGCTACCATATATTCAGGAGAACCTTCTCTTGGTGCAATAGTAACATTATTAGTGGATTGTTGATTATGTGTTGATTCAGCCAACTGGATTTGTTCTGTTATCGAAGGTTGTGGGCACATAGGTTTTATGGTTAACTATAAATTGTAGTTTTAATTAAAGTTTAATAAAATGGCAAATTCAACATTAGAGATTTGGTTTAAATCAATGTTTAAAATAAGCAATATACCTTTGGCGTAGTAGGCGTATCAGGAACAGTGACGTTTGTTACATTGTTAAGTGGTGTAGATGCATTTTTGGAAGTGGTTGGTGTAGTTGGTGTCATAGGTGCTTGGATTTCTTGAGGTGGTGTGGATGTTAAATTAGAGTCATCTTTACAATGCCTTAATTTACGAGGAGCAGATGTATCTACACGTTCAACCTCCGATCCAGAAGATTCTTTATCGCATTCGGAACATTGCCTGTTTTAATAAAATTATTAATAATAAAACATTTCATTAAGGGAATCAAATCTACTTGAGAATTATATACACATACCATCCCATAAGTTTGGTTTTTTTAGGCATACGAGACAGAGGAGGACTTAAACAAGACAAATGGTAATGAAGATGACATGTATCACATTTTGCAAGAAGATGTTGATTAGTAGATCTTCTACATATGCCACACTGGTGTCTCAAAGTCAATTCACTTTTGTGATTCTGATCATGAGCTTGACTACTCAGTACTCTACCTTCACGAATACCTTCTACTCCTTTTCCTACTGGTAGGGGAAAACCAACACCCATTTTTAATGCAGCTGCAGTTGGTACACCTAATCCCGTACCTTAAATAAAAGTGAATTAGTAATCTTTCTCTCTACAACTTATACTATTATAATTTATAATTACCAAGTGTAGGTGCAATTCTTGGTTTTGCCAAATCTGCTATTAAAGGCAATGGTTTAACATATCCACTATTTCGCAGCATTTGATGATACATGTCGATTTGTTCCTTTAACGTAACGTTTACCCTAATTTGTTCTTCATTGTCCTTCATCACTTCATCATATTTTCTATCTAATCTTTGTTGTTCGTTTAACAACTCTGAATTAATGTCAAGAAGTTCCTGTAATCTTCTTTTCATTGAAGTAAGACGTAAATTACGATCCAAATAATATCCTATGAATTCTACACTGAAGGCTGGAGGGATGTGCCATTTTTTTCTCACATCTACTAAAGCTACAAGTTGTGCCTCCTGTGCTTCTAACGCTGTTGTATCAACGCCCATTAATTTGGCTTTTTTTGCTAATTGTCGACACGCAGATGCAGATGTAGTTAAAAGACGAGGCATTTTTTGAGTTGGTACTAAAAATAAAATAAATAAATAATAATAATAATAATAATAAGTATTGTAATATATATAATTTGAAATATTTCTAACATACCCCAAGGAGGTGGACGAGATGCTTTATGGGCTAGATATTTATGTCTGTGCTTTGCCAATTTTCTTTGAATTCTGCGTTGCTCTTCTGTATCTAAATGATTTGGTTGCTTTAAAAACTGCTGTCGATGTTGAGCACGTAATTGCAATGCTAACCAATTGCGTCTACGTCTACGAACAAGAAGTTTATCTGAGTGTAATTTGCAATGTGCATAAAATGGGTCAGCTTGATCCACCTCTTCACTATGTGCTTCAGATAATAAACCTTCTCGTTGTGCACTGAAATATGTTTTTTAAAATTATATACTAGTAATTTAAATATTATTATTCCATATATAAAATGTATCTTACCAAGTAACATGAAAATATGTATGGCACATTCCAGCATCACATTCAATGCAAACTCCAGTACAAGCAAAACGTGCATCTTCGCATAAAGAACATTGCTTCGCACCCCATTTGCTATATGCCATTTCGAAAAGTGTTACACTCGATAAGCGATCCACCTAGATAAAAAAAAAAATATAAGTTGCATATATTTAGGAATATTTAAACTACATAAAAAGTACTTTACCTCGCCAAAAGCTACACCAGGTACATAGAGAGCACAGACTAAATGAACCCATTTTCCTACATCAGTTTCTTTAAAAATTCCACCTTTATTAGGGCAAAGTTCACACGATGGATCTTCAATACCTGCACTGCATGCTTCGCAAAACCATGGAGCTGACTGGCACAATGAATCAGTACTGGAGAAACTCTCTACATCTGATACACCATAGCATCCTGCAATATATTGATTGCTGATTAATAATCACTATAGTAATACATTAAATGGTCCTTAGAAAATGTAGTCAAGATTTACCTTCATGGACACTAACTCCACATCCATCACATTCAACAATTTCATTAATATCATCGCTTCTATCACCAAGACAGCCACAACAAATGAGCATTTTGTTCAATTTCTCATCCATCGGTCCACCTTTTATTGCTTGCTGACGAGCTTGTTCTATGACATCTCCCACAGTCAGACCAGTATTTTCTTTTGTATTTAATAACGGATCTCCTAAAGAATCATCCGAATCTTCCGACCCATCTTCTTTTAATAAAATAAAATAAATATACATTCTTTATTATTTTTATAGATATAGAATTAAATTAGTTTTAAATTAAGTAACCTTTTCCAACATCATTAGAATCAACCGAGTCATCATCTGATTCTTCACAATGGTCTTCAATTCTGAAATCACTATCATCAGAGCTTTCACCTAAGTCAAAATCCAGTAATGACTGTTGCGCTGATTCAACAGGCTTTACTCTTCTCTTCTTAGGATCTCTTTCGACTGTAAAATAATAACAATTTATCTTATAACATTGATCAGTTTAAATAAACAAACTAATAGTGAGAAAGTTAAAAAACGAAACAAGATTGAGGTTATGTTCATTACTTATTAAAAAATAATACATACAGGGACTTGTCATTGTATCTTAATTTCGATTTGATAATTGATATAAAAAGTACAATTAAATCGCATTATTATTAACTATAACATAGTTTTGTTTCTCTTTTTATTATTAAAACTAAGTGTACACGTAAGTTTTATCCTTCTTGATGGGAGAACTCCCACTCTTCGTTTGTAATATGAAATGAAATCTGTCTCCAATATTAATACTTCTTGTTAACGATATATACATATATATATATATATAGTTAATTTTCTAAATAATTTGATAACAAAGCAATAAATAGAAAAAAATGAATCAAAACAACTAGATTTATTCATAAATTTTAATTTTCTTTTTTTTTATATATGAAAATATATAAAAAAGAATAAAAAAAGAAAAAGAAGGAATAGAAAAAAAAGAAAATAATGTTTGAATTTATTTTTAAATGTAAAATAATGTTTTAATTGAATTTTTACCCAGCGAAGTTAATAAATAGATCTTTGCTCATTAAAAATCATTCTTATTAAATCATGTGGAAAAATATCACATAAATTTGATAAATATATAAATAATAGTATGCAATTATAAAATACTTCTCATCAAGATTTGTATTTTTGATACAAACGTAGAGATTGTAAATTCTCATAAAAAAAGAAAAAGAAGAAACATTTTCATTCGATAATTTTACATTTACGATTTGAAATAAAAAATAAAAATAACAGAATAATATTTAATTGAATCAAATTAACGATTTATTGTATAAATATTAGTGTACTTACTCATTGTTTTATATAAAAATCCTACATCGTCCTCTTGAGACATTTTTGGCTACGAGAACAGATCTTTAGAAACGCCAAAATAATGCTTCTATTTTGATTTTCTGTTTCTTTTAATCACAACGAGTACTCATTTTACTTTATGAGATTGTTGATATTCAATAAGTTCGAAAAATCTTTTCATATCTCTCAGTTCACTTGATTAATTAAGTTAATTGAAAAATTTAATCTACCGCAAGGAAACTCCTTCATTAACATTATCCTTCCTAGTGTTAAAACGAAATTGCTATATACTTGTGCTTCGGTTTATTGTCGATTCGCCATATTGTCTTTTAAAAATCCTTTAAGCGGGAAATTTGAAAATACGAAAAAACCTGCATTTTAAATATAATTATTTTAATGACACTATTAGCAATGAAAACTATTCTTTTCGTAAGATTTTAATAATATTATTTAATCTTTTAAATGTTAGATCATTTCTAACAGGAAAAATGTATATAATTAAATTAACATACCTTTGTTAACACGAAAAAAGTTTACAAATGAATTATCTTCTTTTTGTTTCTTCCGAGTAATATATTTTTAATTTCTTTATTTTAGGTTAAATAAACCTTTAGCGAATAAAAACATTTCTTTAAATAAAGCTATAAATCTTCTAATAAAACAAAGATTTTATTTTTTTGTCTTTCTTTTTTGTAATCTATCTTTTATTTCACAAATTGTGTTCCTATTAACAAATAGAAATTTTAGCGACAATATGGCGGTCTATAGGTTACTTACCTGTATACAGAAATATTGATGTATACGGTAAACAGTTAAAAGTGTTTTTCTTTAATTATTAAACATCTTTAATCATTTTTTGTAACATTATATCGTATTAGGGAGGTTAAAGAATATTTTTAATATTAAAATGTTGACAATTTATGTTATTAAATGAGAAAAATAATGCTCTTATGTTGATCTATGTCACCTAACTTATCATAAAGAGTGAAGTAAGGATGATCGATATTCATCGATGTTTTTATTTCGATATTTATCGGATATCGATGTTTATTTACCGATATTGACAACGATGTTTTTCTAATATTGATCGTCCCTAGAATGAAAGCAATTTGTACATAAAATCATTGTAGGCTACGAAACATGTAGTAAAGAGTGTATTTAAAAGTGTGTTTCTAGAAATTTCATAATAAGGAAATATTCATTCCCTTAATATGGTAGACTTGATGATAATAAATACCAAACGTGAGATTTAATTTAATATAAATCTTAATCAGAACATAACCTAAGCTTGTGGAGGTTTCTCACATGTGTCGCATAAAACATAGTTAACCTCGAAACACGTTTTCTTCTCGCAATCTTTAGTTTGTACTTGAAATAAAATAATTTGATAACAATTTGAGAGTCCGATCGCATTTTCCAATAATATTTATATCAATTATTTAAAAATGGTGAAAGAACAATTTAGAGAAACCGATGTCGCCCGAAAGATGTATGTATATGGTTATAGTATCAAATTGTAATAAGTTAATGATTTGTAATTCTTTGATTAATTTATTAGATCACATGTATCCTTCGGAGTGGATACCCCTCACAACATGGAAAGACAGGCTCACCTCCAGGTTGTTTCAAACAATATGTATAATGCAGTTGATCATAGTCCTGAAAAATTTGGTGTTCTTGACAATCGTATGGTATGTGAAATAAAGAAAGGTTATATTTATAAGATATTAAAGTGGTAGATTGTATTTTTAAGTTGCTAATATATCTTGTTCATAGGGTACAAGCTCTAATGCAATTAACTGTACAACGTGTGGGAAATCATTGAGCGAATGCATTGGTCATTTTGGATACATAGACTTGGTGTTACCAGTTTTTCATGTTGGATATTTTAAAGCCGTTATCAACATTCTTCAAAGTATTTGTAAGGTAATATGGATGATTATTTTTTATAATATAATTTATCAATATTTATATGTATTTTTTAATATGCACTTTTAATTTATAGAAATGTTCCCACGTAATGCTGTCAAAAGAAGATAAATTAAAATATCGGTCTAAAGTTGTTAATCCCAATTTGGGGTATCTTGCGCGTAAAGCTTTGAGAAAACTGATTTTACTGAAAGCAAAGAAAACAACAATTTGCCAAAATTGTGGAGAGCTTAATGGAGTTGTAAAAAAAGCTGGACTACTTAAAATAGTCCATGAAAAATATAAAGCAAAGAAAAAAACTGATCCTATTGTTGCAGATAAAATAAACGAATACAACTATGTAATTGAAAATAATCAAGAAATAAATGGGATAATTCAAAATGGAATGGGCGATATTTTAACTCCCACAGAAGTAAGATCTTACAATGTTTTAACGAAACTGACAAGAATATAAACCTCATTGATTTGATTTCAGGTTCAAAAGATTTTTGCGGATATACCGAAGGAAGATATACCTTTTTTATTGATGAATTATGAAAGTGCTTCACCACAAGATTTGATTTTAACAAGAATACCTGTACCACCGATTTGTATTAGACCAAGCGTTGCATCTGATTTAAAAGCTGGCACTAATGAAGATCACCTTAGTATGAAATTATCTGAGATTATTTTTATTAATTCTTCTCTTCTAACACATAGTATGTGCGGTGCTAATTGGCAAACACTTAATG
Source organism: Mischocyttarus mexicanus (assembly GCA_023678845.1). Lineage (NCBI taxonomy): Eukaryota > Metazoa > Arthropoda > Insecta > Hymenoptera > Vespidae > Mischocyttarus > Mischocyttarus mexicanus. The sequence goes on along the minus strand of JACGTP010000032.1, from coordinate 689,287 downwards.
ACGATTACGAATATTTACAATTACATTGTGCTCTTTACATTAATAGTGAAATGTCAGGAATACCATTACAGATGCAAGTATGTATTACAGTTAAAGTTAAATCAATATTAAACAGGTTAAGAATTACTGCTATATATTATATATATTATATATATTACAGCCATTAAAGCCATCTAAAGGATTGGTTCAAAGATTAAAAGGAAAACAGGGACGTTTTCGTGGTAATTTATCTGGAAAACGTGTGGATTTTTCTAGTCGTACAGTGATATCACCAGATCCTAATCTAAGAATAGAACAAGTAAGATTTATTTCACATACACACACAAAATTCAATTTTATAATTATTTACAAGTATATTCTTGTAGGTAGGTGTACCTGTTCACATTGCAAAGATATTAACGTATCCAGAAAAAGTTAATCAATCAAATATACAATTAATGCGACAGTTAGTTAAAAATGGACCCGATGTACATCCTGGGGCAAATTTTGTACAGCAAGGAAAGACTCAATTTAAAAAATATCTTCGTTATGGTAATCGTCAGAAAATAGCTCAAGATCTACAAGTAATATCCTTATTTGAAATATAGAAATTATTTGTTTAATTAGTCCTATTTTATTATTCATTAATTTACGCTTACTTATATCGTTTTTTTAGTTTGGAGACATTGTTGAGAGGCATCTGAGGGATGACGATGTAGTTTTATTCAATCGGCAACCCTCATTACACAAACTGAGTATAATGGCGCATAAAGCTAAAGTATTAGAGCATAGAACGTTCAGATTTAATGAGTGTGTCTGTACTCCTTATAATGCCGATTTCGATGGAGATGAAATGAATTTACACTTACCTCAAACAGAAGAAGCAAGAGCAGAAGCTTTGATATTAATGGGGGTAATATAATCAATAAATATATTTTTTCATTTTCTACATGGAAAGTTAAATTCATTATTGGATACTTTATTTGTCTAACTATTTCAAATTAAATAAATTATAAATTATTTATTATTGCAATTAGAATAAATCTAATTTGGTTACACCTCGAAATGGAGAACTACTAATAGCAGCAACACAAGACTTTATTACTGGAGGATATATTCTAACATGTCCAAGTACTTTTTTAAGTAAAGTACAAGCATATCAATTGGCAAGTTGTTTATTAGCAGATTCAGATGCTAATATGCATATAGACTTTCCTAAACCTGCAATTTTGAAACCAATAGAATGCTGGACAGGAAAACAAATTTTTGATTTAATTCTGTGTCCCAATAAAAGATGTGCAGTGAAAGCAAATTTAAGGGGAAAATTAAAAAATTATACTAAGAACGAAGAACTATGTTACAAGTCTGCATGTAAGGAATATATATATTTCATTTTCTATTATTAATAAAATATAATTCATAATAAATAAAATAATGTATTGCAGATGGTGTTATTCGAAACTCACAGTTGTTAGCAGGTACTATGGATAAATCTGTATTAGGATCTGGTTCTAAACAAAATATATTTTATAATCTCTATCGTGATTGGGGCGAAGATATTGCTACAACAGCAATGTGGAGATTGGGAAGACTAGCAAGTTATTTTCTTATGAACAGAGGTTTCTCTATTGGCATTGGTGATGTTACTCCAAGTGATGGTCTTCTTAAATCAAAGAAAAAACTTTTAAGTAATGGGTAAGTTTACATTTTTACTATATGGACATTCACTGAATAATTATCATTATTTTTTTCAGTTACTTAAAGTGTACAGAATATATTAAACGATTGGAAGAAGGACGTCTTCCTTGTCAACCTGGTTCTACAGAAGAAGAAACTTTAGAAGCAATGATATTGAAAGAACTTTCTGGTATTCGTGATTTTGCTGGTAAAGCTTGCGTAGAAGAACTTTGTCCCACTAATAGTCCATTAATTATGGCAGTATCTGGCAGTAAGGGTAGTTTTATTAATATCTCACAAATGATAGGTATGTTTAGAACAAAATCATTTTTAAATTTAAATTTGCATATTATGTGTTAGTAATTTAATATTATTATGCATTTAAAACTTTATAGCTTGTGTTGGCCAACAAGCTATTAGTGGTCATAGAGTACCAAATGGTTTCGAAGATCGAGCTTTACCTCATTTTGAAAGAGGTTCAAAAGTTCCAGAAGCCAAAGGTTTTGTCGAGAATTCGTTCTTCTCTGGTCTTACTCCTACTGAATTCTTTTTTCATACAATGGGTGGAAGAGAAGGTCTTGTAGATACAGCTGTAAAAACTGCAGAAACTGGATACATGCAAAGAAGATTAGTCAAGAGTTTAGAAGATTTGTGTCTTCAATATGACTTGACAGTACGAAATGCAGTTGGAGATATAGTGCAAGAAATTTATGGCGGTGATGCATTAGATCCAGCATATATGGAGGGTAAAATAATATTTCATTGATTTTTCTATATCGTTAATATTTAACAAAACAATTAAAAATCTTTTACATCAATGAAATTTTGTAGGAAACGATTGTCCAGTCGATTATCAAAGGGTTCTTGATCATGTAAAAGCTAAGTCCCCATACAAAGAGGAGGAAGCATTAGATGCTACTACTGTGATTAGAGCTACGAGAGAATTGTTGAAATCAGAAGAGTATGATTGTTTAAGTGATGACTTTAAACTGGAATTAAAGTAAGGAATATTATGAATATGATATCTGTAACAATTATCTTATTGTTAAACATTTAAAGAATTAACTTTATGAAACATATATACTATAAATAATATATAATATTTTTTAAACAGAGAATTTATGCATTCTGTGGCTCAGAAAATATCTTCATGTCGAGAAAATATTAAAGTAATGACACCTGTTTTGTCGTGTCTCGAGCGATTTACTTTATCTCAATTAGTGGAATTTATTCATACTTGCAAAGAAAAATATATGAGAGCTAAGATAGAACCAGGTACAGCGGTAGGTGCATTGGCAGCTCAAAGTATTGGAGAACCAGGAACACAGCTAACACTTAAAACCTTCCATTTTGCTGGAGTAGCGTCGATGAATATTACACAGGGTGTACCACGTATTAAGGAAATTATCAATGCGAATCCAAAAATTAGCACACCTCTTGTTAAAGGAGCTCTAGTTAGTACATTTTTTTATAAAACTATATAATTATCCAAATCATATTTTTATATTTGTTTACGTATTTATATATTTTTTAGATGAATGATACAGATCCTGAATTTGCAAGGCGCGTTAAAGGAAGAATAGAGAAAACTACTTTAGGAGAAGTAACTCAATATATCGAAGAAGTTTATTTGCCTGATGATTGTTTCCTCCTGATTAAATTAGATCTAGATAGAATAAAGTTATTACAATTAGAAGTAGATGTTAATTCAATACATTATTCGTAAGTATAATTATATTTTTTGCAATATTTTTCAAGAAGAAAAATAACGCCAATTGATATAATTTTACAAATATTATATTTTACAGAATATGTACATCGAAATTAAAACTTAGTCCAAATTCCGTGGTCGTCAGAAGTAATTCTATTATCACGATTAATCCCAGTAAACAAAAATTAAGTTTAAATTATGCGATTACTCATTTAAAAGAGGCAGTGCTTAATGTAGTAATTAAGGTAATTATTAATATAGGATGATAAGAGAATTTTTATTTGAATAATATTACTTATGTTTATATATATGATCGTATCTAGGGACTACCATCAGTATCCAGAGTTATAATAGTAAATAATGATTCAGATGGTATAGATAAATACGAATTTTTCGTTGAAGGAGACAATATGAGAGAAGTGATGGCAATACCTGGTGTTGTAGGAAAACATACTACATCTAATAATACGATTGAAGTATACGATACATAATAATACATTTTATAATTGGATAATTTGTTAGTTTAAGAGATAAATTTAATAAATATTTATTTCATTGATGATTTAGGTATTTAAAACATTGGGTATTGAAGCAGCAAGAAAAACTATTATGAATGAAATTAAGGCGGTAATGCAGAATCATGGAATGAGTATTGACAGGCGTCATGCAATGCTTGTTGCAGATTTAATGACAAGCAGGGGCGAAGTACTTGGTATTACTAGACAGGGTTTAGCAAAGATCAAAGAATCTGTTTTAAATTTAGCATCTGTAAGTAAAATGTATTATATATTATCGTTGTTGACATTAATCTTCTAACTCTGGTATATATTTTTTTCAGTTTGAAAAAACAGCAGATCATTTATTCGATGCAGCTTACTATGGTCAAAAAGATATTATTTGCGGTGTATCAGAATCCATTATAATGGGAATTCCAGCTCCAGTAGGAACAGGAATTTTTAAATTACTACACAAATATCCTTTTTATACTAATATTAATCAAAGATATTTTTTTATACGTACTCGTATATATATATATTTTTTTTTTCTCATGCCTTATACTAATATCGTAGTCATATTTATAATTAGAACATTATTTGACAAATTATTTTCCTTAATAATTAAACACAGCTGACAAAGAAGAACCAATAAAACGAGACCTAATATTCGATGACATCAAATTCCATAAGAAGGATTACACGAAAGTAAACTAATGATATAAATTGTTATATATGTTTTTTAATAAAAATATAATTTATTCAACGCAAATAAAAATGGATTATTCTTAAAGCTATAATAATTGTTTAGTGATTTTTATTTTTTATTACAAATTATTTATATAAATTAATAATAATAATAATAATAATAATAATAATAATAATAATATAAAATTTGCAGGCAGAGGTTGTCCAGCCTGATATTTTAGTTACCATCGAGATAAAAATAAATACCTTAAATATAAATTTTCTTTTAGTTTATATCTACAAATAAACATACAAGGAAGTTCAATAAAATATTATTCCTTCTGTGAACATTTATAAAAGAGATAAATCATTAAAAATGATAAATTAATTTATTATTCAATATATTAATTTTCTATATAATTATATTTTTGACTTAAATAGTAGTAAAAGAAGAAGACAGCTACCGAAAATGTCGCGGAAAGTTATCTCAAGTAAATTAATTAAATTAACTGGAAATAATCGTTTATTCTTATAATAATGATTAATAACATATTTAAATAAATCTTCCCTTATTAGATTTAATATTTATTTTCTTTTTTTGATAAAATGTTATAAGGTTAATTGTATTTATTCGTGTAGGTAATATTTGAAAAATGACGTAATACGCATGCGTATAAGATTAATTGTATTCGTGTAGGTAATATTTGAAAAATGATGTAGTACGCATGCGCTGTGCGGATCGTTCAATTGTATTCAAAGGCGATGTAAACATTTAGTTTATTATTGTAATTATTGTTTTTTTCTTCGTTGCATATGTCAGGTAAACATATCTATTTTTTAAATAACACAGTGAAGCGTAATAAAAAGAAAGAGAGAGAGAGATAGAGATAGAAATAGTGAGAGAGAAGAAGGAGGATTAATGTAAACATTCGGTATACTGACAGGCGTGAATATCCTATGTTTATTCCCAAGTAATTCTTCAAAACAAAATATTGGAACGTTCAACGTACTCAAGGACTATTCAAGTTTATTCCCGTTTAGTTAGTCATCAAGTAGGTATCTAATGTAAAAGAGTAGTGTATAAGCAGTATTTGTTAAATTTTATATTCGTGTTTTATTAATTAAATTAATTTTGAAATTTTTTTGATTAAATTGACAGCATGCAATGCAGTTTGTAGAATCAGTGTTAGAGCATCGTCATCATCATCCTAAGGATAAGATACCCATCGTGCAGTCATCATTATAGACTAAAAGTAAGGATATTTTTAAATCTAACATTTCTATGATAATTTCAATGGTTTTTTTTTTTATTATGACGATTATATTAATTGTTCTTTTTTTTTTCTGTTTCAGAACATCATTGTAATCATGCACATAGGCAATGGAGTACTCGTGTGTTGTATCTTTGAAATAAAGAAATTACAAAATCGTGAAATATAGTCAATGTTGTTTGTCGTAAGTAAAAAGTTTGTTTCTTTTTTGTTGGGTAAAGAAATTCGTTTATAGTTTCTTATTTTTGTTAATTAATGCATTATTAGATTCACTGGAGAATCATCACCATGGTGCTGCAATTGAGCTTCATCCCATTGGAACGTATTGTAAGTATTCAATTTCTTTTTTATAGATTTTATTTCATTTGATTTTAAATCATATTGCAAATAACTTATACATATCGTTTTGTTTTATTTTATGTTACAGATAGGACGATGGATTTTCTTCCTTTTCAAAGAACTGCAATGAATTATTCGATGGATCTTCTCCGATTGTCAGACTACAACACTGGTTATGAATTAGGCGTGGTTTGGAGCCATAGAACGATTCGTAATGAGTGAGTAAAAAAATAATACAATACCTTTGATGTTCAATCATACTGAGTAGGGATTAATATATATATTCTTTTTCTTCAATAAAAAATTCGCAGTATATATTTTAGGAATATATTCGTGATAAGTAGAAGTTAGGATTTGTTCAATCAAAGTTGTATTTTTATTTAAAAATAATTGCACTAATTGTTCAGGTATTAAAATAGATCATAATTTGAATCCATTAAAGATGAATGAAAGCTTAAAAATTTATTGCATATCGGGAATGAATTTAATTAGAATTTTAAAAAGGCTTGTTAATGATTTAATTACAATATATAAACTCCGTTGAGAAATATTTATTGGATTATTACATAAATATAAATCAATGATCAATTTCCAATATAATTTCAATCACGCTTCGCTCTTTGACAATTTCTTTTCTATTTTAGTTTTCCTTCTTTTTTATTTTTTTCTAGTCTCAATAACGATGGAGAAACTCCATCGTTCCTTTTTATGTCCAGAGATATATCTTCAAACTTATTCAAAACGTATTATATTTGGTAATATATATATATTTATATAAGATAGGTCAAATAAAATCTATATAAATTAGTATTTTAATGATAAATATTAATACGTCGCGTTGAAGTAACGTTTTATAAAGAAAAATAAAGATTAATCGTAATTAATGGAAATGATAATGTTAAAAATATAATAGAAAAAAAAAAAAATAGCTTTTAGGGAAACATTGGCAAGCGAAATTGTAATAAAATCCTTGATGAATTATTATTAGATTTTTCTTTCTTTTATTTCTTTTTCTGTTTTTATTTTTCTATCCACTTGCAAAATGTTTATGAAAAAGCATATATCCTTTGTCCGTTAGTTTCATTAAACTGAACAATTTGATACTGCAATCTACGATATATCATTCGTCCAACATACAAAGCGTGATGGCTTTCGCGTGAATAAGCTTAGGAAATAACTTGACGAATCTCTTAAAAATTGTTTGTGAAAATAAATATTATATGAACACGAATATCAATGTCGGTTCGCGATCGGGCAATGTTTAATATATTTTTTTTTTTTTATTCTTTCATAATACGAAAAAAGATTATTTATTTCGCGCGATCCACTTGGCAATTAAAAATTGTTCATCATTTCGGTGCCTTCGTTCGTTCGTTTATTTATTTATTTACTTATTTGTTTGTTTGTTCATTTGCTCGTTCGTTTATTCATTTTTTATCTTTCTATTTCTTTTCTTTTTTTTTTTGAATCGTTATCCATCGCATCAGAGAACTTTCAATTATCCGAATGCATGCAAGAACCGAAGTATACGGTGTTACATATTTTAATTATTTTTTCTATAAGCTTTTCTAACACGTTAATATAATTTAATCTATGTAAAACAACACAAAAGTGTGATAATATAAGCATGATTGAATACAATTTGTGGAGGATCTCAAAAAATATCTTTTATCGAGTACCAGGTTCTTGCTTACACACAGAGAAACTTTAAATTTTATTTTCCACCTTTATTGACTTTTATAGAAAGAATTGATGAATGTAAGTTTCATTTGTTTTTCAACGAATCGAAGAGAGAATATTCATTTCCGATATGATTAATAATAATAAACTTTTATTTAAAACGAACACGAAAATTCGGCAGATCGTTTTTCACGTGCTAATATTTATTTATTTTTTTTTTTATTCCCTTCCCCCCCCCCATTGGTTTCCCGTAGCATATGTGTGGAGATGTGCCTTGGAAGCACGGACTTTATTATCCGATTTTTTTTTCTTTTTTTTTCTTTTTTATTAGCTTTGAACACGAGTTAGTTTTTTTTTTCTTTCTTTCTTTTTTTCTTTTTTTTTTTTTTTTTTTTCTGGTATGTATATTAATTTGCTGAACAAGCTGAACATTAAAACACGTTTTACACGGAGAGATAGAGCTTTATTATTTTTTGTTTCATCTAACGAACAAACAGTGTTAATTTATAGTTTATGTATATTTATGTATGTAATCGTTATAATAATTATAATTCATCATAATATCAATTATCATCCCAACAACAAGTAATTCATTATCTGATATTTATCTGTATTTTTTTTTTTTATCTTTTTTTCTTTTTTATCGAGAGTTTCGTCCACACCTTTTACAACTGTACTTTCTTTCTCAATTCATATATAACTCTGTTATATTTTTAATATATATATTTTTGTTTTTTATTATTATTATTATTATTATTATTATTTATCTATTTTTTTTTATGTGTGTGTATATACTGATATATATCAACACGTATAACATCGATCTTTTTTTAATTAATTAATTATTATTATTATTATTATTATTATTATTATTATTAATTTTCGCGAAGAAAATCGTATCGTAAAGTTTAACGGATCGCTAATAAACGTTTCTCTTTAGAAGATCAACGTTGAGAAAATTTCTTTTTTTTTTTTTTTTACCTTTTTATTCTTATTTATTTAATTAATTAATTAATTAATTTTTTTTTTCTTTTTATTAATTTTTTTTTCGTTAGTTTCGGCGTTTTTCAAGGATGCCTCCTCCTTTCTATTCTTCTTTTACTTCTTTTGGTAACATTTCGAGGGTTTATTATTCTTCTCTCTTTCGTTACAATTCTATACATTTAGGTATCCTTTTGGATTTTTGATTTATGATCGATCGAAGCACAAAAGCCGATATAATAATAAATTTATATATATATTTATATATATTTCGCGAACAGTCAAGTATTCTGTTTTCTCTGGAAACAGTTAAACAGTTCGTAACACGCAGAGAGACACTCTCATTCATATTCCATTAATGAGGACTCGTATTCACACACACACACACATCATACACACTCATATGCACTCATACACACATACACACACACATACACATTCCTCTTGAATTATTATTTTTTTAATTAGAATCAATGATGCAAGCATAACCGCGTTGTCTAATTGTCTGTCTTGTTTGTTTCCCCTCTCTGAGAAGTGTCTAAAATTCTTACACGACGTGTATGCATCTATGTATGTATATCCAAATCCCTCATGCATTTAACATTCGGATTACAAATGTACAAAATGTGAATTAGGATAGTTTTAAGTATATACTATACTATACAAAAATGTAGGTTTTGCCATTTACTTGAGTGGACTTTGCGTTGATTTGTTTTGTTTGTTTTGGGATGCACACTGAAGGAATAGATTTATGTAATTATATTCTAGTAATATTGCCTTGATATTATTTTCATTATTATTATTATTATTTTTTTAAGCAGAAGTCTTTCATATTAGACAAAGTTCTAATCAAAACAACAAATCTTTAAACCTTTGCATATTTTTCTTTTATTGTATACCAGTTCATTTTAAACAGAGGAAACAGATGTAGAATATATATCTTTTATATTTATTTTTATTTGAATTTCACTTTAAAGAAATAAAATTGACATTCTGGGTTATTTTCAGATATATTAGATTGTCAAATATAAGTTATTTGATTTAATTAAAAGTCTATTGTAAAGGAAAACAAAATTTATTTGAGATTGTATACTAGGCTTGATATTTTACGCATTACGTCACGTTATTGAAAAAATTACACTTTATAGGATACACGTAAATGAAATTTACAAATAGGGGAAACAAAAAGAGAAGAGAGAGAGAGAGAGTGAAAAAAAAGTAAAGAAAAGATTTACAAAACCGAACCACACAACTTTCTTCGTTAAGATTCGCGTGTAAAAATTGCAAATGTGTTCGATTTCTCTTTTTAAGAGTTTCTTTTTAAAAAGAAAATTTGTTGTTCACGATTTGTTAAATCTCGATATGCACAGAGCACATGGCAGTATTTTTTATTATTTTTTTTTTATATGTAATCGGTGTACACGTGTGATATGACGATCCTAGGTATCTTTTTTTATTTCTTTCTTTTACAACGTGGACATAAACGATACTCGGTTTGATATGATTAATTTATAGACATATTTTCTTCTTAACATATTTTTTATTCACTGTGATTATCAGCTTAATATATATCTGATTAGGATTTTTCAATTCGAAAGAAATTATATTCAAGGGAGGATTTAATAATTTGGACAAGTTTAACGATCCGCAATGCGTACTATTTTAATATTGTTCTAATGATTTATTATAGCAATTTCGAGCGTTATTATAAATAATGAAAGTTCATTTAAATCAAATGATATATTATCTTTTTTATTTCTATTTTTACGACGAGGATTTTAAACATAGCGGACATTCTTTTTAGTCAATTTCTTATTTATTTATTTATTTTTTATTTTCTTCTTTTTTAATTTTTCTTTTTTACTCGACGCGAACATTCTTTTTCTCTCTTTCTCTCTCTCTCTCTCTCTCTCTCTCTCTCTTTGAAATATTATTATTATATTATCTCAACGTCGAGTATAATAACTTTTATTTTTAGCCAACGATATTACGCATTTCGGTTTGTACGGATCTTTAGAAGAATCCGAATTATAATAACCGAAGCACGATTTTATAAACTGTTGCTCGTATATATATCTTCTAATTCTTTAACCATCGCAATTCCTTATTTGATCTTTCATTACGAAGAAAGGACATCTTGAAAATAAACCCCAAAAAAATAATGTTTTTTTGAATAGAACTTTTACTAAAAAAAAAACTTTGAAAATTTATACAAATTATCGAGAAAGTCTACGAATTAATGGTTCCATATAATATTTAAAATTTAATAAACTAATATTTATATGTTTCAAATCAAAAGAAAGAATCGCGATGGTATGTGATAATACAATAATAATAATAATAATAATATATATATTTATCGGTCACGTTTAAGAGAAGAAAATCTCAACAAACGTCTTCGGTGTAAGATTAATCTCCACCAAATAGAAAAATCTTGTAACTTGTGTTAATCACCAAGAAGGTCCCCGCCCCCCTTCCACACCAAATTCTCTATCTCTCTGTCTCCGTATTTAATAACTCACACATTAATAAATTTATTTAGATTACTTGGTACACGATTAATCGTTTGTTTTATTTGGTACGGTTAAGGGTGTGATAGATAGATATAAACCCGTAAAACACTTGCCCAACAACTCTTATATTCGCAGACAATTTTACTCAATAAATAATAGGCTATTCTGGCTTTTGAGGCCGTGCTTATATCGTGAATACTAAATATCCTCTCGGTTATCGGTTTCAATATTATAATAACTTGCTGTTCAAACTTTTGTTCATTTCTTCTCTCCATTAAATCTCAGATTCTATAATTAAAATATCAAATCATTTCAATATCCCTTATTTTCATATCCTCTTTTAAGATTTTTTTTAATTACATACGTAACACTGCTTAACACTTCTCTATTCTCTCTTTTATTTTTTTTAATCATACTATTATATTATTATTGATTAGTAGTACAAATTTACAATATTCGTGATTAATACTTTGACTGCCATGTGTTGGTCACAGTTTCTTCCCTATGATGAATGAAAATTTACAGTTGATTAGTTTAAAACATTATAGAGCTAATTAGAATATACTTTGAAATGAAAAGATGCACTTTATTTGGAATACCTAAAATAAAAGATTAAGTTCTAAGAAATCTTGCATTGTAAAATACTATCCTAGTGTTTTGAGGGAAACGTGTGATTTCTGTGTGGCAGTCAAAGTGTTAAAGAAAAATAGGAAAATAGAAAACAAGGAAAGAAAATAGAAAAGAGAAAGATAGAGAGAGAGAGAAAGAGAGAGAGAGAGAAAGAACAGACAGTTTGAGATATACTTATTCATAATAATAATGAAAGTTCTGTTATTTATTTTAGCTATGCGTGATAAGTCATATTTTAAACGATACTGCCGATATTATTCTATATATATTTGGAACTGCTCGTCCTTCTTCATCCTGTCACTTTTAAACCTAACGTTCAATTTATTTCTTCTTCTTCTTCTTCTTCTTCTTCTTTTTATCATGGTTTAAAAGAATTATTATTCGAGTCGTAGTATCGAATCGAGAGGATTATTATTATTAATATTATTAATATTATTATTATTATTATTATTATTAATATTATTATTATTATTATTATTATTATTATTACGTGATGGTTTGTGTCGCATCGGTTTCGTCGCCGATCCTTCTCGTCGATATTTTAAAATAAAGGAATATAAGGGATGTAAAGGAATAAGATGATACTGCAATGACAATGACGATGATAATTGTTATGAAGACGACTATGATAATGAACTATACTGATTGATGTCGAACGAAGAACAATACTTCGTTGTAACGATGATATCAGATAAATATGACGACGAGGAAGAATCTTTCGTCAAAGATAAGAAGAGTGAGGAGTTGGTTGGTTGGTTGGTGGATGAGGGTGGAGGGAGCCAAGAAAAATCGACGATGAGAGATCCTTGGTGTGAGGAGTTCGTCCTACCAGCGTGAAGAATCCCCGATCATTGTAGTCAAAGTTATTTTTCAATTTCTTGACGACAGAGCCAGTAGTTGCATTTATTGTTGTTGTTGTTTTCTTCTTCATCATCTTCTTCTTCTTCTTCTTGGCTCTTGAAGACAACTCTGATCGGAGACACCGGGGTCCAAACGTAATAAATCTAAATAAGAGAGATTCATGTATCTTCTCCTCCTCCTCCAATTTCTTTTTTTGTGGTTTTCTTTTTTCTCTTTTTTTTTTCTCCTGTTTTATTTATTTTCCATTAGTTTTTTCCAAATCTTCATAAATCGGATTTAAGGGCGTTTACAAAAGCCATTTGGCTATCAAGAAGATAATAAGATGAGGTGCGATACTGGCCAATGATGCACCACCGGTCACTCTAACGTCGCTGTCCTTTAAAAAGACACCATCGATCACATGGATAATGCCATTGGTGCATTCAACATCGTGACGAAATACTCGTATCCATTTGCCGTCCCATTCGATTTGGTAACCTGAAAGATAAAGTCGATAAAGGTTTTATTAATCAGATTAATCATTTTTATTTAGAGATGATTTGATTTATGATAGTTATTAGATATATATAAGAAAATATAGAATATATCAAGCGCTGAGACTGTTAGCTTTCAGCGAATTTATGGTCTTTTTTTTTTTTCCTTTTTGTATCGAAGAACTAGCTTGATAGACTGTTTATTTATCGGGTCTTTCCTTTTTTTTCTCGAGCGTGTTTAACTCGAAAATTAAAACAATTTTGATGTTTTATTTAATATATGCATGTGTGTGTTTTAAAGCTTTTGGTATTTTGGTATTGGTCAATGATAGCGAACCTCCAATTCTCGATGCGAATTATTTACAAAATTATGATGATTTGTATAAATGTAAAAAAATACAATTACGGCATATAATATTTAAAAAAGAAATTAAATTTTTACTAAGTCGTTTAAAAAGGGAGGTTCGTCATCATTGGTTTATAGAAGGGGTTCGTTTAGCTCTGCCTACTTGGGATGCATTAATTTGGAATAATGACACACATATAAGATAAATCTTATATTAATTTAAAATGAAATATTTGATAGAGACCTATCCTACCGTCTACGATTTGTCTAACGATTGTCTTCCAATAGTTCACTCTCTCCTAGATATGGATGATACTTTTCACCAACCTTGAGATTGTTTATTTTTCATTCAAATGCAAGTGTTTCTTTTTTTATTTATATATTTTTATTTCATGATGATCACTTGCAGTGCCAACGAATATAAAAGAAGATAATAAATGTAGAAATAGAAAGGGAGAACAAAAATTATTGTCATAGTTTATCAAAGTTTGATGCAACATGCAGAAAAATCTATTAAATATTTTAAATCAAATGAAAATAATTCAATTAAAATATTATTAACATATCATTAATTTTCGATCAATGTTTGTAACACTTATTGCAACAGTATTTTATTTCTGATTATAACATATTTGTTTTTGTTCTCTTTTTCTCGTCATTCCTCGAGAGCGACGATGATTTTAGAATAATTAAAATAGTGCGACTGTGTGCCAAGATAAAAAAAAAAAAGAAATCAATCAGAGAGTAGAGAAAAAAGAGAGAGAATAAAAAGAACCAAACTTAAATTGCTAAGCTTGAAGATCTAATTAAATAGCTTTGCTTAAATATAATAAGAATATTAAAACGATACTAAAAGGCATACACGAGTGTGTGTAAATAACGATAAAAAGAAAATAAAAAAAAAGTAAAATAGAAATATAGGAGAGTCTGTGGTTTTCTTCTCGGTAGCTGCAGCTGTTGCTCGTTGTTGTAAAAAAGTTTGACAGACATAATTATGGTTTTATTATAGGTTGGTGTACCTATAAATCGTGCAACGTTTACGTTCAAATAAGCAAGAAAGAAATAGTAATTATATATATTTATATATATATATATATATATATATATATACTTTAAGCAAAAAAGCACGGGCCACTGATAAATTATGTATACAAAGCGTTTCGAGTAAAAAGCACCGATTTATTCTGCAATTGCGAGAGTATATATTACTCTCTCACATAACATTGTGTTAAGTACTTCATTAGCTACGATTTCGAAGTATTTTATATATATAGATATATATATATATTATGTATAAATATATATATATATATATAGTTTACACATAAAATGTCAATATGCGAACGAGGACACGTGGTGAGAATTAGCGTCAAAATTGCTTTTACCCATCTCTCCAATCTTCTTTGACAAAGAGAGACAGCTATTTTACAAAAAAAAAAAAGAAAAATTGCTTGTACATGTATTTACATATTGTTTTGAACGAAAAGGTACACGCAAGTGTTCCCCTATACGATAAACGTGTTTTGCCGAAATCTTGTTAGGAAAAAAAAAAAAAGAAAAAGAAAAGAAGAAAAGTAAGATAAATAATAAAAAGCAAAATTTCATTTCTCGCTGAATATCTTCGTCTCTCTATAAATTTGATTATTCATTAATTAATAATTAACTTGAGAGAGTATTTCATTCATTTAATTTTTCATATGTTTGTTGTAGTTTTGGTACAAGTAAAAGCAATTTTGATGTTAATCTCAGTCAGGTATTTATCGAGAAACGAAGAAATCGCTTTGTCATACATGAATATAACAACAAAATTATGTATTTACAATATATAATAATAATAATAATAATAATAATAATAATGTATTAAAATATATATAAAATATATATATATATCGGGGTGCATGAAAGTTGCACGAAAATAGAAGCACGTGTCGTCGCTCATCGGCGACGTTTCTCAAAACACTTAACTGACTCACCGGAAGTCACTGGACGGATAGCGTTTTCGTCATCATCTAAACGTAATGAAATAGTAGCAAATTTGAGAATGGACAAATTTATAAGAGTTGCCTCTGTGTTGTACGTATGTTATTTAAGTATTTATTATGCCATGGTTTTTTTAAACCCTTTGCAGACGATCGGTTGGATATTTTTCGTAAACCATCAATTTTGTCGAGCAACTCACACATGCGTTTGATTAAAAACAACACATATATGTGTCCTTATGGTTGAGGAACTTATATTAAATAAAATACAGTCAAACTTGTTTTTTTTTGTAAAAATATTCTTAACAAATATGATTGCTTAAATACGATACATGTCTTGTACAGTGTACACGTGTACACTGACACAAAACATTACAGAACGATATTAATATACAATTAGAATTCATATACAGCATAAAAAAAAAATTGTATAATAAGGGGGACTGCACAAGAAACAAGTTTGACTGTATTTGCTATAAGGAATGAATTTTTCAATGTTTGTTATAATCTTGAATTTTTTTACGTCCTGACTTCTTATAATTGCATTTCCTGTTTTTGAATAAATGAGAGGAGAGAGAGTTTCCGTAAAATAAAATAAAATAAAATAAAATATGCACTCAGCAAAAATAACTGATCGATAAAAGATACTCGGCCTCGAGGTACAATTTGCCTCGTACCGTCTCGTTTGCAAAGGGTTTATTGTATATGTGTTTTATGTGTTATGTGTGTATGTATTTTTGTTTGTGTATGTGTATAGCTTGCGTACATCAACGAACTTTCTTCGTTTCGCGTTGAATAAACAGTTTTTCTTATGGATAATGCACAAAACGTTCAATACACTCGAAACACGTCGAATACGATTATTGGATATTGGAATAAAAAGAATGAAAAAAAGGAGCTTACTTAAAAAAGTAAGAAGAATAATGTAATTGTTACTTACTTTCACCGGATTCCTTTATGCGAAGTTTTAAAGTATCCCTCGCTGAAGTTAGGGTGATAGTGTCATTGTAATTCATTTCCTTCAATTTAGCCATCGTGTATACTTGATCAGCAACAACGAGATGTCGTTCCAAGATTTGCTTAGTCTGGAATCATAAATATGTGGTTCGTTGTGTTTACAAAATTAAATATCACTTTGAAAATTCTTAATATTATTTTGTTGTTATTAAAATATTATACTCACGTGATAGCTGTAGTCTGGCATAAAAAGTTTTTTAATAGTAGACGGATAGCTGATGTTAGCACCAGACCAGGCATAATCTCGAGGGGCGAAATAAGTAAAACGTTTCGTCGTGTCGTTAAGTTGATCGTTAAAACCACGTCTCTGGCCCAGGAAATAAGTCGAACTGCAAATAGTCAAGTTTATCGGTTCAACAAATCAATATTTTGTATTATTTTATTTTTACATCAATTAACATTTTGACTGCCATGTCGAAAACACGTGTTTCATTCAGAACGAAAGACTGGTGCAAGAGTTCATAGATATTCATATTTATTTTCGGTGTTCCAATAAAAATTTTTAATCGTTCAATGATGCACTTTTTTATTTCAAAGTTTATTCTAATAAGTGGTAATATTTTCAATGGGCCAGCTGTAAATTTTCATTCAACTTTTTACAATTTAAGTAATTCAAATGCATCAATGTTGTGTCAGGGTTTAATAAATGATCAACGTGGGAGTCAAAGTGTTAATGAGTAACAACAAATGTTTTTATCTTTTTCGTAATCATTTCTATCGCGTGGCTTAGTAAATTTGTCTTTAAGAAAAATTGCAAATTAAGAATTAATCCTTACTTCAACATAGGATCCGTTTGTAGTTTTTCTAAAACAGTTGTGTAAGGTACACCGAGAACCCTATCAATAATATGAATAATTCCATTGGTCGCAGCAATATTTGCAGTTACGACAGTTGCATTTACACCGCCTCCTTCGACAGTAATAGTTTGATTTCCTGCTGGTCCTTGTACGACGTTGAAATAAAGCTTCTTCCTATCGGCAGCAGTGGGTATCTAAAAGAAATGTTAAAGAAATGGTATACCAATTTATTTCTCATCTAACTCGAATGAAACCTTGAAAAATCTATTTCAAAGATAAGATTTCAAGACAATACGAACACTTGGGAAAATATTCATCGAAGAAAAAATAATATCAGAGATTTTAAGTGCGGAGAAAAACATGAGGTGCTTTGTTTTATTTTTTAATTATTTTTCAATGCGTGCAGATAAAAATTAAAATAAGAACTTCCTGAAATTCTGTGGGGGGGGAGATAGGAGGTCTCTGAGATAATCAATAACAATATTAATAACAAATAAACAAGTAAACAAAATAAATAAATAAAATAAATTAATTTAAAAAGATATTTTTGTTTAATTTGCAGGTATGGATTTAGAATCGTTGATTTTTCATAGCATAAATCTTGTTTAGATTTAAAATAAAAATTTGGTCTTATGGAGAGTAGAATCTTTTTGTTTTATATTTTTATATTTCATTTGGAAATTCAATTATATTATTATGTTATGAAAATGATTGAAACTTTGTAACAAAAGCATATCATTTAAATTTTCCTATTAATTAAATCCAATTTTAATGAATTTCAATGTAACCGAATATCAAGTTTATCGTATTTCACCCATAGAATTTCAGTATGTCGTGCAATAGTGTTTGGATATAACAGGTATATATGTATTTTTCGTAAAATATTAGATTATTTGAAAGATTGGAATATATTGACCGGGTTATGATATGGGTTTAATATTTAATCAAGAAAATAAAGAAAAATATTGATGTCATTCCAATATTGTTCATGCTAATAGATACATGTTAGAACAATTTAAATAAAATATATCAACATGCAAAATATCTCACAGGATAATATAACCGTGTGTTAGTAATAACTATCGATAAAATGTAGATTATCTTTTAATCGTTTGAGTGCTTCCCCTGCGTTACAGAATCACGTTATTCATATTTTATGTTTAAAATGTGCTAGTGTGTGTATCGGGATACTAACTAAATACAATTGATGGTGCAAACGCTTGGATTCTATTATAAACAATATATAGAAGGTTTAATAATTATTTGAAATCGTTCAATATTTGAATTTTCATTAAATTGTAATTATTAGAATACGTCAATGTGTATTATCTTACCAATGAAATTACAAAATATGTTGTAGATAGAGAACAATACCATAGCACATTTTGCTTTACTGATATTTTCTATTGAAAATGAGTATAACACTCATACAGTTATATATTTTGTCTTTAACGTTAATATTACTGGTTAAAAATTTTCTTTAAATTATTTATAAAAAAAAAGAATACAATGTTAATATCCATTTGCCATAATTTAGGATACTTTAATAAACACTCAAACGGTTAAACTTTATCTTGAACGTTGATATTATAAAAATTTAGTTAAATTATTGAAAAAAATAATGCAATGTTAATATTTGAGCATGAATTATCTAAATATCAATAAAAAGATTTTAATAAAGGATGCAAGAAAATCATTCTCGTCCTTAATAAAAACATTGACAGTTTTATGAACGTGTAATTACCCCAGCGTGTGCCTTTCCCATCGATGGTATTGGAACATTAAAGGACAAAGAAAAAAGAAAAAAGAGAGAGATAAGAACAAATAAATAAAAGTTTGTTAAACGAGTAACTTAGTGGAGGTCAGGATACTACTACGTTTGTTTTATTTTCTTTTTTGAGAGAAGAGTAAAAATAAAATCTTGTAATAAAGAAGAAGAAGAAGAAGAAGAAGAGAAAGAGAAAATAAAAAAAAATAAAAAGAAAAGGCAAAACGAAGCAAGGTAAAACTACATTATTCGTTACAAATATTGTACCCAAAAAGATATTCCAAGTTTAGTTCAGAAAAATCAAAAAAGAAATCAAAAACAAAAATCAGAAGGTAGTTTATAATCGTTGTTTTTAAACTACAGATGTTTTTTTAGTAAAATATCATACTTTATCTTTATTATTTCTAGAAATCAATAAATGAGAAAGAAAATTTGCGTTTAGGTTTTTAAATGGTAGTAAATATTCATGGTTTTTATTAAATATCTCGCATATGGGATTTTTCCTATATTTTTTATGACATATTTTTCTCTATGTACGTTCGTGTAACATATTTTTATATCACAAATATGTATTTTTTATTTGCATATTTCAACATACGAGTGCATAAACATCTGTGGTTTAAAATTAATAATTCTTTTCGTATATATAAAAAGAAATATAAATGTAGGTAGAAAAAGACTCACCTGAATGACACTTTTGTTTTGTATCTTTTCCAATGGAAGTCTCTGTTTGACGTAATGCAAGTTAAGGATCTCCTTAACTCGCCTTTTGTCCTGTAGAATTTGTCGTACACCTGGTTCTTCAAGAGCAGCATTGCTAGGTGCGAATAAAGTAACATCATGGAGCCTGCTTATGGTCATCATAATGTCGTCACCAAAATCACGAATCGTCTCGTAAAATTTGTATACTGGACCATCCTCCTTCTCCTATATTTGTGAAAAAAAAGAGACAAAAAAGGGAAATTCTGTTTATATCGATCTTTAAACGGTTAACACGCCTTTCTTTCGTATTTCTTTTTTTTCAATACTTTTTTTTTCTTATTCTGATACTACGAAGGAAATTTAATGATCGAGACGATCCAAATAAAAAAAATAAATAAAGAAAGAAATAACGATGATGAAGAAGGAAAAGATAGAAAGAGATTTAACAAAAAAGATTGGTTATTTTAAATGAAAGCAAACATGGAAAGGGGAAGAATATTGGTGGTTTTTTAAAATAGGGATTAAATAACAATAAGTGGGGATAAAGTAATTAAAAAAATAAAAATTGAAGAGGGAGATTTAGTTTAAAGTTAAATAAGTTACGCGTTTGCTTTCTTATCAAATACAGAGTTAATAATAATTAATAATTAATTAATAATTAACAAAAATATCTAGCAAGTAAAGGAAAGAGAGATAATCTAAATAAAAATAATCTTTGTGCCTATCTCTGCTTAGATTTTTTAATTAAACCTCGAACCAAAATTATTTCACGTATTTTATACACAAAATAAATAATATCCAGTCTGGATATGTAAATAAATATTCCTTATAAAACATAGACTGATCAATTAAAACATAAATTAATTAATTAAAGAAAAGAATAAAAAGGAGGATTCCAATTGGAAACGAGACACCGAGATAACGCTAATCTTCAATAACAATTTTGTTGTTTATTCCACCAATGGTGTGATTTATTTATCCTTCGATTTATAAAATATGTCCGAGTATGGAAGAACGAACGAGAAATACACTTTGTATTCCAATAAAATTGATCTTTTATTCGTAAAAAAAAAATTATAAATTAGAAAGCTTTTAATTATTTCTAAGTTTTTTTTTGATATAAAACAAAAACTGTAGATTTTTTTCCAATGACACGTCGAGAATCTTGTTAACAAATAGAAAAATTGTGATTGGTTCATTAAACTTTACATGTAAGATACGAACTAACTCTTGTAATTAATTTTCACGTTAAATTCTTTTTAATACACGTCTAATTTTATTGACATAAATACAAAAATATTCAAGTAAATTAAAATCGTACGTTCTATTTGGATGACACATTTTATTTATCGAGTTTTATTTAGTCAAACCTTTGGAGATAGGTTAATAAAATGTATTTAACAAGATCTTCCTTCACGTACGTCAATTAATGAACTCTTATTTTTCTTTTCTAAACGATATGAGAAACTTTATTAAAACAAAGTTTAATTATTCTCTTTGACGATGACAGATAACGAGCAGTATTTTACGAAGACAGGTTGTTTTGTGTTACACGATGAATATATATATATATATACTCTAGGTAAATCTATTTATAAATGACGAAAAGTGAGAATGCACCATGACTCGAAATTAAAATCGAAACTTTTCTCGCGCTTCGATCTCATCCAATCGAATTATAAACTTCTCTAACGCGAGTTAATGAAGCGAATGGTGAGGGTTGACTTGTTATGTTGTTTGTTATTCTTATTATTATTTTTTTTTAAACTCTCGGTGGCTCTCGTCCGATGAATTTATAGAAAAAGTAATGAAAAAAAAAATATTTAAAGAAAAATACTCAAAATTGAGACCGAGAGAAAGAGATAACACGAAAGTTATGATGGAATTATTATATTAAAAAAGAATATATGCATTGAGATGTTTATAAATTAAAATAAATTAAAATTAAATATAAAAATATCATCTTTAAAAATATTTTTACAAAATTAGACAAAAAATTACGTTCGTTTTCTTTTGACTTGAACAATCAGTTCTTTCATAATTTTGTCTTTCTACGTGTACTATCTCTCTTTCTCTCTCATTCTCTCATAGTTTCTTTCTTTCTTTCTCTCTCTATTGAAAAATAATTATTTGCCAAAGAACATTGGCTATTTTGAAAGAATAAAACATTGGGACAAACGCAATAAAAATCGAGAGGCTGACGATTATCGAATGTCAAACGAAAATGTTAAAGCAAAAAGGGTATGGAAAATGATCGATGCTCGTTCTATTATAATTCAGGAAGGATTGTTCGATCAGGTCGGATTAATAATTATAAATAATAATAATAATAATAATAATAATAAACGTAATTAAAATTGTTAAATAATAACCAGTGTCTACTTTTAATCAGTACGAAGGTAAGGGGATCCAAAATTGATATCATTAATTGATTGGAAATAAGAAATGGTGTTAAAAGAAGAATCGATGATAAAAAGAAGGGTGTGAAGAAGAAATTATGACAATTGGGATTTTTCTTCTAACGAAATATCGATTATTATGAATATACGAACGAGAGACGGTTTAAGATTTTCGTTCCGCGATATTTCAACACTCAAAATTCATCCAAATTTCTTTCTGTATATAAAAATGTTATATTTCTAATTTAACCACCAAACCAAGTTAATTTCTCTTGTTCATTTGACATTGTAAAAAAAGGAAATAAGTCGGAACGAGATTCCTAGAGTCGTTCATTTTTATACAAACTCATTTGGACTCGATCGCGGTGCTACGATCGTAAACTTTGTGTATGTAAAAAAAGAAACGAGTGTAAAGTACAGTCGGTTTCAACGAAAACATCTGTTTTGTAATTCATCTCTATTTTCTCTCTCTCTCATGTTTGTAAAAAAGTTTTTATGGTAAAAAAATAATCATTTAAATCCAACGAAATTCATAATTACGAACATTTTTGATAATATTTATCCAGGAAAAGTATCTCAAATAAAAACCAACAACGAGTATGACAAATAATGTTCTGTTATAAAAATAAATAAATAAATTAATTAATATATCATTATTTAATATTATTAAATTAATGAATTTTATTTCTACAACATGGTAACGTAAAGAAAAAACAATTTGTTATCTAAATTGAATTTGTGATTGTAAAAAAGAAAAAGGATCAATTTTATCTTTTGTGATAAAACTTTAACGTCATTTTTTTTTCCCTTCCCCCGACTGTCTTTACGATCGTTCTTTTTCTTATCGAAGAAAATTGGATGGAAAAAATAACATAAATAAAAAAGGATCTCTCATCTAAATACGATATATCTATATATACATATATCAATATACATATACATATATATATATAGATATATACATATATATATATGTAATATACGTGATCGATCATAAAAAAAAAAGAAATCGGCTCTCAGACTTCCATTTGCCATGACGACATGGCTAAAAGTATGAGCTTGAATGTGTCGTGTGTTTTTGCGAAGTCTCTGAGATGAGTTCATTTAATAAGTACTTACGATGCCCTATACGACATGCAGAGTCCAATAGAGACATGCAAAGCACCACAGAATAACATCATTGAGTCAATATAAGAATAGTAAACACATTTACACAATTGATAATAATAATAATAATAATAATAATAATAAAAACAATCATAATTATAATAATAATAATAATAATAATAATAATCAGTAATAATAAGAAATTATAATCAATAATAAATAATAATAATATTAATAATAAAAGTAGAGAACAATTTCTCTCACAATCTCTCTCTTTCTTTCTTTCTTTCTGTTTCTTTCTCTCTTTTCAATCATTAACTCCGTTCCCATCCCATTTACATCAACGAAACTAGAACCCAATCGATAGGCTTCAACAAACAAGAATGATGCTCAAAACCAATCGAACAAAAACAAAACTTGGTTCGTTACATGTGGTTTTAACTTGGTTTACAACTATGACGTTAACACATTGATTCCCATGTTGGTCGTATATTACTGCAGCATTTGTACTATTTAAATTGTAAAAAGTTGAATGAAAATTTATAGTTTGTCTATTTAAAACATTACTGGTAATTAGAATATACTTTGAGATAAACAGTGGATCATTGAACGATCAACAAATTTTGCAGTCAAAGTGTTAATTCCTTGGTTTTATTTAAAACTATTTTTCTTTGACGTTTAAATTTAAGAATAAATCTTTACGAGAAGAGAAAATTTCATTAACGAATTAGCCGATATTCTTTCTCTTAAAACGTTTAATACGAATGAGAAATTAGACACTTTCTATATATCTAATTAGAACGAGCATCGTTTTACATGGAAGAAAAAAAAAAAAGATAATAAAACGAGCTTTTAACAGCTGTTACAATATTATCGTTGGTAATGGCAAGAGATATAATACTCAAGAGTCTTATATTTCGCGTTACCGAAAATCCCATTAATAACGAGGGAGGTAAATTAATTAATTGTGATCTACGGGTCCTTTAGGATATCTTTATTGAACCAAAGTCCTTGAATATTTGAGATATCACGTCTTAGAAAATTATTTACACTTATTGCATCTCTAAACACTAGTCCATGCAGGAATATTTTCGAGAAATCGAATCACTTTCTATTCCAGATTGTTAATATTTTTATTATTAAGACAATTTGTCTGAAATAATATTTCTCTGACGTAATTACGAAAATAAGACGTGATTTGAACAGATATAAAATTACGAATATCACAAAAACACAGATTTTAATTTGATTTAAATGATCGTAAATATTTCAATTGATCGTTTTTCTATTTGATTATTAATCATTTATTGGATATTTGTCACGATTTTAATTATTAAACTTTTGGTTATTCCTGCAATGAAGTATTGCAACAACGTTTCTCCAATCATTATTTCTATTCGTAGTCTCAATATTTCAAATATAATATTTAAAAGAAAATCTGGAAGAAATTATACAGGGAAAATGAGTCAATAATTATTTGCATAATGTATAAAATGATACGTTTTCGTATATTCATTAAAAAATACATCTTGTACGTGTGTGGTATACTTGAGATATTAATACGAAGTAATAAAAACAGTCAAAATATTTTACAAAAATCTACAAATGAATTATTTGTATAAATTTCTATGACATATGTAGATAGCAAATGTCATATTGGGGTCCAATAAATGAATCGTAGGTTGAGAAACGTTGTTGCAATTATTATTTTTGTTCTATCACTATTACATTCATTCTATCTTACTCTCATTTTCATTCTCTCTCTTTTACTCTGGATTTATTTATTCATAAATCATTCAAAATAAATTCAAAAAAAAAAAATTAAGAGAAAGAAAAAAAGAAAGAAGAAATAAACTGTGAAAGAAAATATATAATAACAATAATAATAATAATAATAATAATAATATTAATAATAAGAATAAGAATATCCTGAAAAGAACATTTCAAAAAGGGAAATATCCTAAACGTGGCTCGAGCTTCACATTTCTCGTTAAAAAGTCGAGATATCGATAGCATTTAGTCGTCGTTGGGAACGTGACATTGAATTTAAAACGATTATTTGCGCTCTAACCATAAACGCTTGAACATATTCTCTCGCGTTGGAAGAGAGGATGGTGGAAGGAAGAGAGAAGAAAAGGGTTTCAGGTTAATTTCCCAGCCGCACGCGACTGAATTTTCCCTGGGACTTCTTTACCTTTCACGAGGATTTCAAACAGAGTGTAATTTCCGCCAGGTATTCGTGGAAGTCCGATAAACGAATTTGAAATGAAGATAGGAACGTGAAAGCAAAATGGGGGGAAGGTAGGGTATGGGAAGAAAATTCGAAATAGTTTCGCAACGCGTTTATGGGATTCCCAGTTGGAGATATGTGTATCCTCAATAAACGAGATTATGGGGAAAAATTTATTAGATATTAACGTTTAAAGTTTTCTTTAATTTTTTTAAATACTCTTTAATTCGATTTTAATCAAATTTATATATCGAAAAGTTAGCTAATAATTATTCGTAGAATATAAAATATTTAGAAATATGTCATTCTAAAAATTAAAACAACGTTCAACGTTTTAGATTTGAATTTTCTGTTACGATTACTGCAACAATATTTGATTTCAATCAAAATTATATATAAGAGAGTGTGTAAATAATTATTCGAACAATATAAAATGGTATATTCAAAAATATATAATTCTAAAGATCAAAACAACGTTAAACGTTTTAAATTCAAGTTTTCTTAGCAATAGTTAATATAAAATTGTCACGTAAATGTGAGGGTGGAGGAAGAGGAGGGGGTATAAGTTTTTAGATAATGCGAGCTCGAGGGACTCACGCGAATTATTCTGGACTTTAAAGATCATCTCTCTATTTTATATGTTTATATGTATATATATATGTATTAATACAACTTAGTTTTAAATATTAATGTTAAAATCGTAGAGAGAGTTTATTGTAATTTTTATTTATTTATATCTTTTGTGATAGATCAGGCGTTATATGAGTAGATGATACGAAAAAGAGTGACGAGGGGAGGGGTATTGATTCGTCGTGAATGAAATGGTTAACAGCGTTCATGATAGAATGCAATTGATGTCACATGAGATCGATTAATATGGCTAATGCCTAAGAATTATGAAAATCATATGATATTTATATATATGGAGAGAGATAAGAAAAAAAAAAAGAAAAAGAAGAAAAAAAAAAAATACAAAAAGGTCGCGCGGTTATAAATAATTTCGACGTACACTGTGTGTTAAAACGGTGCTCTCGTTTTATTTATTTATTTATTTTTTTTTTGTCTTTCCGACGAACATGCGACATTCAAAGGGGCATTAAATCGCTAAACGATCACGAGGCTTTTTCTAGCGGTGCAACGTGCAGTGTGTGCAAATATTATTTCTCTCTAGACACTTGACGAACGTGTAAGGAAGATTTTTATACTAATTTAAGTTAATATTTGTTAATATTTTAAATCTAATGAAAGAAAAATGATTTAGAAAGAAATAATAATATTTTAATTGTATATCAAATTATTAAAATGTATATTATCAGTTGGATTTAATTAATAATAATTTCAATTATTGTTAGATGATAGAAGAAGATTCAAAAGAATGAATAATAAATTAGAGAAATAAAATGATAGGATGAAACATTTAATTTATGAATCGTGTATCCAAGTATCCAAGTATCCAAGTAAAATATGATCATTTTGATTTAATTAATAACAATTTGAATAATTATTATAGAATATACCATACTGTGTTTAATTTTTAATTGAAAGAAAAAAAAAAGAAAAATCTTCCTTACGAAATACGACGGTGCATTCCCCAGGCTACATTAATATTTAATTGAATACGAGCGTTCTGTTGAAAAATAATGATAGAATAGGATAAATAAAGGGAAAGAGACGGACGTCTCAGGCCCGCTTCTAAAATCCAGCTCGTCACCTTGTTCGATCTACACAAAATGACTAAATAATTTCGTTTGTTAAAAGCAAGAAAATCCTTCATCCTCACAGTCTGTACGCGTATTTTGTTGTTTTATCTCTCTTCTTCGTATCGAGTTGATTCAGGCACATACATATATCACGGTCTACGTGATTAATAATAATAATAAAAAAAAAGAATTAAATATATAAATATATATATATATAAACTAAACATTAGAAAATTCAAAATTAGAAAACGAGGATGCAACGAATGATATTTAAACATTTATGTACAGAAAAAGATAGACATTTTGGAATTATTTGTATAAGAAATCCACTTGTATATTTTTTTTTAATTAACTATTATTGTTACGTGCCTAAATTTATAAATAAATCATGTTTCATTGCACTAAAATTCATAATAATTAATTTAACTTGCCACATATTAATTGGTGTTGATTAAAATCACTTTTAGAGTACTTTAACTATTTTTATTAGGTTGCAAAAATGACTTTTACTTTTAACAAACGGTTTTAATAAACAGAAGGAGAACAGTCAATGGTATTTTCTCTCGTTTTCGTTCTATCGTTTCGAGAAGTTTACGAGTATTCCTTTCAGACACTTTTAACAACAAGCTCGACTCTATTTTCAGGCGCGATAAACGTTCCTTTTTGATCATTAGTATATGAAAATCGTCCTTGTCTCGTATATTTCTACGACGTGCATTAAAACACCTCCCTCTTTCTCTTTCTCTTTCTATCTTTAATGATAATCAACCTTGTTTAATCATACGGTTAAACTGTTTATGGACTATGAAATGTTATGCAAAATGTCTATATTTTCCTTTTTTGGCATGCTTTAATTTCCGATGCACCCTCGTTAAAAAACTTCCTTGTTGGATGTTTCTCTCATAACTTGTTACTCCTTTTCCTTTTTCATTCCCCTTTTTATATACTTTTTTTTTTTATCTTCTTCTTTTATATCGCAGTACATAGAAATTATTTTCATATATTTATGTGTAAGTAAATACGAGATTACACGTAAATATACACGCACACGCATACGCATACAATTATTAATATATTTTTATATATAAATCATTATTCTATTCAAATTAGAAAATAATTCTTTTTTTAATTAAATTTTCAAATTAAAAAAAATATCATTTTTTCCTATACGATTTATTTTCTTTAAGTGGTTATTATAAGTTTTGACCTACTTTGCGCAGAAAAAAAAAAAGATGATATTCATTGAAAATCGGGAGTGTAAAAAATAGAGATCGATCTAACGGGTATGTTTTCTTTCTTAAAAAAAAAAAAATAGTGAACATGCATACTTGTTGATGTTGTTATATTGCACATACATACGTTCATTTACTAATCTACGAAGGATAGAACACCAATAAGGGACTAGGCAGCAAACATGCTACGATGTACTAGTTTTATTCTTGTTTGTTTTTTTTTTTTTTTTCAAGAAATAATATATTCAATCTATTAATAATTCTAACAACAACACATCGAGAGAGATAAGATCATGCGTGTTTTATATTTTATTTACAACTTGGATGCACTTTGAAAGCTTCAAGGAACAACAACAACAACGGATGTGGTCAAGTGCAGATAAAAGTAAAAAAAAGAATTAAAAATCAACATTTAACGTGTCTTTCAGATTATTCAACGAAATGAATAAATCAAAACACTATCCCCTTTCTAATTTTTCTTTTTTTATCGAAGATATAATATTCAATAATTTACAAATCGAATTTTCTTTTACCCCAACTCGATCAATTCTATTCTCCAGAACTTTATTATTTATTTCACGAATTTAAACATTTCTCTTTTCGCGAATGGTACGAGTCGAATGGTTGCAGATAAAAAAAAAAAGAACTTTTCAAGAAATCAGAGGTGTATTCGTGGAAACTCGGTACAAAGATCAACGAGAAGAATAATCGACGTTTATGACATTTTTATAGCTCGTAAAATGAATATAGAGAGAGAGAGAGCTTTTGTAGAAGACAAATTGTAAAAAGCAAACGAACCAGAGGAACTTTATAACACACGAGAAGATATTAAAATTTTTCTACAGAACACATTATTTTACATAAAATCAATATGAAATAAACCGTTTGCATTACCAACTTCTAGGAATAAAACAATATTATTATTATTATTATTATTAAAAATAGTAAGAACTGTTTATGAAATTGAAGAAGTAATATTTCTTTTTAGATCTGCAAATATTTAATACAATAATTTTTAATATAATAAATATTAAATAATATTTTAATATAATAAATATTATACATTATTCAGTGAGATGTTAGTGTCGAAAATTTGACAAAGTTATGCTCGATAAACTTCTTTATTCCCTTTTAATCCCTCCACCCATTCAATTACCATAAACATTGTACCAGTTTTGATATTATTTATACGACGTTCGTATTTGTTTCTAATTTTGTATAAACGATGAAATATCATTGAAAGTTACGATTACTTGATGCAATATACAACGTGAATCTTTTATAATGGATATAATTTTGGATAATTGCAAGAAACGAAAGGAATAAACGAGCACGATAAAATTGTATACATCAAAGTTAACTTTATTTGATTAAAAAAAAATTAAATAAGAGGTGGTTGTTTATCCTGTTTATTCAAAACATTTTGGTTTAAAGTGACGAGACTATATTTAGCATGCACGAAAAAGGAAAGGATTAGGATTGTGGATAAAAGAAACAGGTAGTGGTGGTGGTTGTGGTTGTGGTTGTGGTGGTGTGGTAGATTTAGAAAAACAAAAAGAAGATAAACTGGAATTAGAAAAAATTTGTGAGCCAAGTAATTCAGTGCTTGAATTAAAAAGAAAATGTGGGTTACAGGCTTCTCACTACGATTGATTGAAATAGCAAAGCTGATAGAAGAAAACTAGGAAGTTACAAAAATAAATTTCCATTTAAGAGAAAAGAATATGTCGAACCACGTCGTCATTTCCCCTTTTTTCTTCCTCGTCGAGAAATATTGGCGAGTTAAAAAAACTTTTTCTTAGAATTTAACTTTAATTTCATTGATTATTTTTCTTTCTTTGTTTGTCGACGAGGAAAATAAGGATCGATGCGGGTTACAAATAATTTTGATATATTTCATCAACACACAATTGGCGTCTAATAAATAAAGCACACACAACCATAATTTGCGTTGGATCTGCAATCGTATTTTACCGTCATTGGAAATATCCTTCATTTTATTATCCTTTGCTAATATTGTACACATTTTCGTATCCCTTTCTTATATATTTTTTTTAGTTTACTAAATATTACAACGATCTCGAATAAATGTAATTTTGTTGTTGTAAATTTCATATACAATCAAAAACCTGTCTTTCTGGGGTCTTCCTTTTTCTGTGACCTGTTTTATGCAATTTTTCTTTTTTATATTTTAGACGATATATCCAATGATGGTTTAGATTGCTAATATAGCTACAAAAAATTATAAGAAACATTTGTGACGGGTGAGAGTGTGCATAGGAGAATGGAGAGAGAGAGAGAGAAAGAGAGAGAGATTAGAAAGATATTAGAAAGATATTAGAAAGAATAAAAAGGGTTGGATATAATGTGCAATAATAAAGGTTGTGTGAAAGGTGAAAGAGCGAGCGATGATACGAACAGTAAGAAAAATCAAGAAAGAGAGAAAGAGAGAAAGAGAGACAGAGACAGAGAGAGACAGAGAGAGAGAGAGAGAGAGAAAGAGAGAGAGAAAGGAGATAAGCAAAGGTTGAAAAAAAAAATATAACCGGCAGTGATGTTAGTGTGAATGATTCGTAATGTTTCAATAATGTGGTGGTAAAAGTACTGGTGGTGAATGGTGACGGTGGTGATGGTGACAGTGGTAGGTGGTGATAGTGGTGATTGATAGTGGTTGATAGTGATCGGGTGATTCGTACTGTAATGGAAGTCTAGAAAGACATGAAAGAAGAAGACAAAACTAGAGAAAAGGCCGCTTGCGAATTACCTTGAAGGACTGCGTAGAGAAACCAGAAACCAGGGGGTTGATCCGTAACATAAGAAGCAAAACAGAAACAGAAAAAAGGTATACTTGTAATTAGGTCGGTTGCTGTAAAAAAAAAAAAAAATAAAATAAAATAAAAAATAAGAAATATGTATATCTGTGAAAAAAGGGAGAAGAAGATCGTCAAACTTCACTCCATGAGAATGCTTCTCGAAATTGTTTTGAATGAATATCTTTTTTTTTCTTAGAAAGTATTTGTAATATGCAAGAAGGATAGATAAGAGGAATATGTAGGGGTGAGAGGTAAAAGAGGGTAGAAATACATTATTTACACCCTTGTTTTCACTTTTCAACGAGAGAATGTATTTTTTTTTTAATGTTGTTATCTGCAACCGGTGTGTAAAATCCAATAAAGAAGAAGAGTACAAAGAGTTTTTGTAAAGGAGGGAGAAGGAAGAAGAGGGAATTAATTATTGACAGATGAATTTGGATTGGAATAAATCTATATTCGCATTTGTACCTCGACTTGTTTTTGGTTTGTTTTTTTAATTAGAGTAGTATTAATAATTGGGAAAAAAATATAAAGTTAAGAAGAAGATACCAATGCGAATTAAAGATTTAAAAAAATGTATTATTGTTTATAATCGATGAATCCATATTTTTCGTATGCTACCAAGTGCTGCATTAAATAGTTTGCTATAACAAAAAAAAAGAGTGAAATTTATTCTACATGTTTTTAAGTAGAT
Source organism: Mischocyttarus mexicanus (assembly GCA_023678845.1). Taxonomy (NCBI): domain Eukaryota; kingdom Metazoa; phylum Arthropoda; class Insecta; order Hymenoptera; family Vespidae; genus Mischocyttarus; species Mischocyttarus mexicanus. The sequence continues at coordinate 657,207 of JACGTP010000032.1, read as the reverse complement.
ACTTGGGAGAGATAATCAAAACCCATAGAAATTGTATGGAATTTTATTGGTACCAATTTTAATCGTTTTGATTATCTCACATTGACGTAATTACCAGTAGTTGTATATGCAGTTGATGATAATAATAATAATATCGTATTAATAATCTTCTATATTAACTACTTACAAATATTGTTTACCAAAAAGCTTCAAAGTCAAGAATATACGCAAGGTTTATAAAATCGTACTTCGTTGATTAGAATTCAATGGGATTAATAATGGTAAGAACGTGATTGAAATAAAAATCCTGGCAATTTCGTCAATTAAATATGATCTTTAATCATAAATGTCGGTGTAAATATTTATCTAAAGTATTAAATACTCTGAGGGAAATTGTAACGATAGTTATTTTCGACACTTTGATATTTCTAGAAACGAGTATAGAGAAAAATATTGTAACTCGATTAAAAAAGGATTCATGGTGTAAGGTTATAGTGTTTATTTCTTTTTAAACTAGAGTACCAATCGCAAACGATTTTTTAACGATTAATAATAAATTAGATTCGATGAAAAATACGAGAATCTTCCCTTCCTTATAGAAAGGAATAAAATATTTCGATAATGACATAGGTACAAAAAAAAAAATGTATCAACGAGAAGAATTTCGTTCAATTCTATGTTCATTTTATTTTATTTTATTTTTTTGATAATTCAACCATGCTTGGTGGTAGCTCGTTTTCATTTCAACGATGAAAAGTCTGATTTTACGGTGCAATGATTCGTTCAATCGTCAATGGATATAACGAAACGTTTTCCCAATACAGATAAACTACGTATTTATTACAAACGATACCTATCTCTCGATTGGCATACGGTGAATGAATACGAAATACTCTCATCGTCATTTATTCATTCAATCGTGTTAGAATTTGTTCAAATAACACACGGGAGGGGGGTTAAAGATAAATCGATCGTTGAGGTAAAGGAAATAAAAAAAAGATAAACAAGTGTCCTTTTTAGATCAAAAGATGGGTATTATAATAATTCAGCACGATTAGACAACACCTAGGTTTCAATCAATTCAACTATCTTTAATAATACCTCTAATACATCAATGAGAATTATGATTTATGACAATAATACAGTGCACAAGTATTTAGGCAAATAAGCGTATACGCGTACTATCTGATAACAGGACGATACACGTCATCGAATTTCAATCGATTAGAGCTATCCGATCGGATAGCTCGAAATACTCGAAATACTAGGGGGAAGGTGGAGGTGATTTGAGTCTAGTTTCGTCGATGAAAATACCAGACCACGTGGAAATTTATTCGTAGAAAATGATAGAACAACGTAGAATAGGAAGCAAACTGACCGAACTTCATCTATCTCGATGTAATTTCATTTTCAATGGTGGTAGAAGGGTGTGGATTGGTTGAAACCAATTGGATAATAATATGCTGTTCGTTTCTGACCGCATCTTTCATCAATGAGTTACATTCTCACTGCATATCGTCTTGTCTGTCAATTTAACGATCCTCTTTGATCAGATCATTCGAGATTTGATATTAAGCAATGCAGTTCATTCATATTCTGGTTCCTCCACTCGAAGCTGTTGGCCAGACATTTCTTTTTTTTTTTTTTGAGGCTGTATTATACTCGAGTTTTTAATCGACAATTGATTTCAATAATTCTACAATAAATTTAATTAAAGTTCAGACACAAATGTTATTTAACGTAGAAGGAGATCAATCAAATATATCAGAGAGTTAGAAAAATATTCAATAATATCATTATTATATAGAATTGTCATAGAACACCATTATCACAGAGGAGTTTATATTTAACGACAAATTATTGGGTAAACACGTATACCCAGAGAGTGTTCGGGAATATTTATCGTACTTGTGTCATATAACGATGACAGAATGGTGCGTGCGACAGGCGTCATCGGCCGTGTCAACGATCGAGCAACAAACCTCAAATACCTACAACCGACAACGACGTTGACGTTTTCATAAATTTCCTCTCCCATTCAGTCGACATGTATATATGTATATTCCACGTGTGCTGGTTTTATTGTTTTAAAATTCACTCGTGCTCGAGATTCGTTGAATAAACGTTTCAGCGTATGCATTTATTAATAACGAACTGTTACGTTAACTCTTCTCATTTTTCCCCCTAGAGTTGTGAACGACGACCTTTGCCTATTGGTCAATAATGATTTTTAAGGGCCATTATTTAAGTTGGGTCCACGTTGAATAAATTGAGAGATTTTAGAAGAATACTATTTTAATTAAAAGTTAGTATTGTTAGCATTATTAAATCTATGTTGTTTGAATATTGAGTCATTGAATTTTTTAATTGATGAAACATTAATCCTCGAGATTCCTCTAGGGTTGTGAATGACTTTTACCTATTAGTCAATGATTTTTAAGAGCCATTATTTAAGTTGGGTCTACGTTAAATAAATCAAGAGACTTTAGAAGAATACTATTTTAATCAAAAGTTAATATCATTAGCATTATTAAAATCTATGTTGTTTGAATACCGAGTCATTGAATTTTGTAACTAATCCTCGAGATAAGGACGTGAAAGATAAGTCATTGAAAGATCGGTTAAGCACGAATAACGATCCTTCTCACCCTTCTCTGATTTTCGTTGAAGCGCGAGAATGTCCTTTGGACTTTAACGAAGGTAGAATCTTCTCGCGGTAGAACGGTCAACATCAAAACGGGTTTATTCGCCTGCTAGTGTTTTAAAGGAACATCTTAAAGTACACTCTAGGAGGGAGATATACTTTTCCGAATAATCTGAATCTCTTTGTTCACGTAGAGAAAGATTCATTCAACCTATTAACGTGTCACAAACACAAAAGGGTCTACCTAATTAACTATTGTAATGCTGATTAACGCACTTTTGTCTACGTGTATAAACACAACCTTTACCTTCAGATTTATTTTATAGAAATTTATTTATTTAAACGAAACAAAATGATTCAAAATAGATAACACACGAATTTTCTTTATTTTTAAGATTTCCTTTTCCCCCTATCACTTCAGTCATTATTGATTGGTACTCTAGTTATTTAAAATAACACGATTGAATATAGATTTTAATTTTGTATAATTACAATTACTTTGTCGATAAAAATGAAGAATGTGTGGGAGGTAGGAAATGTGGAGAAATTGATTAAAAATGTTTCAAAGAATTACCTACAGGGATTCAAATAGTATAGAAACAATATCTATGAAGCGTAAGATTCTTATTACAACATTACATGGTTGATATAAATAATCTTTAATGTATCTTTCTGATGTGAATAAGAAAGCTTGTAAAGAAATAATATATAATTACCATATTTCTTAAAGTGCATAAAAGAACACGAGTGATATATACTCCTCGTGTATAAATATTAAAATAAAGATATTTATATACACAAGTGTAGTTAACACTAAACCTACCAATATCGAATTAAAACTGATATAAATATGTTTAATAAAATAAATTATTGTTATTGTATTAATCACAGCAGAGTATCGATTGTACGAAATATAATTGCTGATCATTCATTAATCAATTACAATATAATAAAATGAATAAATACATAAATGAAGAAATAAAAATTAGGTAGATTTAGTATTAAATTCGTGTTACGATAAAAATCAATTTTAATTTAATCATCGATCTTGGTGATCGTCATAAGTGTCGTGTTTGTTGATTGCACTTTCTCTCTCGAAGAAGAAACACAAATGAAAGAGAGTTTCGTAAAATAGAGCACCAAGTCGATAGGCAGAGTGAGTAAGTAAGTAAGTAAGTAAGTAAGTAAGTAAGTAAGTAAGTAAGTAGTATAATCTAAAACAGAAGGTTAGAAAGGGTTGAAAGAGGGGCAAAGGGGGAGAAAATGGGGGTGGGTAGAAAGGGGTGGTTCAGTGAAGAGAGAAGAAAAGGGTCTAAGGTTTTATATATGGGCATTTCATAATTTTGCGAGCAGAGGCGAGAGAAATCTGCAGTGAGAGAGACATAGAGGCGGTGCACAAACGGCGGTGGATTATGGCTTTTTCTGTGCTCCCCTACACACACACCAATTATCAATAATATGTTTATATATATATATACTCTGTCACTTTGGTTGTATCTTTTTTTTTATTTTTTTTATTTGTTTGTTTGTTTATTTTTTTTTCTCCCTACTATTTTTAATCGCAATCTCTGCTCGTCTCGTTCTCAAGAAGTGTGTCAATCTGAAATAAAGTGATTAGTTAAATTTAATATCCCAAAACGACGGTGAAAATCTCATTTACACGTGAACAATATTATCTCATTCAGGTTAATAATAATAATTCGATTTAATTTTGTATAATCGATATCGCGTATTCAAATTTAGAAAACGAAGGAATCATTTGGTATTTACACAATCAATTTGAGCATAATCAAATATTTCCCCCAACAACCGAGTGTCGTTTAATTTATTTGAAAAGTTAGAATTATAAATACGTAAAATTTTTAATGCGATTTTTGATGATGATTATTTTTGAATTGAGTTTATAGTAATCCTTGGTATATTCAAAACTGACAATTGGAATAATTAAACAATAATAGTAGTCGTGTTTAATAGTGAAAACCACAGTCGCATTGGGATAACGGGCACGAGGCACAAATACACAACACAAAGTAGGCTTTGGGTAGATCAAAGGCGAGAAACTGTCAGATCTTGGAACGATTCTATCTCAAATTTAAAGAAGATAAAGGCGTAAAGGTTTTAAGCGAAAGTAAAAAATAAAGATAGAGAGTAAGAAAGGATAAAAAAAAACATAAATGTCGCCTTTGATCGAACCAAAAACCTCGGAAGGATCGTGGTGCAGACAGTAGGCAGGTCGTGCCGAGTATTATTTCTGTAGAAACAATCGATATATCGCGTGTGTCAAGAGACAGCTGTCACGTGAACATTCCATTCTTGTCCCGTGTAGAAAGAGAGACGTCTGTTGTATATAAATATTCAGGTAGACCGAAAAGTAATGTCCTTTCTGAGTATAACATTTGAGTCTACTTCTGAATCGTCTCGAAAAAAATTAAATAATGACATTACTTTCCGGTTGACCTAATATAT